>OZ022511.1:72028317-72493317 GCA_963989385.1 Ctena decussata
AACACATTATTGAGCCGCGACACGACAAAATCAACAAAGTGGTATGTTCGTCCAGCGAAGACTCAGATCAGCCTGGGCATCGGCCCAGTCTGATCAGAGCCTTTGCTGCCGCATGGAGCTAGCTTAGACTCTTAGCTACCTTTTGACGCACAGCGAAGATTCTGATCAGACTGAGTGGATGCCCATGCTGACCTGAGTCTTTGGGTGGCGCACAACCACTTTGTTTTTCGTGTCGCGGCTCATATATCTGACTATGAAAGCGGCATCACTGGGAAAATGCTAATGTAGCATATTGGAGTCGCGTCGCGTAAACAGAAACTTTAATTAAGTCTTATCTGTGGACAGAAAATTCGTTATTTTTACAAGCTGAAAAGGATGTTCAATTTGCGCTCTTTTGATTCCACATTATTCATAGACTGTTTTTGCGACTGACGGAATGGCGGAGGTTCTGATCAGACTGCGCGGATCCTCAGGATGATTGACTCTATCCTGTTTGCACATATATATAACGTAAGGAACCTTTTACACGTTTTAAACATTTATTGTCTGCCTGCCATGCGCAGGTAAGGCTGCTTTAGAATGCTTGTGGCATTTTCTTTTTGTCAAAGCTCAACGTCCGTGTAAGGAATTACTAACGCAATCATGGCGAACTTTCAAGTTCATAATTCTGTTTCTCTACTAAGCAATTGTCAAGTATAGACATGTATACCTTTAATTCTGGAATGATTTCGTGCCAATGTCGGAACGACGTCTTATCGACTGTGCGTGCCCGCTGGGACGGGCTTTAACATGTTCAACAAACACGCGCTTGTCTATTTCTATATAATTTTTTACTCCCGATTGATGACGAAGGTTTTAGCAATGGCATGGAAGGGTGACCGCTCTCAGAAGGCAGTGGCTAGCCTAACAGAAGCTGACAATATGAACTATAATAAATTATATAAAAATGTATTGTGCAAGCCCTCTATTAAAAAAATTGAGAAAACCTTACTGTACATGTAGATCACCATATTAACGTTTTTTCCTATTTACAGTTTTCTGTAAATAGCCAAAATCGTTAATATGGCCGTGAACAGTTAACTGTAAATAGCCATTTTAACGTTATTTGGCTATTGTCAGTTGATTGTAAATAGCCACTCCGTATAATAAAACTCATTTTATTAGTTCAGAGGCTGATAACGTGAGGTAGACCTTATGCAAGTATTGACTATTTAGGCATTGGACATGATGTTATGCCAACCAGAGAATACCAATATTGACCGACGCGAAGGTAGATGTCAATGTTGGTATTCTTGGTTGACATCATATCATGTCTATTGACTTAATAGTCAACATTCATTTTATTATATAATCAAAAAAAAAAAAAAAAAATCGAATTGCCGATGTGGGCAAAAGATTTTTGCCATGTAACATTACGATACGTCAGATTGTGCGTGGACGTTGTCGCCTCTTTGCTAATTTATATGTGTAAAATCTTCCCTGATGTTCGGATCCACAAAATGATTAAAGGACAGCGCCAAATATTGCGGACACAAGTCTATAAAAAAGGAAATCTAATTTTAGAAAGCAATGTCGCATGGGAAAACCCAAAACCAGTAGATCAAGTATGTCAAGAATAATTAATCACGTTCTGCACCAATGAAAATCAGTTTATTTTTAGATTATGTATAATAATACTTCTTATTATATGACCAAGATGTAACACGCAATTTCATTGGCTGTTTTGACGTCACGTGCCGTTCAATATTTTGTGATATTCACCGGCCTGTCAGTGAATATTACTTTTACGCTGACGTCATTGTATTTTCGTGACGTAACGTCTGGTTTACGTTTATGTTAATGGCGTAACCTCGCGGGATAATACCATGTACTATCATAAATATCTAAGGAAACTGAATTTAGAATTATCATATAATAAAACAATTGTTGACCTTTATTTCGGTGAATATGCAGTTTTATTGACCTGCAAACTGAACAATAAGTACATACTGACCTCCGCTTCGCGTCGGTCAATATGAAGTTTACCGTGCAATAAGAGTTCATGTCCATCTTAACAAAAGTCAATAATGCGTTCGGCTGTGACTGAAATTACCAAAACTAGTCTACTTAAGCGCATGCTAAGACTGTGAACATTAGATGACAGAATTGTATAGATTCGGCCGGCTTATTCAGGAACTCCGAGCGTAGCCCATAGCAACCTCAGCCGGAGCCGAAAACAATCGACAGTCCGCCATTTTGTTTACGGCAACTCCTATCTATCTCCTGACAAACTGTGCTGAAATAAATGGCATTATAGAAGAAACAAGCTCATAAAATATTTCATCTAATGTACAAGAAGGCACATAATTTAAACTTTCATATCTGATATTTTATTTACATTGTCCGATAAGTATTTATTTTAGAGCACTGAAATTAACACTTTTCTCTCGCGAGCATGTCGTTATGGCCCTTTTTGACTGCTGAATATCAAACACCTCATCCCCGACTTGCCACTTGAATCATTATAGCGAGCACTCGTTTGCAGGTTTTAGACGAACAGAAGGGTTACAACAGATTAAGCAAATTATACAAAAAACATTTAAGGTCAAGAATACGTAAATGACTGGCGCAATTAATTACGTGCGTCGCGAAGGACGTTACGTCACGAAATACTTCCTAGTCAGTGTAATTTTCAATATGGCGGCCCCATCGGACATTCAATAATAACGTCAAACATGGGCAAAACGGAGTTGTTGTCATTGTTTATTCAAGCCCTTTGCTGATATTGCAATTTTCTTTTTTTCCCTGTATGTTTGAAGTTATTTCATCAACATAAGTATAGTGTATACAAAATTAATGAGAGAGAGAGAGAAGACAGACTGACAGACAGACAGAGTTTCATCTGTGTAACAATTTAAGGCTGACCGGTAACATGTCCCCTCCCTGCTTTCAGGGCTCACAGGACTTTTCTGACACACAGATGAAAGGCAGTGCCCATATTTCTCCTTTCGCTGCGTTATCCTTTCCTGATTTGAAAAAACTACCTATTTACTGCTGGCTTGAGAAAGAGACTTTTCCAGTCGCTAGCTGGCCGATTCCGGATTCGAACCAGCAACCGTCTGCGTCATAACCGAACGTCCGCGGCGCCGGTGGGATTGCGCAACCAAAATAATTAATAAACCAAGTAAATGTATACCAGCTGATTTTAGAGCTTTATGGGATCGGTGTGTAATATTTATTATAATGCCGATTTTTGCGATTTTAATACACATATGATCAATTATCCTTTCTGGACATCGAAAATTTTGTTTTGATGACAAAATAAGAATGATACAATAATTCTTCCACTTGTTGTATGCCGTTGCCAAAGATATAGCGGGACTCTTACTCACACCGCCCCTACAGCCACTACGCTACAAGAAGTCTTTACCTTTACCTATCCCGCCGATGGTGGATTTGGAAGTAGACCTTGTAACTTTCCATCATCTCGATATGAATGAAATACTGTCCAAAGGTCAATTTTATCTGACTACCATGAGCCACACCGACAGAACACGAGACGTCAGTAATATGATGCATGCACACAGATCAGCCTGCGCATACGCACAGACTAAAAAATCTCTTCGCTGTTCCTCACGGAATCATTGTACCAGAGGACAACAAAGGCTCTGGTAAGGTTGGGCGGATGCACACCGACCTGAGCTTCCGCTGACCGTATATGCCCCAAAGAACCCATTTTATCATGGCACGGCGCATTTTGTGATTTAGGGTAACGCAGTTTTTTATGAGCGGCTCATTCGTGTCGGCTGCAATAACCATATTACTGTTAGACGTGTGCTTGCATTTTTTACTAATTTTTGTTTACGAGAGTCTGAAAAATAAATTCTTTCACTTAAGCCTCGCTCACGCCACCAAAATTTCTTTGTCACAGAATCTTTAACAAAGAAAGTTTGCCAAACATTTTGCGTTAACACGGAGCAAATCATTTGTTAAAGAAAAATGTGGCATGGAATCTTTGTCAAATAAACTTTGGCAAGGAAATATTTGCTGCTGTGTTCACACGATCGAACATTATTCGTCAAGGTTACCTGGACAAATAAACTTTGCCCGTGTGAACGGCCAACCATGCTACCTTTTCTTTGTTAAATATACTTTGTTCAAAATCAAACCGATTTGATTATGAGCAAAGTTTTCTGTGCTTATCTCCATAGCTAGTTTCTTCGTTACATATTCTATGGCAAATTTTCTGTTCACACGGAGAAATTTTGTTTGTCATAAAAACTTTACCATATAAATTTGGCAATGAAAATGTGGCATATATTTTCATTCACAAGAGCATTTTTTTCTTTTCCAAACCTACGTTGTCACAGGAACTTTGCCCGTGTGAACGAAACTTAAGGCATTAATCATGAGAACCCTATTAGTCCTCATATTTCCGTATTCTCATAACGCTCTTAGCATTTCTTATTACGTCTCGCCAGTAAACGACTGCAGCGTCGCTTATAAATGACTCTCAAGAATAATGGAAATTTTATCCATACCCCCCATATTTTTTTGAATATTGTTTTCTTCCGTTTTCTTTTAGACTAATATGTACTAGTCAGTGAAATGTGACTGCTGCACATGAATTGATCTTAAATTGAAAGGTTTATCTAAATTCCATTGAAAGACAAAATACTGCAATTGTGGCACGCCCCTAAAACGTTAATTTTCGATCGAAAAAACTGTTTGACATAGCATTCCTGTAATCCGACAATTTCGGTGATCTATCAAGAGTTATCGCCCTTCATGCACGTTATAAACTGCAGACCAGTAACTGTGAAAGAGATTTAGTATTAAAATTACATACAGTATGTGATCTGATACTTATCATTTACATTTAAATTCCTTTCCTTGTTATATAAGGCAAAATGTATCCCTACACCCTAAACTTTGCTAAAAAGCAGGGCAGAAATGCATGAACAAACGAATGGCTGTAACTTTCCTTGTACATGCCGTAACATCTCCATTTTCTAGATTTATATTGTTGACAAGGTGACTAATGAAAAAAACAATATTTGAATAAATTTTGAGAGGGGGCCAAATATGGCCCAAATCATACCTAGTCCTTTATAATACCTAAGCTTGCTTATCAAGAGCTACTTGAAAAACGGACTCGGTAGTCAAGGACTTTTCTTACCTCATTTTAATCGACAGATACTGTGACATGAAATATCAGTTTTTGAAAAAAAATCTATGTAGTGGTAAACAAGCTGTAGACGTTTAAATTCTAAAATCTGAATTTTTCTATCGCATTCCCCATTGCCGTCAATGGAAACGGCCTCAAAATTTCATGTTTTTCAATCTGATCTAGCGACTAAACAAACTCGGTGACCTATCTTTTTCATGGCACAATTCGATGTAGCACATGAAAATGCACCCCTGTGCAAAATTTTAAAAAATTCTATGTATGTGCCATTTACGTATTCTTGACCTTAACAACTATTTTTACCTATTTTCTATTTTTATTATAGAAGGGTTAAAATGAGAACACAATAAATTAGTAATAACTACTGGGGTGGGGGGGGGGGGGGGTGTTCAAAAAAATAGAAAGCGCCGCAGAGAAGAAACTGAAAAAATATAGCCAGTTTTCCGGGGGGAAAGATTCGCCGAGGAAAGCTGTTCTCGGTCCGTTTCTCATCTGTAGACGGAGTTCGCAGTTGTTGAGTTGCAATAATTTTATCACAGGTTTCAAACGACAGCTTATGAGATTGAATCCAGATTCGTACAATGAGTAGTCAGATCAGGGTGTACACTTCGACTATGCATTTTTGTCCGAAAGTTTAGAGTTAACGTGGTAACAGCCAAAGACCACCAATACATTATAAAACGTGTTGTGTTCGCCTAAAGGCAGTGCATATTTTCATATTAATAATAATTATCAGAGCAGATGCGGATGTTGGACTGTCTATATATACGCAGAAGCAAACGAAAGATGAGTCTTTTTGAACGCCCATATTTAACTTATGTCTGAAATTCTGCATGGTTCATTTTTCCTCAAGGTGTTTACCAATGTGTTATGGTAATATTCCTTATTTGAATGCTTTACCAGCGACACTGCACGTGCGTGTCTATTTTGCACGTTTTTCACGTGCAGCAAACTCGAAGATACGATTTTGCTCTTGATCTGTATTGTTTTTAGAAATAAATTATTTTTTTTCCGATGTTCATGGAAATATAAACAGAATGGGTCATGTGCAAAGTAAGTGACGCCCTAACCAACAAGTAAGCCGCTTACGTTAAACGGCCGTCGTCGTGACGTGATGGCCAATAGAACATTACCATGGCGTCGTTTGTTTACATGTGACCTTGCGTAGCAACGACGTCGCGTGATTGACTTTTTTTCATGGAATTATGAATGCTGTTTTTTTCCAAAAAAGATTCATCTAAGGAATATCAAAGGGAATGTAATTATTTTCTAAACAAACCACAATGTTTGCAATTCATTTACACGATGAAAAGGTTCTAAGGCAGACAGAAAGTGTACAACCAGAGTAGTAAAGGACGGCACTATGGGGACTCCCGGCCGGAGACTAAGTCCGCAGCCTGGGGCAGTCTCGGGCCGGGAGTCCCCATAGATGACATCGCTTTAGTAAGCTTGAAAAGGCTAGTTTGAAATAACTTAGTCTTTTTCAAGGGTAAAAGTCTATGTAATATGGCATAGGAGATGTCTTAAGAGGCTATACAGTAATATGCGTCTGCTATTAGTCTCTTGGCCCTGTATCTCAAGACCTCACTATACCAGAGGCATAACTCTATAGCTTCCTTAGTATTAGGGCAATCAGTAGGGTATTCTTTCTGATGTAATTGGTAGTCCTGAAAAGGACTGTTTTTTTGTGGTTATAGCTAAGAAGAATCTATTGTTTCTTCTTTCTTTTTGAATTATCTATGTTCTTGCTATGCGACCCAAGTCCATTTTGAGTTGGTACGGTCACAGACGATTCTGGTGTCATTACTTCTATAGTTAATGGTATTCTGATCGGATTTAATTCCATGGGACGTTGTTGCTTTTGGTCCTCTAACTGCTGTACTCTTTTCTTGAGATCATTGAGTTCTTTGAGCAAGACTTCTACAGCTCCCGTCTTTGGCTGTGACACCTGTGGCTGTGTTTGTTGCAGTTGTGATTGCTGTGGGTGGTAGTAATAGGTCTGCACGTTCGGTTGTTGTTGTTGAGTTAACGATGCATCAGTAGCAATTGAGTTAATTGCCGTCGATAGAAGGTCTGGTTCTTTCATAAGATCGTCTAAGGTCAGTAGTTGCTCCATGACTGAAGTTGTAAGTAGGTCAGTGCCATTTTATACTCCCAAGACCGGATTGACCTACTTAGAAAAGTGCTTTCTTTCACGTCGGTGTTGAGAGAATAAATACTGGAACACTGACCCACTTCGTCACATTGTCTTTATGCTATACACAGAGAAGATGTTGAGCGACGAATATCTCGATGCTTTGGAGACACAGACTAGGTCTGTAATGGAGAGTGCAGAGAGGCTCGTAGAGCTGATAGGCATCGTAAGAAGGATGGTGACGGTCGACAGACAGATGGCTGTGGTGAAGCAAGAGCCCGAAGAAGTGAAGCAAGAGCCTGAAGAACGTCCATCCGGTGAAGATTGGGAGAGGGAGGCGGACCAGCCACCATTCTATCTGCCGGCAGAGAGGACTGTGACCTACACGAGCTGGTCAGTACGCTGTCCAGCTTGTGGTGGCAGGCCCTCGCGGTGTCCCTGCTCATAGAAAGGTTTAATAAAACCTCAAAACGGCCCTTTTCAGGGCCACCACAACTTATCAGAAAGAAATACTTTGTTGATTGTTGCATAAAACCCCATAACTACTTTGCATAGTTTTGATTGGTCAAGAGACTATGCTCTCTTTCACGTCCGCCATGAGTCAA
Organism: Ctena decussata; assembly: GCA_963989385.1. Classification (NCBI taxonomy): domain Eukaryota; kingdom Metazoa; phylum Mollusca; class Bivalvia; order Lucinida; family Lucinidae; genus Ctena; species Ctena decussata. Next base: position 72,036,224 of record OZ022511.1, read on the forward strand.
TATATATATTTAACTGCCTTTAACAACTTCATTCTCAAATATGGGTTTGTCAAAGTATATCCCTTTTGATCTCAGCCGACTGTGTAAAGCTTTTAAGAAGAAAGACTGGAAAGAAGTTGAAAGGCAGCAAAATAAGATGGGATTTGAAGTATTTATGAGGAGGAGAGGGATGGACTTATCAAAGACGAATCCTGTTGTGGGGATTGTAAAACCTGTGTCTAAGTCTTCACAGTAAGTGAAGACTTAGAACACCCAAACAGCCCTTTTCAGGGCTACCCAACTCTTTCGTTTAAAGAGTAACCTTATGAAATAACAAAAAACAAATACTTTAAAAACAATTTTATTGAATACAACCTTACATGTAACTATGAAAACTAATCCATTATGAACACAATAGTAGTCACTGTCCAGTAGACACACAATATCGTTTAGATATTGTCTATCCACTAGGTCTCTTATCTAGTCACTAGTTTTTCACTATTTCAGGACAGTTTTTCATCATATGAGTGTCTTCTTTGCACACAACACAGTATTTCTTCTTCTTATGTTGTCTAGCAGTAGGTTTTGTCGGTTCTGGTGAAGCCGTTCTTGACTTCTTTTTACTGGGTACATCAGAGTCATCATCAGTATGGCGTCTTTTCCTCGTAGTTTCTGACTTCTCGGCCGGTTGTGGTGATCCCGAGCTTTCATCTTGTAAGTCGGTATGAGGACATGAGGGTAGCCAGTGATCAGGCGAGCCACAGTTGTAACAAGTCCCATACGGTGGCTTCTTTGTAGTTTTCTTCTTCTCCTCGGTACATGAGGCAGTCCAATGATCAGGTGAACCACAGTTGTAACAATTCCCATTGGGTGGTTTATTTGTAGTAGTTTTCTTCTTCTCCTCGGTACACGAGGCAGTCCAATGATCCACCGACCCACAATTGTAGCAATAACCATAGGGTGGTTTCAACAGGCCTTGTTCTTTTAGTGAAATTTCCAATGGCTGAATTAATTTTCTGTCATTCTCTTTCAAAAGTTTCTTCAATGCTGTGCAGTGATAATAAATACTGTTGGCATCACTGTATTTATTAAGTCTTGGATCCACAGGTTTACTTTCCATCTTGACAGTTTGAAAGTCAGAGCTGAAATGACTCGCAGATCTAGTTGTAGTCCTTATATACGCCTTGTCTTCGACTGTAGATAGTCAATCACTTTTGAATTGTTGGCCACATGAAGTTTCCAGTTGTCAAATGTAAAGACCGTCTCCTCTGATAATTCCTGTTTCGCACACGAACACCAGAGTCTTTTAAAATCTTTGAAATATTCTTCTGTGTTTAATTTCATCTGAATATCATCTAAAGTAATGTTCTCATGTGAATGTAGTATGTAAACACAAACTAGTAATTTTCTGTAAGGTCTAAATCTCAGAATTTGTGTCAGAGGAATTTCAAACCACTTTGTCTCCATGCTTGCCGTAAGATAAATGATTTTGCAAGAGACAAACAGTTCCACTTTATAGTGTCAAAGCTTCAAATTTTGCAGTCAATTCATCCATATCAATATCCATTGGTTCTTCCTGTGATGGTTGTTCAATTTCCATATTTTCTGTTGTTGTTGTTGTTGAGTCGATATCCATAGATTGTTCTCTCGAAGCCTCTTCAACATCTCTGAGTACATTGCAAAGGTAAGTAATCACGTCCTCGTTGTTTGCCACATGAAGTAGCCATTGTCTATACTTCACAGGCGATGCGTCTAAAATAGTGTTCATTATCAAAGCTGTTTCACACATGGCTTGTCGAAAGGTCATGAATGTTTCATATCGTCCCAACCACGTTCTGAGTCCATCTTTTGACTTCAGAAATTCTGAACTTGTAGGTTGTAAGGACAGTGTGTGTTCAAGTGACCCTCGATAAATGTCAAACTGTAAAATTCGACCTAACGATACTGGAGGAGATTTCTTGATCACGTTCATTGTTTTATTCCAAGTAGCAGGTCTGAATAGACTGTTGGAAAACGTAATGGTAATAATCTCTCTTCCCTCTCGATAACTTGTTCATATGCGTCTCTGTTTCCAAATGACACATCACGACCATGCAAACTGTTTATATGCTCTTCCCAGGTTGATAATAACAAATCGTTCATAGGTGCAGGAAAATTTAACTGGTAAAGAAATGGTAAGTAGTAAAAAAATGCTAAACTCTGAAAGAATACTAGAAGCCCAGTCAGATGTCCATTCACGATTTTTCCATGTACGTAAATGTCATAATGGAAAGGAAACAAGTTTTCAAAAAACTGTTCACATGTTTCCTTGTTGAAATTGTAAATCGTAAAGATCCATCGGTCATGTCTAGAATGAGTATCCTTCAACACTTCCATCATGCGTTTGTGAAAGTATAATCTCATGTTCTGGTCAAGATTCGATATTCCATCGATGTCATATAATAGCTGTGCTAGGCTCTGGTAAAAATTGTTGCAAGACAGAGCTCTTTGAAAACACATGTTAAACCACGTCAGTTGAAGTTCGTCTCTAAACTTTTTACTTTTCCTCGAAATATTGACGAGCCTTGAGTAGATTATACTTCTAATTTCAGTTGGTAACACACCCAGATCGACTAGTTCTTCAGACATCTTGAAACTTTATGAGCTGCAAAAATGAAATGTACACATTATATATGTCTTGATTCTCTGCATGCACATTGTGGTTAATTATTTTGAAATATTTTTTGGTAAGCCTTGACCAGTTCTTTCAAATGAAAAAAGAATTATGAAAATCCATCAAGGCAAAATGGAGTTATTATAGTTTTCTTACCCTCCATATTCCGCGCATGCGCAGTGTGACAATTTATTTTAATTTCATTTGGTAGGTGGTGACTTGTTCTTTCCAATAAAAAAAGAATTATGAAAATCCATCAAGGCAAAATGGAGTTATTATAGTTTTCTTACCCTCCATATTCCGCGCATGCGCAGTGTGACAATTTATTTTAATTTCATTTGGTAGGTGGTGACTTGTTCTTTCCAATAAAAAAAGAATTATGAAAATCCATCAAGGCAATCTGGAGTTATTACAGTTTTCTTACCCTCCAAATTCCGCGCATGCGCAGTGCACATGCCTGGCAAAACATGCTTCTTTTATTTTAGAGCTAGTAGTTAACACAAAATATACTCATAACAGAAGTGATTCACATATACACGTATTCGCCTTTCATTTGTATCATTTTTTCTGAAAGCTATTACTTGAATAATCTATTTATAGAATAAAAGAAAGTCAATCCAGATTTACCTCCCTTGTAATAACACCATAATATGAAAAATTGAATAACTTTGTTATTTTTCGGCCGATTTTGATAAAATAAACACCAAAATGTAGATTTTTTTATTCTCTAATTAATTTTTATATTCTAAAATGTGTTACTATAAAAAGTAACATGACCTTTTATTAAAATCAGATATACATGATATGCAAATGTCCAATCTTGTTTCAAGTAAACTGGTTTATGTATAGGTATATATATTAGGAACTCGCATATTAATATTGCTGGTTTGCCGGTCACCACTGGACTGGAACTGGTGTGCACAACGGTTATACCGCCTGGGCCCGCAGATGCGAAGTCTATCGATTACATGTGAAACAGTAGAAGCCTTATGGCTTAAGGGGTCGGGACACTATCCCAGTAAACTGAACCTCCGCTGGCAGGTCTCTGGTCCACAGTGACATTCAGGACTTGTGATCATGTAGATATGGCTTCAAATCGCCAGGGCTTCCCAGGCATAGGGTAACCGACCGGGGAAGAACAAGGTGCTGAACAGCACACTCTTCTTGCACTTCTTTTAAAAATAACAAAAATTCCGTAAAACTAGTGTCTCGCCTGTAGCACAAAAATTCTATGTGTCTCGCCTGGTGATAAGAATTCCATATAGCATGTAGTCTTGCCTGCTAGTTAATAAAAATTCCGTAGGACTGTTGTCTCGCCTTACTACAAAAATTCCGTAAAGCCCATGTCTCGCCTGTACCACGAAAATTCCTGTTGTCTCGCCTGTTAAGTCAAATACTATGTATCTCGCCTGACTAATCTTGGTGCTGATAGATATATAAGTCAAATATTCAGATCTCCTGACATTCTGCGTTTGAACAGTGACAAGACAACATGCCAAAGAGACATTGGAAGAGAATACGTACCCCACCCACTTCATCAGACTCTGAGGAGGACGAGTTACCATCGCCAAAGAAGGTGAAACTTGTGGATTATTCCGACAGTGAAGAATCTGAAGATGAGGTGTCACCACCAAGAAAAAGGCCTATGGTGATTTATTCGGACGATGAAGAAGATGATTACAAACAGTACTATGTGATCAAGCCTGTTAGAGAACGTGAGTCGAGACGTTTCAGAACAAGAGCCAATGTGTACAATGTGGATGTCAATAAATTTCCAGAAGATGTATCACCGCTGGAATTTGTACCTCGGATGTTTCAACAGCTGGTGGATGACATCAAGACCCATTCCCAAGCTCAAGGCAATGACAGGATTCGAATGAGCATTTACCATCCCGGACTGAAATTAGGAATCTTTGTACCATTCACGGATGTAACAAGTCTGACTGGGGAATCTTTGACTCAAGAAATCGAGAAAGTGTTACAATCCAATGAAGATTTCAAAATCAATGATGGACAGATGAGTTTGGAAGTGACACACACCAAGTTACCAACTGGAAGTGGAAGAAAGGCATTACACCATGGACTTTATTTTGAATCACGCAATATGAGAAAGATGAAACATAGTATTGTTCAAATCAACAACACCAAAGATGTCATGTGTATGGCTAGAGCTATTGTGGTAGGAAAACATCATGCCGACAGGGACACATCTGACTCATGGAAGAAAACTTGGGAACATATTCGAAAATCAAACAAATCACTACAAACTAGAGAAGCCATGAAATTATTAGATCGTGCTAAGATTCCTCACAATCAACCTTGTGGATTTGAAGAATACAAGAAATTTCAAACTGTGTTAGCTCCTGACTATTTGATCAAAGTACATTCACAGCATCCTAAAGACGGATTATTGTTTCCACTTGGATTTAGACCTAGTGACAAAACAAAAGTAATTCATATCTATTACAATGGCACAGATCACTATGACACTATCACCAATGTCAAAGGATTTCAAGGATGTAGTTATTATTGTGAGTTTTGTGACAAGGGATTTAATCATAGAGAGGATCATGCTTGTTTGAATGGATGTACTAGTTGTTATAGTGCAACGCCATGTCTTCACGAACAAAATCAGTACTGTACAAAATGTAAGAGAACATTTCATAGTGCATCTTGTTTTGCTAATCATACATTAGTCAAACCAGGACAGAAAAAATCTATTTGTCAACTTGTGCATAATTGTGAGAAATGTGGAAATAGGATTATAGGTTATAAAAGAAATCACGTGTGTCCAGGACAGAAGAAATGTAAATTTTGTAAACTGATTGTTGGAGCCGAACATCAATGTTATATTCAACCTTACGTGTGCAAACCCAAGACCGAAGTGTTGGAAGAAGATGCCGAGAAGGACGATATCATCGATGAAGAGAAAGGTACCGTTATTCAACCTCAATTCATATTTTTTGACTTTGAATCCAAGCAAGACTCTGGCGAACATATTGTCAACTTTTGTATTGCACATAGAGCTTGTGATCAGTGTATGGATTTACCTATTGAACAGCCATGTAAAATTTGTAATAAGTTCACAAACAAAGCGTGTGACCATTGCGTTAATTTACCTGTAGATCGGCATTGTGACAAATGTAGTCAGTTTGGAAGAGAAATGATCTTTGAAGGTGAAAATACGTTGTCAGATTTCTGTTCCTGGTTATTTAGAAAAGAAAATGAAGGAGTGACTGTTATTGCACATAATTTTGGAGGATACGATGGACAATTTATTCTACGCTACATACTAGAAAATGGAACTTTTAAGCCCGATGTGATTATGAATGGAAATACTATCGTGACGATGACTGCTGCCAAAGTCAAGTTCTTGGACTCGTATCATTTTCTGCATATGAGATTAGCCAATTTTCCAGATACCTTTGGATTAACAGAGATGAAGAAAGGCTATTTCCCACATTTGGCAAATGTTGATGCCAACCAGAATTACGTGGGACCTTACTTTCCTGTGGAGATGTACAATCCTGGACAGATGTCGGTCAAAGACAGAGAAACTTTCCTGGAATGGCACAAGCAGAAAGTGGAATCCAATGCCATCTTTGACTTCAGAAGTGAAATGGAAGAATACTGTCGCAGCGATGTAGATATCCTGAGGAGAGGTTGTTCATGTTTTAGAAAACAATCGATAGATATCAGCGACTTGGATCCTTTTTCTAATGCATGCACGATCGCTCAAGCTTGTTCCCAAGTATGGAGGAAGAATCACATGCCTGAAAACTCTGTGGCCATCATTCCACCAGAAGGCTATCCCAACCAAAAGAAGTATTCTATCAAAGCTGTGCGCTGGATTCAAGCCGTGGCTAGAAAGAATCACATCCAAATTCGTCACGCTTTGAATGGTGGTGAACAGAAAGTTTTTGGACATTATGTGGATGGGTACGATCCAGAAAAAGAAACAGTGTACGAGTTCCATGGATGTTACTGGCACGGGTGTCCCAAACATTTCCCCGACAGAACTAAGATCAATACTTACAACTGCCAGACGATGTACCAGCTATACAAACAGACTGTGGAGAAGACCGAGAAATTGAAAAGAGCTGGGTATCAAGTGATAGAAATGTGGGAATGCGATTACGACCAATATTATCAAGACGACAAAGATTTTAGGGAGATGGTGGATGCAGAATTTACCAACTTGGATCCACTCAAACCCAGAGATGCGCTATTTGGAGGACGTACGAATTCTACAAGACTGTTTTACGAAATTGAAGGAGACGAGGAAATTAAGTATATCGATGTGTGTTCACTTTATCCATACATCTGCAAGTACGGAATCTTCCCTATTGGACATCCAGAAATTTATTCACAAGAAGACATCGACAGAGACAATATACATCAATATTTTGGACTGATCAAATGTAAAGTGTTACCACCCAGAAGCTTGTATCATCCGGTATTGCCGTACAAGTGCAACAACAAATTACTGTTTCCACTCTGTAGAAGTTGTGCAGAGACATCTGACAATTCGAAATTATGTACGCACGACAGAGAAGAAGACAGAGAATTAGTGGGAACTTGGGTGAGCATCGAATTGTTTGAGGCGATGAAACTGGGTTACCAGCTGAAAGATGTGTACGAAGTATGGCATTTTCCCCAATCTTCACAGTACGACAAGTCAACTGGACAAGGAGGTATCTTTGCTGGATATATCGATACTTTCCTGAAGATTAAACAAGAGTCAAGTGGCTATCCCGACTGGTGCAAGACAGAATTGGACAAGATCAAATTCAAACAGGACTATTTCGAAGCAGAAGGTATCAGACTAGAGAAGGTGGAAAAGAACAAAGGTCGACGTGGAATCAGCAAAATCAGTTTAAACAGTTTGTGGGGAAAATTAGCACAGAGAGACAACATGACCAAAACAGAATATGTGTCAGATCCTTCTGACTACTTTGAACTGGTGACTAATCCATTGAAGAAAGTGAAGAATGTCGAAGTGTTTGGAGAAGAGTTTTTGTTAGTCAACTGGGAAGATCTGGAATCGATTGTAGAACCTCATGCTTGCAGCAACGTGGTGGTAGGATCCTTTGTGACAGCACAAGCCAGACTGAAGTTATACAGTGTCCTGCATCAACTTGAAAAACGTGTGTTGTACTTCGATACGGATTCTGTCATCTACATTCACAAACCAGAATTATGGAATCCAGAGATCATCAACAACAGACTCGGCGAATGGACAGACGAACTACCTACTGCGAAAATCACCAAGTTTGTGGGTATGGGACCGAAGAATTATGGCTACGAGTATGTGGAGCACGATACTGGGAAACGCAAGTCTACCTGTAAAGTCAAAGGACTGACCCTGGATTACAATACTTCACAAGTAATCCATTTCTACAACATGATGGAATGGGCCCATAGTGAGAAGAGGGACTTTCAAGAATCTGTGGAATATCAGCACCGTATAAGAAAACATAAAGACAGAAAAATTACGACGGAGAGACAATCTAAGACATATAGATTTACTTATGACAAACGTGTGATTTTAAAAAGTGGAGAAACTGTTCCGTATGGATATGTACTGTAAACCAAAGAAAATCAGATCAGAGACTGTTGTGAAACAGTGTTTTCAGTAAGAAAAATTATTTGTAAAGTATGTCAGTAAAACAATTTGTTGTTTGTAAAAAATAAAAATATGTTATATATACACATGTCTTTCATTATTCTTTCTCATTTTATCTTTCAATCATGTCGGTAACAGTTCAAGAAGAAAATATTGGTAGTTTGTTTTTTAAACATCCTGCTAATATTTTTATATCGGGTCCAAGTGGATCGGGAAAAACTGAATTTGTTAAAAAACTGATTCAGTACAAAGAAGACTTGTTTGATATTTTACCACAACGTATCGTGTGGTGTTACAAAGAATGGCAACCTGTGTACAATATCTTGCAAGAACGCAAAGATTTAAACATCAGATTTATTTTAGGAATTCCAAATGACGACGACGATATTGTCACAGACACGAGTGAAACTCACTTGATTGTCTTTGACGATATGTTGGGCGACAAAGACGAAGAAAAAATTAAACTTTGGTTCACGAGGAAAGGTCATCACAGAAATGCAAGTGTTGTGTACATCACACAAAACTTGTTTCAGCAGAGTAAATCGACACGTACCATCAGTTTGAATGCCCATTACTTGATTTTGTTTCAAAGTCCAAGAGACAAAATGCAAATTAAAGTTTTGGCACAACAACTTCAAGCTCCACACTTGATGTCTGCCTTCAACGATGCCACTTCTAAGCCACACGGTTATTTACTGATTGATTTAAAACCAGACACACCAAATCATTTGAGGTTTAGAACAGATATTTTTACAAACTGGTATACAAAATTGGATCAACAAGGTCCAGTTGTGTATTTTCCAGTATAAAAACGTGTGTTTGGTCTTACATGGATCAGAATGAAACCAGACATGGCTCAAAAAGCATCGGCAAACTTGATCAGGGCTCTCTACAATTTGAGTAGAGAGCATGATTCGAACAAAAGAAAAACTTTGCTTAATGCCGGGTTGATGGAAATGATCAAATGGTTTTCTTTAGCAGCTAGAAAAATAGCTGAAAATAAAATGAAATTACCAAAACAAACTCAAAAATTCATGGACAAACGCAAAGACGATGTTAGAAAACTAGCAAGTCCTTTGGTAAATGCAGATACAAAACGAGAAATCATTCTAAAACCTGGTGGCGGTGGGTTTTTTGGTGGGGTGATAATCAGATCTCTCATTCGTTGGGACGGTAATAAAATACTTAGACGGTTTTCTCAGAAAAAGAAAGTGGGTAGAAAAGGTCCTAAAAAGTCTAAGAAAAAAACTGGCAAGAAAAAATCTCCAAAGAAAAAAACTCAGAGGAAAAAATCCCCTAAGACTAAATCAAGGAGAAAAATAAAAGTGAACGATAAGTTTGTCACTGTAAGAATTAAGAAACCTAGAAAACCTCCATCTCCTGTTGCAGGACCGTCAACTGCAAGAACTCCAAGTCCATTTACTCCTTCTACTCCAAACTCTAGTCTAAGAACTCCAAGGCCATTTTCTACTCGATTTTCTACTCCAAGTTCAAGTATCAGAAAAATAGGTGAAAGATTCACTCCTGCAAAAACACCTTCTCCATTTTCTACTCAGTTTTCTACTCCAAACTCTAGTCTCAGAAAAATTGGTGAAAGACGCACTGCTGCAAAATCACCTGCTCTAGAAATTTCTAGATTTTCTCCTCTAAGGGCTTCTCCTCGAAGGAGTTCTTCTCCTGCAAACGAATATCTTCGTACTGCCAGAAAACATGGATTTGAAGCTGCCATGAAACAGATGTTGGCTAAACGTAAACTTTCACTATAAAAGGACTTGGTTAACATGATATTTTACTAGTTTAATTCTTGACTGCTATCATGGCTGCACGTAAGAAAAGAACACAAATCAAAAAGAAAAGAGGTTCACTGATTAAAAAGTATGGTCCTTTTCTGGAAGGACTATGTAACATTCCATATCGGTTTCGTCAAAAAATTGTCAATGATTGTCCAAAAGAGATATTAGACTGTGTAGGGGAATGTTGTTTAAATCTTATAAAAGGCAATGTCAAACTCACAAAAGCTCAGAAAGAACAATTACGTTCTAGGAAGAATGATATTCGATTATTGTCTACAAAACGTGTTGCACTAGCAAACAAGAAAAAAATTCTCAATCAGAAAGGTGGTGCACTCCTGGGTTTACTTTTAAAACCTTTGCTTGGTTCAGTCTTAGGATCTATTCTTGGTCAGTAAAAAAATTGCAATGGAAGGGCGTAAAATGGCCGTGGTACCATTTAAACTTTGGGAAGACATGAAACGCTGGAAAGAAGAACAAATTCAAAAACCAAGACTTCCACCCGATCCAAATGTTTCTGCGACGGCCAGTCTTCAAAGAGACTTGTCTTCGGTCATGGCCAACGAAGATTTGTCAGAGGCAGAAAAATCTCAATTATTTGGTCAAACTTTACATAAATTTAAAACGGCACATCGCAAAGCACTGACAGAAACAAAACTTTCTCTCCCAGTAGAGCCTGAATCGAAAATTAATCAACGTATTTTTGATAGTGTTCCTACCACGATGCGAAAGAAAGCTAAATTATTGATATCTTGGTTAGAAAATAATCCTAACTTATCTTGGGACGAAGACGGAACGGTTAAGATGTATGGCAAACCGGTTGCAGGGTCTAATATCATAGATTTAGTCAATGATGTTTTAAGACAGAGAAAAGACACTGAGCCCAGGGGTTGGGAACCTTTTGCTGAGGCTCTTAGAGACATGAACGTGCCTCAAGATTTTGTGGGAAATAAGAAACGATGGGAATGGATGCATCGTACTCCTCTTCAGCACGAAGATGAAGAAGAGTATGTCACTCCTAAAACCAAACACCGACGCATGCCTACTCTTAAAAAAAGAACAAGTCCCGTTACACAATCGGTTAGAAAACACATCAAGAAAGACTTATCTCGAAGTTTGTCTGCCACTAGAAAACATATCAGAGACGAACTGTTTACACCCAGTTCTATCAAACCTATAAAAGAAGAACTGTTTGAATCACCCAGAAAATGGTTATCTTATGATGAACAATGAATAAATTATTATCAAAACTTTATTACGATCCTAAAAGTCCCGTGGGATATACGGGGTTGCAAGCTTTGTATAAAGCAGCTAAGAAAATTTCAAAGAAAATCAAACTTGACGATGTGAAAACTTGGTTAAGAAAACAACAAACTTACACTTTGCACAAACCCATACGTAGAAAATTTGTGCGTCGCAAAACTGTGGTGGCAGGAATAGATTATCAATGGCAGGGAGATTTGGCGGACGTATCTAGTATGGCAAAATATAACGACAAATATCGTTACTTGCTCTGTTTGATAGACGTATTTTCAAAATACGCCTGGGTTGTACCGATCAAAGACAAATCTGGAAAAACTTTGGTGGAAGCTTTTACATCTGTTTTGAAACATGGACGTATTCCAAAAAGTTTGCAAACTGATAAAGGTACGGAATTCAAAAATAAAGAGTTTCAAAAGTTCTTGAAATCTAAAAATATTCATTTTTTCACGACAGAAAATCCAGAAACAAAAGCAAGTATTGTAGAAAGGTTTCAAAGAACTCTGAAAAGTCGCATGTGGAGATATTTTACTCATAATCGTACACTGAAATATGTCGACGTACTTCCAAAATTAGTTCACGGGTACAATCATGCTTATCATCGCAGCATTAAACGTACGCCTGCATCTGTCGATGTCAAAAATGAAGTTCAAGTATCCCAAATTTTGTACGGCAAAAAGCAAAAAGTTGCAAGTCCAGAATTAAGAGTGGGTGATTTTGTGCGCATCAACAAAACAAAACGCACTTTTGAAAAAGGTTATTTACCAAACTGGACGCAAGAATTGTTTAAGGTTAGGGGTGTCATACAAAGTCAGAGTCCCGTTACCTATAAAATAGAAGATCTAGACGGGGAACTCATAAAAGGTACTTTTTATTCGCAAGAATTACAACGTGTGGACAAAGATCAAATTTACGAAATAGAATCTGTCTTAGATCGTCGTAAACGAAAAGTTGGGAAAAAGTGGGTCAAAGAAATTAAAGTTCACTGGAAAGGTTATCCATCCAAATTTGACAGTTGGATTTTGGAATCCGATCTTGTATAAAAACACGAACATGAATTTTAAATCTTCAGTCATAAGAAGGGACACGGATTCTTTGCAATCTTCTGAAAGTTTAGCCAAGTTACCCAAAAATAGATTGACATTTTTATCTCAAATCATTATCGTTTATGCCATCATCATCACTTCTCTAGTTCAAATCAGTCTTCAAAGTCCAGATAAAGAATTGTGGTTGATTTTATTGAGCAGCTCTGTCGGTTATATTCTTCCTTCCCCAGGGTTAAAATTCAGAAAACGTAGTGGTTTTGAAGAAACTTCCAAACAAGCACCATGACAGGGTTTTATTTGACATTGTTAAGTGACAGTTCAATGACGACTTTTCCTGACAATACACAAAGTTCTTTTACTGTCAGATTAGATCATCCCATCAACATCGAAAAAGAAAAGTGGGAAGTTGCTTTGGTAGAAATGATTACACCAACTCAAATCATGAATATTTCGGATGAAACCAATTTTTTCTACTTGAGATTTTACGATAAAGTCTTAGCTCAAGAATTCGGAGTAGAAAATATGAGCGAGGATTGTACGGAAGACAACACCTGCGCAGAATACGAGTTGAAAATTCCCAAAGGAAATTACAGCAGTCCACAACATTTGGTGGAAGAAATACAAGGCATCATCGATACACGTTTCGGAAGTGCTTTGAGAAGTGTTAATGCTTCGATAGAAATGAGTTATGGCAATAACAGTAAACGTGTCAAAATATTTTACAACAATCCAAAAGTCGTCAGACTGATATTCCCAAAACTACTTGGGGAGAAATTAGGGGTAAATCCAAAAATGTCAGAAAGACCCATCGGAAACGAAAGACATGCTTTTAGATACGAAGTAGATTTAAACACGGCTAATAATCAACTGTACGTTTACTCGGATATTGCCAGTTACACTTACGTAGGTGACATAACTGCTCCTATTTTGCGAGTTGTTCCATTTGAGATTTCAAAACGCTCTCATCATTCTCATCAAGAGTTTGTCAACTTGCATTACGTTCCGGTGGCAAAATCATTCATAGATCAAGTTCACGTGAGTATAAAAGGCGATACGGGAATAGATATTCCATTTATCACGGGAAAGTCTTTGATCAAGTTACATTTCAGACTCAAAGATAATTAGCCAAAAAATGTATTTCCAAACTCGTGGTGTAGTGTGTCAACAAGGGTCGGGTGGAAATAACTTTCCAGTTTACAGAGGTGTATCGAGACAGTACGGTTATGGCTTAGGGTCCATGTTTAAAACTGCCTTGAGAACGGTCATGCCAATCTTAAAACCTGTTGCAAAAGCAGGTTTACAAAGTATCAAACATGTAGCCAAAGATCAAGGAATTCATGCACTTCGCGACATCTTGGATGGTCAAAATATCAAACAAGTTTTAAAAAGTAGAGGTAAATCAGCTTTAAAATCTTTGGGAAAATCTGCTTTGGATCATTTGGCTTCGGGAGGTATAAAATCAAGTCAGAAACGTAGAAAAACTCAGTCTAAGACATATCGTCGAACTGTTCACAACAAACTGCAAAAGGGTAGAGGCAGAAAGAATTCTGTAAACAGAGCCATTAGGAAAAAATATTCAAATCTAAAATTTGACCGCGATATTTTTGACTAAGAAAATGATGCAAAGTGGATCTTGTGAATGTAGCAAGTCTGAAATAGACATGCAAACTGTTCCTCCAACTCTGACCACCATGCAAGATTCTCAGTGGATAGATTATCATCCCATAGCTTCTCCAGACAGTTATCATGCACCCATCGAATTTGTGGTACCAGGCCATACGGAATATTACACTGATTTATCACAAACTTATTTGTACTTGAAATTCAGGATTTTGAGAGCAAACGGTGACAATCTTGAGAACGATAAAAAAGTTGCTCCCATCAACAACTTCTTTCACAGTATGTTTAGTGGAATTGATCTATATCTTAACAATAAACTGGTGACCAGTAATATGGATACGTATCCCTACAGGGCTTACATTGAAAACTTATTTTCTTTTGGATCTGATGTGAAAGACAATCAACTTAAAGCTGCAGAATTTTGGTACGAAGATGAACCTGGTCACTTTGAAGATTTTGCTCATGGCAATGTAACAGCCCGTATAACCCCTTTTGAACTAAGTAACCCTAAGGAACTTCAAGGGCGTTTACATCTAGATTTGGCCATGCAGGAAAAATATTTACCTAATGGAATAGAATTAAGACTTCGTCTCAATCGTGCTTCTCCTCAATTTTGTATCATGTCTAAGGATGAGTACCCTGTTATGGTTAAGATCGATGCAGCAGTCTTATCAGTTCGCAATGTTCAACTTTTGCCAGCCATAGCCAATGATCTCAATCAAACTATTGCACATCACAATGCCAAATTTCCCATACGGCGTGTAGAAGTTAAGACATTTACCATAGGCACCGGTCTTAGATCAAAAGTCGAGGACCACTTGTTTCAGGGACAACTTCCAAAACGATTATTCATTGGCATGGTAGATAATGCAACATTCAATGGATCGTTCGCCACAAATCCTTTCAACTTCAAACATTTCGGTCTCAGCAAACTTGAAGTGAGTTGTGACGGTCACAGCATTTATGGAAAACCATTTGAACCGAAATTTAACTTGGATCAATATCTCAGATCTTACATGTCTCTGTATCAAGCTTTGGGCAGTCAAAATCAGATTCAGAATTGTAACATCGACTACGACGACTACAAAGGTGGATACTGCTTCTGGGGATACGATTTCACGCCAGACCAAGGAGCCGATCAGAGCCATCTACATCCTATAAAAACCGGCAACCTGCGAGTGGAACTTCAGTTTGCTAGAGCACTCGGCAAGACCATCAACGTCATAGTATATGCAGAGTTTGACAACCTGGTAGAAATCAACGGTTTGAGAGAAGTCATCACAGACTACTGAGACCATGAACAAAGGATACTTCGTAGAACAAGAACTGAAGTTTAGAGTGGAATGCTTCGAACAACTACATGGATCCTACACTGACGAAATTGGTTCCTTGGAGGACGAACTTGAACAGCTGTTACACCCAAAGATCAGATCTGTGTGTGATAAAAATGGAGAACTGCTAGAACAATTTGATGTGCCACCACCAAAAACATTTATTGGCAAGGACAAGACTGCTTTGATATTTGCGATGCTAAAGAACCTGAGAATAGCTGTCAGAGAATATGCTCAACACGAGTGTGAAGGTTGCAGAATAGATCATCCCAGCCAGAAAAATCACATGCTCTGTCTAGGAGCCGGAGATGATTGGATAAGAGACTTACACTATCACGAACCGGCATTAGAATGTCTCAACATCTACGATGTGATCAAAGACTGGAACCATGAACTGTGCCTAAAATTTGGCTTAAAAGACACTAGAGATGCAAGAGGCATGAGTCATCTCACGCCGGAAGAAGCCGTGGAAGCCTATAAAAACTGGATGTTTCTGAAGAAAAACCAATACTGCTCTCCACTGAATGAAGACTGGAAAAAATACTGGGAACTGAGAATCTTAGACTCCTACAACAGAGATGAATACGCTAGAACTGACGGCCCTTCTGACCAAGGCGTCTCAACTTATGCATTTG
This sequence comes from Ctena decussata, assembly GCA_963989385.1. Taxonomy (NCBI): domain Eukaryota; kingdom Metazoa; phylum Mollusca; class Bivalvia; order Lucinida; family Lucinidae; genus Ctena; species Ctena decussata. Next base: position 72,052,164 of record OZ022511.1, read on the forward strand.
AACGCCAAAGTTGTCTCGAAGGATCTCCTGCCACAGAAGAAGCCATTGGATGTGAAAGCATACATCATTAATACAGATGACTCGGACCAACCAGGAGAACATTGGGTGGCCTTATACTTCAAAGATGACAAGGCGATTTACTTCGATTCATATGGACAACCACCATTAGAAGACTACATTCTACCATTCATACAAAGAAATACCAAGACGTGGATAGAAAATACAGAGATGCTTCAGAGTCCATGGAGTAAAGTGTGTGGAATGTATTGTATCTACATATTACATCAGCTAAGCAGAGGACTAGATCTGAAGACGGCCATTCACGAGAACCTGATGGGAACAGGAGAAGATCCATACCAAAATGACAGAGACATTGAAATGTGGTTCAGTTTGAATTATGGAAGACTATACTTATCAGTGAAAAAGACAATAACGCCACCAGACCAGTTCTTTGAACATAGGATTCAAAGTTGTAAATGCTTAAGATATACCAATTGTTTATCAAAGAAATATCCAATGTATACGATGTTGTAAATATGTTTGTAAACGATGGCAGAGGGACGACCCTAATCCTTTGTCAATCGTCAGTTAGTTCGTTAGCGGGGTAATTAAAGTTCTGTTATTGAAAAAATACAGTCGTTGTTATTTTTTCAGGTAAACTTTAGAAGGCTAGTAAGAAATAATTTCAGTCCAGAACATTAAAATCTTGAGATACAAGATTTTATAATCCCCAAGGAACAAGTACTGACGCTATAGAGTTATGCCTCTGGTATAGTGAAGCCCTGAGATACAGGGTCAAGAGACTGATAGCAGACGCATATTACTGTAAAGCCTCAGAAATTGAACAGAATGAACAAGAGTATGCCACAGCAACTCATACCATCAACTGACGCTATAGAGTTATGCCTCTGGTATAGTGAGGTCTTGAGATACAGGGCCAAGAGACTAATAGCAGACGCATATTACTGTATAGCCTCTTAAGACATCTCCTATGCCATATTACATAGACTTTTACCCTTGAAAAAGACTAAGTTATTTCAAACTAGCCTTTTCAAGCTTACTAAAGCGATGTCATCTATGGGGACTCCCGGCCCGAGACTGCCCCAGGCTGCGGACTTAGTCTCCGGCCGGGAGTCCCCATAGTGCCGTCCTTTACTACTAACCAGAGACAAGCTGAGAAAGTACATTTTTCACTGTTCAGGTCTGAATTTCTGCATGTTGCATATTTGCTCAAAATATAATAATATGGTACATGTATAGTAAAATTACTACGTACATGTCAATTTTCCCTTTTTTGCACGTGTACCTTGTTGGACACTACGATTTTGTTGTAGTCAGTATTTGTAATCTAAACAAATCACAATTTCAGACACAAATACAGGCCGCTAAAAGCGGTTTGTGATAACACTATACTAGAGGCAGACTGACTGGCGATAACGAGTATACGTTCTTACACCTCTGAGTATATTATAATCTTGTTTCCTTAAGTCAGATGATATCGCAATTATAAAACACAAAGCAAGTCGAGAAAATGACAACTCAATTAGGGGAATTGCCACCTTTTGACAGTCAGCGCGCGAGTGCATTTTTTAAAATTAATATTCGACTTCGGGGCCAAATGAGATATTGAAGCGGTGATGATCAGATATGCGTGTTGCATTATTTTTAGTGTCCTCACAACGAGTATATTGAAAGTAGCAAATCTGGTTATTAACAGCACATGAATGGCCTCGTTAAAACATGCTTTAATCCGTTAAAACATGCCTATTTATAGTATGTGACACGTATATGAATGCAATAATGATCGTTCGACTTGTTCGACTTAAGAACAATGTCGACTTAAGGGCAAATTACCCCATGTTACGTAGATACTGATAGCGCTTATTTGAGACCATTATTCCAAAATCAAGCAAAATGTACAAATCCATGTTTCATCAATGTCATATAACAAGCCCTGAAACTCATGTTCAAAAGCATACTGATCTCTGATTTATTTGACGATATTACCCAGGGAAATAAATTCAGGGGCCGTATTCATATAATAACTTAAGTGGTTGCTATGCTGTTGCTCAGGCTAAATTTCTTTGAAAGAGATTTGCTACAACTATGAAGTTTGCTCTGGAGGAACAGTCGTTTGCAAGACTGTTCCTCCAGAGAAAATTTCATAGTTGTAGGGAATCTCCTATATAGATATTTAGCCTTAGCAACAGCATAGCAACCATTTAAGTGGCTTTATGAATACGGCCCCAGGACTTATAGCGGCTATTAAAGGTGAATGGGTACACTTTCAGGAGAAGCTACTCTGCCTTTTGTATTTTTGCCCTCTTTGCAATGGTTCTCCAGGTGATTAGAAAAATTAAAACGCAAAGCTGTAACATCAAATAATCCGCCAAAATACTGACTTCTTTTCATTAAAATTGTAACCGTCGTAACAGCTTAGCAGCCGAAAATAATTTATTGACTGACGTTTATCAGTGTCTTATCTCCACAATTGGTTAATGCGGCCATAATTCATTGTTTAATTCAATCAATGATGCGTCGAGCTCTGAGTATGGTTCTCGCTCGGAAATGGGCGGTGCCTAAGCTGGTACCCTGACAGGTGATCAATCAATGTATCGTTTAAGAAATAATAAAAAGACTTTGAATATTATCGGGATATTTGTTTCTGACTTCATAGCCCCGGATCCAGAGGGAATGGGCTTTGGGGCTTCAGCCCCACCATCTGGGCTTCTGTGTTATGTAAAATATTGAGCCTCCAGATAATAAGGAGTATCTATAATTTATCCTTGTGACTAGATCAAAATATTTGTTGTGACATCTCATTAGAATCCCCTCGGCGAGGCGATTCTAATGAGATATCGCAACATATATTTCAAGGTAAAAAAGACACTATAAAAAATCTCATCGAATTAATCCCTAATTATGTCATATATTTTTCACTGCCTCACCCTCTCCCACATACACATACATCTCGGCACCTCCCACCAGTTATCCGGAGCCCCACCACTACGTGGTCTAGATCCGGACCTGACTTCATTATTTAAAGTGTCTTACCTCGGTGCAAGAATGAAATACGAGGGGTGTTCGAAAAGTTTTGCAAATGACGTAATTTCTCGATAACCACCAAACAGACAGAACTTCTGATTGCAGAAACACATAAAATTATGATATGCGTTGAGAAGTCTGAAAAACCGGTGCATTTTTTTAAAAAGGTTGCATTTTTATCGTCTTTGAAAGAGGTATACCCTAAAGACACTGCAAAATTTTACTTTTGTAGGCCGTAATTTATAAATCAGCAGTCTTTGATTTTTCTTTATCTTTGTTCATTAAAGATAATGCCCAGACAATGCTGTCCTGTAAATATCGCGGAAATTATTTTTAATATAGGTTCCCTACTGGCCCGGAAATACGGATTATCCGTACTTTATGTTGTGGCAATTTCACACTTTCTACCAAAATTTGATGATTTTGTAATGAAAACAAGTGTATTAGCATTCAAAATCTTGTTAGCGAGAGCATTTACATGGGTCAATGGAAACCTGTCAATAAATTCAAATTAATACCACAAACGAAGCGTCTGCAAGCTTTCAAAAATGACGTTGACGTAAATTTCAGTAACGTCATTAGAACTGCGCATTGCTTTGCAAGGAATATATCGATAAAAGTTGCAACGCTTCTAACTTCTGTATAGATATTGTAGAAAACGATGGACAAGCAAATGACAAAAATTAATTTTGTATTTACAAGGATATTCGACTTAAATGCGTACCACACAAAAGGTTTTATACATAAAATTAGCCCAGTGGTATGACTGGGACCTATTAAAATGAGGTGTAACTCAATAAGGAAAAGTGTCTTTGTATAGTGTTTGGTATCATCTTAAAGCCAAAATGCAGTGCTTTTAGTAAATGCAAAGCAGTTGTACCCAGCTTGTCCCTAAACAAAGTCATGAGGCCATTTGCAAATCTTTTCGAACACCCCTCGTATTGCATTAGTTGAATGGGTAGTATGTGTGTTGTGTACAGTATATGTTGTTGAGGGCGAAATTCACTTTTATGTTTAACTGTGTCCTGTTAAAAACTCATAGTAAAGGTTAGAAATGTATGTGCACAGGTTCAAGCACTGTCTGCAGACCTAAGTTCATTTCGCTTTTCAGCGCAAAAGATTGGAAAACATTACCTTGATACCATAAACTATGCGCGTTTCTTTAGGTTATGTCACTTTTTTTCAGTTTGAATTTATACTGCCATGTGACGCCCCTTGTTTCTATGATCAAACTGACGTGACGTTACTAGGTGCTATTTTACATATAGAAAACACATGTATAGACCAAACACAAGTATGGTCTTGCGTACTTATAGTAAGAATAACCTGATTTCTAACATGCCCTTGTTGTTTCTTCAAGAAAATATTCATACTTTTGAAGCTTCTTGGAGAAACGCTTATGAGTTAAATATAGCTAACAGAAAATAGTGGCCTCGCAAAGTAAAAAAAAAATCATTTTTTAATAGAGGCATAAACTCTGATAACTGGACGTGACGTTGCTTTTTTCATATTCACTCTCGTTTCCACAGCAACGTGTCCCAAACTGAAAGTGTCAAAGATCGACTACGTAGCTCGGTAGCTCTTATTTCTTTGGTAACACGTGGGTATATATATTTCTAATGCGACTGATGGGCTACTGCAATAGCCTTCGTGTACGTCTGCGTGCTCGTTTGTAAAATATTCACTTGTTCCGATTAGCTCCATTTCTAAGTAAAAGTAAAGGCCAAGGGGCTAGAGTTATCAAACTTGCTCCATGGATACGTCTAGGGAAGATCTACTGAAAGCGGTGATGCTTATAAGGCCATGACCTATATTTCACGGTTGATTGAACATAGAAAAATATTCACCTGTCGCGTTTAGCTCAGTTTCTAAGTAACAAAAATACAAGAGTCTTCAATACGTCTGGGAAGTATTTACTGAAAGCGGGGATGCATATTGGGCAATGACCTTTATTTTCAAGGTTAATTGAACATAGAAAAAAAATACATGTTGCTAGGGTCTTCAAACTTACTCTATAGATACATCTTGGCAAGGTCTACTGAAAGAAGCGATGCATATTGGGCCATGGGCTGAATTTAAGTTTGATTGAACAGACAAAAACATTCATTTCTTGCGTTTAGCTCAGTTTCGTAGTAACTGCAAGGGTGAGAGAGTCTTTAAACCTCCTCCATAGATACGTCTGGGAAAGATCAATTGAAAGCAGCAATGCATATTTGGCCATGACCTTTATTACATGGTTTAGACAAAGAAAAAATTATCACCTGTTGCGTTAGACTCAGTTTCGAAGTAATCGCAAGGACTAGAGTTATCAAACTTGCTTCATGAATACTTCTGGGGAAGATCTACTGAAAGAAAGGATGCATATTGGGCCATGACCTTTATATCACGGTTGACTGAACATAGAAAAAATACTCACCTGTTGCGTTTAGGTCAGTTTCCAAGTTACCACAAGGGCTCGAGTCTAAAACCTTTCTCCATAGACACATGTGCGCAAGATCTACTGAAAGCAGCGATGCATATTGGGCCAAGACCTATACTTCAAGGTTAATTGAACATAGAAATAAAACATCTGTTGCGTTTAACTCAGTTTCTTAGTAACCGCAAGGGCTACAGTCTTCAAACTTGCTCTATAGATACGTCTGAGGAAGATCTACTAAATCAGTGATGCAAATCGGGCAGTGAGCTGTAATGTTGGCCCAGTGATTTTGTTTTATACCTCGAAGACTATTTGATGAACGAACATGGTTGCTTAGGATAATGACTCAATATGATCCACAGTCTAACCTCAAACTAAAATTGACTCAAAGTAACCTATATTTCATGATTCAGTGATTTTCCCTTATATCTTGAAGATTATTTGATATATGAGCAAGATTGCTTAGGATAATGATTCAGTATGATCCGATGTTTGACCTCAAACTATCAGTAGGTCACAGTGACCTACATTTCATGATCTAGTGATTTTGTCTCATAACTTGATGGCTATTTGATGCACGAATATGATTCTTTTTATAATAACTCAGTTTGACAGGATGTTGGCCTCAAACTAACAGTAGGTCAGTGTGAGCTATATTTCACGGTCCAGTAATTTTTACCTACTATCTATAAGACTGTTTGCTGTATTTACATGATGGCTTTGGATAATGCCTCAGTATGACCCAAAGTTTGAATTCAAACTAACAGTAGGACACATTGACCTATATTTTATGGTTCATTGATTTTGACATATCATGATGACACTTTGATGTACGGACATGATTCCTTATGTAAATGACTCAGTATGACCCAAGGTTTGACCTCAAACAAACAGTAGGTCATAGTGACCTATATTCCATGGTTCAGTGGTTTTGCCTGATTCCATGAAGACTATTAGATGAACGAACATGATTCTTGCGATTATGACTCAGTATGACCGAATGTCTATCCTCAAAGTAACAATAGATCACAGTGAGCTATATGATTTGGTCCAGAAGCAGTGATTTTACCTCTTATTTTTCTAACTTTTTCTAGGACTGGCATTAACCTTGGGTGTATGGTTTGGTCTGACACTGTGAGTGACCTCATACTAATTGTAGGGCAGTGTGACCAATATTTTATGGTTCAGTGGTTAAGCCAATTTCTCTAAAACTATTTCATTCACTCCTTTTAAACTTTGTGAAATGGTATATTCAGATACAGTAATTGACATCATGTTTCTGCTAGGTCACTGTGACCAATATTTCATTGTTCATTTATTTTGTCAGATCAGAGGTTTGAATTTTTCTATGGAGAACTGTTTATTCTGACACTACAGTTGACCTCATTTCACTTTTCCGGTATTGTCCATATTCAATTTTCGCTTGTTAAAGTCAAACTCCCTCAAAGTCGCTTTATTGTCTTTTGACAATTCTTGTCTATAACTGCTTCAAAACCAATTGTCTTGATACAATTTTTTTTTTCATAAAAAGGTTTGAAAATGAAAATCAGTTGTTATAATTTTAATAAATTATATAATTGATAAAGTTGGGGGAAAATCTATATTTTTCTGCGTCCATCCGATTTCGTGCTCTTCGAGAATGGATCTCAAAGTGTAAATGTTCCAAAAAGAACAAAAGGTAACATGAAACAAGAAATGTTACAGTGTGTAACAAATTCCCCCGAAGGCCCCCGGCTAAACTGACCTTTGAGCCCTACTTGTGACCTTGACCTTGGGCAAAGAACCTGAGTCTTGCACATGATTTACATTCTCATTTCGTTTTACATTTCTGTAACGTTTAAATGCACTTTGGAAGTTTAAGAGGATTCAGGGGGACTTAATTCAACCACTAACCACACTGTGTTTTGTCTTTGACATTGGGTCTGGAAACCTAAATGTCGCACCTTACATAACTTATCATTATACTTTACTTTTCTTGACGTTACCATTTAATCATGCTTTACATTTCTGTGAAACTTGATGAAATTGGCTTCAGCAGTTTTGAGTCAGTTCAGAGTCATGATATGACCTCTGAGCCCTGACTGTAATCCCGACTTCGAGCAACAGAACAATAATTTGCTTGTGACATGATCCTTCATTGTTATATTCCTTTTCATGAAGTTTAATGAAGTTTGCTTCAGTAGTTTTTAGGTAATTGAAGATAAATGACTTGACCTTTGACCTTTGGCTTTGACCTTGACCTTGGGTGTGGGACCCTATGTCTTGAGCATGGCAAATCTTCTCATTAGGCTTTATCTTTCTTTAAAATTTGCTTTGGTACTTTTCTGAGTAATTGCCGAGACATGATTTGACCTCTGGCCCCAGATTGTGACCTTGACCTTTGATTTGGGATCATAAATATTGTGTGCAACATACCTACTCATTATGGTTTACCTTTAATTGAAGTTTGATGACATTAGCTTCAGCAGGTTTTTAGTTATCACAGAGGCGAGATTTGACATTTGACCCCTAATTGTGACCTTGACCGTGAACCTGGCAACCCAAATTTTATGTGCAACACATCTTCCCATTATGTTTCACCTTTCTGTGAAGTGTCATTAAATTTGCTTCATTAGTTTATAAGTAATCGCTGAGACCAAACACAATTTGACCTTTGACCCAACTGTGGCCTTGACCTTGGGCGTAGGGACAGAAACACCTTCGTATTATGCTTTATCTTACTGCGAAGTTTCATCAAATTTGCTTTAGTAGTTTTGAAATTATCGCTGAGACACGATTTTGAGACACAAGTAAACTTTGACCCAATTGTGGCCTGGACCTTATGCGTAGGGACCTTGTGCGACACACCTTCTCATTATGTTTTATCTTTCTGTGAAGTTTCATCAAATTTGCTTCAGTAGTTTTAAAGTTATCGCTGATACACGATTTGTAACTGACGGACGGACGGACAGTCAGACGGACGGACGGTAAGATTTTAATATGCCACCCGAAGTTCCTTCGAGGGCATAAAAAGGTAAAGGTGTCCCATAGCCTAATAGCCGTAGGAGCAGTGGGGTTAGAGATCCACTGTATCTAGGGCACAGAAATTGAAAGGCGGAACCCATCCCTCTCCTTTTGCTGCCTTAGCCTTCCCTGATTCGAAAAAGGTACCCATTTACTGCTGGGTTGACAGAGAGAGTTTTCCAATCGTCGAATGGCGACGGTGAGCCGCGAACTCACGACCGTCCGGCGACTTTCTGACCTTAACCGAGTCACTCTAACCACTCGACCACGGCGCCTCTCGAGGGCATAAAAACCCTGAATATGAAAAAATCACACGTAAGTTTAGGTGACAGAAAAGCTTTTATTAACAGTAAACAGTGACCTATAAATACAGTGACTCGCGTCTTCACATTTCGGTTCAAAGAGGCGTGTCGCGCATGCGACTGTAGCGCCTCCTACTGGAGCGCCATTTTTTAATACAAGCTGAAAAAGCTTGAATTTCTGTCAAAAGTTAACGGCGTGCATCGCCCATTTTATCGGTGTTTTCATAGTGAAATTATCATGCAACGATAGGGTAAGCTTTGAATTTTATAATGATGTATTAGAATATAAGTTTTGTGACGATTTTGCTTGGTTTTGGAGTTCATTTTTAACGATGTAAATTGAGAAACTTTGGTCACTCGAAAGAAAATGGCGACGACGCCGTAAAAACCATCACTTCTTTTACGATGTACTCCGTCGTTAATAAGGTTTGAGGTAATATTTTAGCATTAGAAAACGAAAGGGGAAGGACCAAAATGTTGTTTAATATTATTTTCATGACAATTATTTACTATTTTGATGGTCTTCTGACAGGATAGAAATAGGCTTATTTAGGAAAGTAGTGAAAACCGGCAAATCAGGATGTTCAAAACCCCACTCCCCCGTTTTTGAATAAGGCTCCCAAAATAACTATTTTTGAGCCTCGCAATGATATTTTTCATAAAGCTGAATGCCTTTTAAATTGTTTAAGTGGTATTTTATGCAATTTCGTGCCGATTTAATGGGTCAAAATAATCTTAAAATAAAACTTGTTTTCACAGTTTTCGCCATACAACAATGAGTTCAGAGGGTTGGTTAGTTATGCATTGAAGAATTTGTCAGGGACCAAAGTTTCTTATTTCACATCAATAAAAATTAACCCCAAAACCAAGCAAAATAATCACAAAACTTACTATTCTAATACATCATCATAAAATTCAAAGCTTACCTTAACGTTGAATAATAATTTGATTACGTAAACATTATAAAATTCAAAGCTTACCTTAACGTTGAATAATAATTTGATTACGTAAACATTAATGAAATTGGCGTTTCACGTCGATAACTTCTGATAGAAATTCCAACCCACTCAGCTTAATTAAAACCTATGTCACCTACTTACTTCAATTTTCAATGCATGCATATTCTCCTAAGTAGGAGAGAGCCAAGATCAAAATCCTCAACCAAATACATAATAAAAAAAAGTTTCCCGTATTTATATTGAAAAGCCCTCTAGTCCGTTTTTTTTTTAACTACGTCAAGTAAAACCGGTTACTAGAAATACCGGAATACACTTAATTACCGGAATATACCAAAATACACCGGAATATACCGGAATATACCAAAATACACATTTTTATTTACCGAAATACACTATAATATTTCCAGAATAAATGTAGATTTATCCAAAATATGTCTTTTAGTAACAGCTCCATGTAGAAAACGGCAAGTGAATGACCCATACAAAGACCCTAACCAGCTTGCAATCTGCACAGTGATACCTATCCAAGGCCCATACCCTGGTCCAATTATTCTCACTACAGATGCAAAAATAGCAATATCTGAGCTGGAAATAGTTCTTATTTATCTTTTCTACCAATAGTTAAGTTAATTTTGATAATAAAAATGTTTATTTTTGTGTATTCCGGTATATTCCGGTAATAAGGTGTATTTCGGTAACTCTAGTAACCCGTATAAAAACTTGGCAAGTTCGGAAATTAAGTACACAATTTAATGCAAACATTCGTAAGAACGCATTATTTATACAGATTAAATAAAACAATGATAATATTAAAATATTTCTAGATGCCAAATAAGCGGTCGATAGAATTATCGATTTTTTTTCAGCCACTCACCTGTCCAGCGGCGCGACAAGCGTCTATTGGAAAAATACCTATATTTAACTAGAGATGCTAGTCACTCCATATAGGGCACTGCAGTAAATACATGTGAAAGTTGTCGGCCGCTCCCAGAGTGACAGTGTATTATTCAGATAGAAGGTGTAGGTGCAAAATGCCAATATCGTGTGCCTATTTTTTGCTTTTATGTTCGCAGTTATTGCCAGAAAGTGAAGCTGAAGATTAATTTGCACAACATTTCAGAACACTTGTTCGCACCACAGGAAGTATACACGAACTAGCATTTTTTGTTGTAGATCACACACACACACACACACACACACACACACACACACACACACACGAAACAATAAAACAACAACAACAACAACAACAACATATTTTCCTCTTTAAAATAATTAGCCATAGCTCAGGATAAGAAGAGTGATAATTCTTCATAAGAATGTGTCGTGGATGTTCTTTAGAGTGGCAAAGCTCACTGTTTTAGATATTGGGTGGCTCTTTGAGCCGCGACAGGACAAAACCAACAATGTGGTTGTGCGCCCAGCGAAGATTCAGATCAGCCTGGGCATCCACCCAGTCTGATCAGACTCTATGCTAATCGCTTGAAGGGTAGCTAAGGGACTAAGCTATTCCCATGCGGACAGCGAAGACTCTGATGAGACTGGGCGGATGCCCAGGCTGATACAAATCTGCGCTGGGCGCACAACCACATTGTTGGTTTTGTCATGTCGCGGCTCATATGATTTTCATATTGATAGGGGCATGACATAAGTTTTCATAGTGAAATTACAAATATTGTCGTAGAATTGTCTTAAACCTCTCATCTTGATATATCTCTCATTAAATATAAACTTTAAAGGAGTCAAAGCTTCCTACTCTGATTCTTTGATACCATGTGACTATGACAGCACTGTTGAAACTGGTATAAGGTCAGTTTATGCAGATTTGGAAATTAAAAAAGTCTTGATATTTTACACAAGATGATGAAATTAGACCATTTCATTTGTAAAACTGATAACTTTTTTTTCAATACATACATTCTGATGTATATTTTTTTCAGTAAAAGTGTAGCTGGGACTGAATATCAATAGATCAAAGATCATTCTATTGTGTTGTACTTAGCTCATGTCTGTATGTTGATTACTGTAAAAATTCTGAAAATAGGGACACATTAAATAATTCCTATAGTTGTTCTAGAAATTGGAACTGTTTGCTTTTACTATGTAGTTGTGTGCTCCAAAGGTGCAGATGAAATACAAATAGAATAGACCCTGATCAGACTGCAGGTCTAATCTGGGTCTACACTGTTTGCTAACATTTATTTGTCCCAATACTTAGAATTTTTATTGTAAATCAAGAAATGTAGCATCAGATCATTCTTGCAACTCAAGGGATGCGCTTGATTAAGGTTTTCGTATTATATAAAGGTGATGTTTGTATAAATACAGACCCATTATTTTTTTGCTGTGAATTATTAAATCATTGACTTCCGTAGTACATGTACATGACTACAGACATGCACGCAACGCAAATGAGAGACTAAACTTTGTTTCTAAAAATTAAAATAAATGTATGTGCTACTAGTATAAGACATATTCACAAAGAATTGTTTTAAGGGGCACTAGCAAACATTGTCATCAATCAGGCCATTAATTTACAGGAAAATACAAGAATATATCATACTGATACTTTATTACTTTAAGCAATACATGCTCATGTGTAACAATGATGATAAGTATACAACATACATATAATAATGTATATATGCATATATAAATACAATAGATCGGTTCAATGTGCTACAGTAATCAAAATACAAACTTACTAACTACTATGGGAGAAACACAAATACGGCGTCCAACTCCAATTGCAAAAATACAATAGTCATTCATAAATATCTCTCCTCAACTTAAAGGCCTTTTCGGTAAAAATGGCTAAATTAATCAACGCTTTCTTATTTTCGGTAGTTCATTCTTTTAGTTTCAACATATTTGGTTTGTTCCAAAAATACCTATGTATATATATTTTTCTTAAATTCTTATATAAAAGACACTCTAATAAAAATTAAAATTCATCTTCTAACTTATTACAATAAAAACATTTCCTTTCATCAATTGGTGTTCTATTAGGTCTAGACCATCTACCTACTTCTATTTCTAAACGATGTGAAGAAACTAGTTTTGTCAATGCAATTCTAAATTTTTGGACATTGACCATTTCTAAATATAACTGATGATTGAAATTTGAAAACAAGGAATAAAAATTTGCTCTACTTGATTCAGTAATTCTACTACTCCAGTTTTGAACAAACTTATCAGTAAGTCTAATCCAGAGTTCCATAAGAAAAGCATTCTTGTTTCCGACATACTGGTTCAACCAGACCGCATAAAAACCTAAGTTTGACAGATTGTAAATTAGAAATTATATTGTTAATTAGAAAGAAAAAGAAAAAAAAAAAAAAAAAAAAGGATACAAAGAACTTGATGATATCATGAAAGAATTTTACCTTGAAGATATATTTCGAAAACGTCGACCAAATAAATATAATTATACATTCCCACGTGGCTTCTCGAAATCTAGCATAAAATATTTTTTAACATCAAATACTTTGGATTGCTATATTAAGAATAGTCAGTTGATCATTTTCCTTTTAGTGACCATGATACAAAGAACTTGATGATATCATGAAAGAGTTTTACCTTGAAGATATATTTCGAAAACGTCAACCAAATAATTATAGTTATACATTCTCACGTGGCTTATCGAAATCTAGAATAGATTATTTTTTAATACCAAAAAAAAAAAAAAAAAAAAAAAAAAAAAAAAAAGTTTGACAGAAGATTCTTAACATTTGAGGCCCAATTGACAATATTTGGTTTATTTTCCATGTCTGCTAACATCATTTTGTATGCAAATTTGATATATCTTGTTTCTTCACTTTCCAAAATTCAAACCAGTAATTTATAATTGAATAGCATAACTTTGTCTGTAAAGATACCCTGCCTAATTCCCCATAGATGAAATCATTTTGTGTGCATTTTTTCACAGCAAGTAACTTTTTACAAAATTACAAATGTATTCTCTCTTGTTGATTTGGTTTTGAAAAACCCCAAACCTCTCCACCATAACATAGTATAGGAACAATTAGCTTATCGAATAAATCAAGCACATGTTTTGGAGACAAATTCGTAAAATTAAATATATACTGATTTAATTAAAAAATTGTTTTTAATGCTTGTCCTGATAGTGTTTTATGAGTTTCATTAAAAGATCCACCCGCAGTAAATGTTATACCCAAATACACAAATTGTCTCACAATTTCATTTTTCCCCTCGAAAGTTAAAACTAAGATTTCTTGGTAAATTTCCTCCCTTTCTGAAAACCATAATTTTTGTCTTATCTGTGTTGACCGTCAATTTCCTTTTTTTACAATACCATGCTAACACATCTAACCCCTTTTGTAGTCCTTCCACAGAATTTGAAAAAATAACAATGTCATCTGCATACAACAAAAGAAACAGCTTTAACATGCCTATATCGACCCCCTCTACACCTTTTTGGATAAACTCAGTTTCTCAATCATTCAAGTACATGCTAAATAAAAAGGGAGATAAACACTCTCCTTGTCTAACTCCCAACCGACTTGAAAAATCGTCACTAAGTGCATTATTAAACTTTACTTTGGATTTTATATTATTATACATAGATTGTATGATATTCAAAATTTTGCCCCTCCCCCCGTTTTGAATCAACTTATACCACAAAATATCCCTTACAACGAAATCGAAAGCTTTTTTGAAATCTATAAATGCTGAGTACAATTTTTTTTACTATTTAAACAGTGTGAAATCAAACTATTCAAAATAAAAACATTATCAATAGTACACATACCCTTTCTAAAACCTAACAGAGCTTCAACATATATATGGTACTTGTCAACCCATGAATTTAAGCGATTGTTGAGAATATTTGTGAAAAGCTTACCTATAACACTCAGTAAAGTTATACCTCTGTAGTTTTCGTCATTCTCAGCACTACCTTTCTTATGTAAAGGAACGTTAAACCCATCGCTCCAAGCATCTGGGAAATACCCTGTATCAAAAATTTTATTGAAAAGAATATAAAAATATTCTAACAAATTAGTTATGCCATATTTTATAAATTCATTTAACGATAAGTCTGGTCCACTGCTTTTACCATTTTTCAATGATTGTGCTGCTTTTCGGATTTCAGTTAAGCTAATTTCAGCATCCAGCTCTTGAAACATTACCCCTAGTTCCCCCTTAACATACCTTTCATTATAAAGCAAAACATCTTCGTCAGCTTGAAAAAATCTACTTTCAGGGTCATTTATTGCTCGAAAATAATCTGCAAAATGCTTTGAGGTCAGTTTTTTTGACGTGACGCATTTGACGGACATAAATGTTTTGCAAAAGTTTCCAATAATTTTTTGCATTATCAAATCGATGTTTTTCTAAAACTTGAGTTTGCTCCCTTTTATATTCATGTCTGCTTTGCCTTAATACCTTTTTATACTCTGACCTTGCCTTTACCATATTACCACGACACTCATTATCTTGTTTATTTAATCTATATAATTATCCAAACATATGTAAATACATAAATGAGCCGCGACACGAGAAAACCAACAAAGTGTTTGTACGCCCAGTGCACTCACATCAGACTAGGCATCTACCCGGTCTGATCAGACTCTTCACTAATGGTAGCTTAAGGTTCCATACCTTCATGCGGACAGCGAAGACTCTGATCAGATTGGGCGGATGCCCAGGCGGATCTGAGTCTGCGCTGGGTGCACAACAACTTTGTTGGTTTTCACGTATCGCAGCTCAAATTGTCCCTCGTCTTAGATGGGTTATAATTGCCATTTCACGAAAGTTGAAAGTTGATGGTATAGTTTCAGGCGAAGAAACTCTACCAATGTCTTTTTACCTCCCTTAACTGTGGGAGTCAACTCCTGGAGAAAAGAATTTGCTCCTGTAGAAGCAAATTCCTTCCTTTATAAGTAGACTCCGAATTTGAAAGGGTTTCCTCATCGGGGGAAAGAAAAATGAATTGGCAAAAAGTGTCTCCCTTAGGAAATATGGCAGAGAAACAGTTGTGTTCCTATTCACATTAACTTCATAGAAGCAGCACATCTTTTGATCAGATGTGAAAATGAGACTTGCCTGAAAAATATCAGTTTTACAGTACTGTCTTATAGTTTTGTTGTCTTTATGAAATCATGGATGCACGTCATTGTTCTTAAAATTTACAAACAGTAGAGCTTCAGTGGCTCGAACCTTAATGGCTCGTTAGCCAAGCCTGGCTAGAAGTCCTTCCTGGGTTCCTAGATGTGACTTTAAATAGAAACTTACCCTGGATGGCTAGAACTACCTATGGCTTAAACTAAATGTTATGGCCCAAACCCTGTTCGAGCCATTGATTTTGTAAATGGACTTGCGAAATTTTGAAGTCTGTAAAACATCAAGACAGTAAACTTCGATGTCAAAGCCAGATGAGGCGCGACTTGAGAAAACCAACAAAGTGGTAATGCGCACAACGCAGACTCAGTTCAGCCTGGGTATCCACCCAGTCTGATCAGAGTCTTCGCTGTCCGCATGGGATAGCTTAGACCATAAGCTACCCTTTAAGCGCTTAGCAAAAAGTCTGATCAGTCTAGGCGGATGCCCAGGCTGATCTGAGTCTGCACTGGGCGCACAACCACATTGTTGGTTTTCTCGTGTCGCGGCTCAGATATTTTGGAAAGGCAGCATCCTTTTGAGTTTTTACAATGGTCGATCTGAGCTTCAAGTATGGAGGGTTTTGGTAATAATTCTGAGAAAACTTGTTGGTTCTCTGTGAAAACATGTTGTGACCCTTGGTTTGAGGCACTGTAGTGACACATTGTTTATCATTTAAATTGCTGAGAATGAAAATAGTTGAATATGCAAACAATGTAGATCCAGATGAGACGGCTCATAATGAGCTGCCTCATTTTGATATACACTGTTTGCCCTCTAGTCTTTGAATTCTCAATATGACACAGCTTGAACATAACAATTTATTGTAATTTTGCAGACACAAATTTTGTCGTTGGCTGTTTTGGCAATAAGGAGATTCAGTAGGGATCACAAAAGATATTTCATGGAGAAAAGAAGAATTTTATTTCAGAATTATCATGATTCTTTCTGTATTTGAAACCCTATTTAAAAGCTTCTCTCTCATATTGAGAGTCACATTGGTCGATGATGTAAAGTCTCAGTTGAAAAATGATATGCGTATTATATTACATTCTTAACGAAGAAATACAAGGATTTCTTGTCTAATTAAATATGCTATTTCCCAGTTCTCTACGAGGATTTATTTCCTCTAGGGAAACAAATCTCTGTAGATTGATTACCTTCCCGATAACATTCGAAGATTAGTTATTTATGTACGACCGGGTACCGGCTTTTAGAACTGCTTTCCTAAGCTCTTTTCTTTCCACTGCAGTTGTAGCTATTAAACACTGCTGCAGTTGCCTTTTATGATCTTGAGAAAAACAACAGACGCTAAACAAACCTATAACATACTTTGATGTGTGTTTATGGCGTGTGGACATGAATGATTTTACGAGAATGCCATTTTATGTGGAAATGCATTGCCTTTTACGATACAGTCCGGTCTCATGGTACCATGGGTTCCATGGTACCATGGTAAATTGGATCTGGCTTTATTATGAAACTTAAACCATTTGCTGGGCCTTGCTATTACTATACTGATAAAGTAGGGGGGTGCTACTTTGTACTACAAAATAATTTATAAGATAATTAGGATAAATATCCGAATAAATATCAAATAAAGTAAAAAAATGGAAATTATGGTTTCTCAATTTTTCCAGCCACCACCAGTACTATACAATTGTTGATATTTAATGTCAGCAATAATTACTCTAGGAGCCAAAATCGCCTATCTTGCCAAAATAAGGGTCGGAGGTGGCACCCTCTGCTATACTTAGTTTGAATGTATTTTTGAATAGTCTAAACCTTCAGAAACTAGGTTTGATTGTTCTGCTCGCCAAATTTTATTGTCAAAATAGTCAAATTAAGCGATGGATATGACTACCTATAGTGGAGAAAATATGATTCCATGAGTGGCAGGGGGGAAAAAAAGTGGTCCACGTGGTGTACCATTAGTTTTTATATATAAAAATAATTGTCTTGATCTGTAGTGATCAGATTCAGCGTTTGCCACCTTGGCAAACCTTGCATAACTCTGTAATGGGCAGTAATATACGTTACCTTATTAAATTTTAAGTATATGAAATAAGAATTGATGAGAAATATGCTGTAACGATTCAACTGTATCAAATGTCAATATTTTCTGTAAGAATAGCTAATATGCCATAAATTAAGCTACACAGAAAACAATTAAGAACCTCGGGTCTGTTATTTTCGTTATAACAATTCATGTACCCCTTGAAAATTTAAAACATAATTTAAGTGTTTTTTTTTTTATTTTTACAAAGACTGTGATAAAAAGACCCCAATATTGAATTTTTAATTTGTCTAACTGGTTCTTTTCAATAACTTTCTAACAAATAAATTTGAGATTCGTCGTCTGTATACTTGGTCATACATGAACTGTTGAACAAAGGCACACCTATTCATTGGTAGTCGATTCAAAGTCATTTTTCACGCAATTGTTTGACAAAACATAGCTAATAAGCTATTTAAAACTAAAAAAATTGACCTGTGTCATTAAGATCATACTAAACATGATACAACACAACAGTTTAAATCAGTTTTGACCTTACAACACATATCTTCAGCAAAGTAACGTAATTATCAGATTAACATGTTTGCGTAAAAAGACTATCATGCACCCAGGAATACACTCTTTCGAAACTTTGCCTATTAAACAACACAGTTGTGCTAAATATATTTATTATTTACTAGAATATTTAATTTTTGCATTGTTTAGTCGCCAACTCAGACAGCAAACAGTGTTGTTTACATGACAAGAAAAATTGAAATTGTCCCCCCCCCCCAAAGAAAATAAATAAATAAAAAAGAAGCGCTCATGAATTATTCTGTACATGGAAAAGTACTAAATCTATTTATATTCATTAATATCTTATGATTTTTAAGAATCACACAATACAAACTTAGTTTTAATAAATTACTTTTTGAACTCAGAAAGGTAACATTTGTAACTTTTATTTGAAAATATTTCTTGAGATTAAATGTTGCAAATTCCAAATACGCCAAGGCCTTATTAGTTTGAGTTATTTTTACATGCATGTGAAACCTGTTTAAACCTACCGTATGTAATTTATCAGTGATATTTCCTAGGCGGTCCATTCATTGTGATGTTATGATGTTACAGTTTGTGCTGTCCACTTTTCCATTGTCTTTACAACACTGGTTTATTTTGTATTTTAATTCATCATTATCCTGTTGAAAGTAGACGTTTAGTTGGTGTAAGGCTAGCTTGGAGGTTATCTGCATGCAATGGGCTGCATGTTTATTTTGCTACTTCTAGTATTATTTGAGTACTTGTCTTTTAACTTTATATTACTATTTCTAGTTTGGTGCCATAGGAGGTTTGTGACACCGATTGAACCCATTCCTGATTGCTGCCCGTTTACACTTATTTATCTGTTTTGACCTTTTCTTTTAAAAACAATATTAAAACCATGGTTAAAAATATTTTGGCCGTTTAGCATAAATTTAAACCAAAATAACGTATGTAACAGGTTAAACAGTAAGTGTTATTTTTACTCCATTGCAGCTAGTGTAAAGTGACATGTATCTACGGCAAAATGCTTCCCTGTACTCCATTTAATTAAAAAAAAATATGTGTTTTTGGTCGTAAGGGATCATTTGGGCTCATTCAGAGTCAGTTTTAAAAAAGAAAATAAAAATTCAGCCGAAGCTGGTGCTAGGGGGCATTGGCAGCATTATAACATTCTATTCCCAGACACTGAGGTTGATGTCTTTGTTTCCTGTGATGTATTCTTTGCTCCCAGAGAATTCTCATTCAGAATTTAGTAAAGCTGCTATCGTTTCAAGAAATTTAGGTGAATGGATACAATATTACGCTGAAATAACTGCCACGTTTACCTTACCTTCCTTTCTTAATGGGAGTAAACTGTTAAAAGAAAGAATTTGCTTCTAAGGAGAAAAGTGTTTCTGTTAAAAGTAAACCTTATTTTAAGAAGGTTAAATAAGCCACAGAAGCAAATAGGTCGAAAATATTGTTTCCGTTCTAACAAACTGCAGTAAAACATTGAGGTGTGTCCATTAACATTAATACAGAATTATTTCCATGACATATTTGCAGATCATTTAGAAATAAGGAACACATGTGAGAAAGAACATGGCAGATTCCTGGCAAGTGCACATGATATTGTCTGGGCAAGGATGATATGATTATGACATTATCAAAATGATCTTATATTAATCGAGTCAATGACAATTCACCTACTTTTTCATTTGTATGATAATAAAAATGAAAACGAATATAACATTTAAATGCAAACGAGTTGTCAGATTAGGTATTATGGTGTTTAATGATATTGGTACATGTATATTATGTTTGCAAATTCAATAAGATGAAGCATTGAAGGTTCCTCAATTCTCGGAAGGAACCCTTTTATAGTTAAGAAGTTGGCTTGTTTACCATCATCTAGCAATATGATCACCTGAATAGCTGCCCATTTTGCTTTCTGTTTTGTTTTGTAATATAAAATATAAAGTTGGTAAAAATATATGTTCTGGCTGTTTTCAGTTGGGGCTGCTGAATGACCACCTGTTTGAGAAAGAGCTGTTCATTCAGTTTACCGTGCATGTCTTTCGTGAGCTTTTTGTCAATTTGTGTGTGTGCTTCTTTCCCTTTGGTTTAAGGGCGGGATGTGGGATCTGATTGTATCAATTCCTGATCATTGCCTATCATTTGCTTCTCATATTAATGCTCGGGTTATCAGGTGCAGAAAATAACCGGTTTTAAGCAAAACATCTAAAACAGGCATAATACCAATGCAAATTAGGCACTGTATAGAGCTGTACTTATGCTACTGTTACACGTTTTGTTTCTAACAATTGCAATTTGAAGCAATGAAATGGGTACATCAAATATTCAAATCTCTTCAGAGAGTTATAGTTATACTTCTGTAATGTTAACATTAAGAAGCCTTATGTTTTGCTTTCAACATTTGATGATTACTTCAGGACGTGTTACTTTCTGGTCCAGATTACTCAAGCATAAATATAAAAACTTCTGAACAGTAAAAGGGTAATCTGATAACTCTTTTATTGTTGAATGTTGTATACGTTACCATTTTTGACTACCAAACCAGGAGTTTAAATAAGTGATTTTTCATTGACTTGATTCAAAAGTCATTTTCATAATGAACTGAAAGTAATGACAATATGCTATAACCATATTACCCATGGCTGGACAATATCATATGCACTTTCAAGAACACAATCAATGAAACCAAATCTGCTTTGTCTTTATCGCAGGTGGTCTTTGCTTTCAGATTATCGTCAAGCATGTCCTGAAAGTCTGGTGGAATGATAAAAGCTTAACTTAATTCCAAAAAGGAAGGCTCTCTGGAAGCAAGTTATGCATCAGAGAAAACATTACATTAATCTCGGTTTGGCTGAGTGTGTGTTCGGTAATGTAATGTTGCTACACTGCCAATGTTCCCTAGCAACAGCTCGAGCTAAGTTCCTTTTTTTCAAACTGATTCAGAATGAGCCCAAATGATCCTAAACATGATTTTCATCATGATGAAGTAAGAGAGAGAGAGCTTTTCGTTCTAGCCACACGTCTCTTTACACTTGTGGCAGTAGAGTAGAATAAATCTTACTTTTTAACCTGTTATATACGTTACTTTGGTGTAAATAAATGCGATAAGGCAAAATATTTTTCTTAATCTTCGATTTCATATAAAGTTTTTAAAGGAAAGGGTCAGAGCAGATCAAACAGTGTAAAAGGCAATGTTTAGGTATTGATTCTATCCGTGCAACAACGAACCCGCGATACCAAACTGGAAATAGCACCGTAAAGGTAAAGTTATAAGACAAGTAGTAAGACGTTACTATGGGGTAGTAAAATAAACTTGCAGCCCAAAGTCTGTGTTGATGTATTATAACTGAATACCTGCAGACCACAATTACATGTAAGTATTATTAGGGCAAAGAGAAGGCGTTTGACCTAAAATGGTGTTTGTTTACATGTTTCATTTAAATATTATATTTCTTTGGACTTTTTTCTGCATGGGGTAGCATGAATCGTTGTATATATACACAATACCATGCCAGTCACTTTTGAGTGCGGAACATATTTTGTTAGTTTCTTGGGACATTTAAATCTACCACTATGCCATTTAATGGACGAAATTATTGAGGGTTATCTCATTGAACAATTTAGCCTACCTGTTTCTCAAGTGGGTGGGGTAAATTCATATAGAAAAATGCTCAAAAAATAAAGCGGAAAGTCGTTTTGATGCATTATGGCTCTAATTAGTAACACCTGTATTGAAACGATATCTCTAGAGCAGAAAAAGAATGGCATTGCTGCAAAATATGACTTCCGCTGAAGTTCAACAATGTAGCAATACATGCCTTAATGGTGTTGATTTCAACCATAGGGTACCAAGGAACACATGTGAATTAAAGCATCATGACAATAAAATTTTGAGAGCAGAACAAGCAAACCTCCTTTCAGAAGGTTATGGCTAATAGAAAACGTAGTCAAACCAAGGACAGCAGAGGGTGCCACCTCTTTCAATTTTTAGCTGACTTGGCTCCCAGAGTAAATTCTTAATTCAACTTTTACTATTGAATGGTTCAACATTACCTTCCCTTAAAAATGCAAATAGAAATTACAACTTGAATGCATGCTTATTTATTTTCGGGGTGATTGATATATGGGCTGCCATTAAGCCTTAAAACTGAAAATAGCACAAATTTACACAAATGATTTTGATAGGAAATAAGCAAACTGGCTGCAACTGTTCCAACATTCCTGTCTCTTCCAAATACCTTTATAGCTACTCTTACAAATAATTTTTGCTAGGTGAAACTACATTATAAGATATCCACACAGTCCAAATAAATATCATACACCTTATGTCAAAATGGAGAAAATTTTAAATATGCCATTTCCAGATTACAAAAATGGTCAAAAACACTTTTATTAACGCTTTTATGAGTTCCAATAAGATTGATAATAACCATTAATATCTTACCTGAAACAGTGTGAGATATTAATATTTTATATAATGTAAGCTTTACAAATTTGATAGCTTTCTGTTTGCCATGGTATCATGAGAATATATCCTGACAGGAAAATATATAGCATGACTTTGTTCGAGTCCTGCTTGTAAATAATAACAGGATTCATATGAACATTAAACTTTATTATAACTTAGAACATGGTTTGTTGAAAAAACTATTGTGCATCAATCAATGCAGTGTTGCACACAGCATGTGTTGTCTCACTTTAAACATTAAGTACCATGGTACCATGGAATTCCTGGCTACACTCTCCGCAATGTGCAATAAGACACGTATTATCCAGCTCATAGCAGACTTTTATCGAGCAAACCTTGGGTCGTTGGGACCAGTAGCCGTACAGACGATGATTGTAAAGGCATGATGCTGGTTCAGTTGGTCAGTAAATTATTCTTATTATAACAATCATTGGCCCGTTTAAAAAACAAAATGGCGGTCAAAGCAATTCAGTATTCATGTATCCTTTCGCGCTATTGTGTACAGGCTCTAGGAAGGACACTTGAAAACATAAATACAGATGGAAATATTCTTTAAATCTAAGGAATACGAATGTAATATACAGTTTATTGAATCGTCCCATTTAAGATATGGGATTTCTCGGGAGGTTTGAAGATCCGATAAAGAAACTCGTCCTTCGGACTCGTTTCTGTATTGAAGATTCGATAAAGAGAACTCGTCCTTCGGACTCGTTTCTTTATCGGATCTTCAAACCTCTCTCGGTTTATAAATCCCATATTTTAGATGGGACGATTAATAAACTCTATTTATCAAGCTTGTATATGCAATCAGCTGTGCCCAAGATACAGTGGGTCTCTAACCCCAACTGCCCCTACGGCTATTGGGCTATGGGAAATCTTTTCCTTTATATGCAATGAATTGCACTGTAATTAAGTTGACCTTTGACTTAGGTTAAAGTTGACCTTTGACTTAGGTATAAGCTATGTGCCATAAGTGAAAACTGATAGAAGCAAGTTTTGTCTTCTTCCGTTATTTCGTTTTTAATTTTTTTTGATAAAATTGTTTGCATAGAATGCAGTAAGCAAAAAGGTTTTGTATTAAATATGGTATTGTTATAAAGAGGTGCATTAGGAATATAATAAAGAAAATTATCAAATCTTTGCTTTGTCTTATCTTTATAAACATGCAATGTATTTATTTATAGTTTCCATCACTAATTCTTAAAAAAATATTTCATCATTAATGTTATGGGGAATAATGCTTAAATAATGGTTACTTCCCATTACATCAATAACGACAGAAAGTACATATATAAAATTTGTTGAAAATTAAAAAAAGGTACAGTATAAAATGCCTTATGTTTACCATATTTGTCTTTAAAGACAAGTTATTCATATGTGTATGATGAAAACAAGTTATTTATATGTGCATGGTAAATGTACTTAGATGAAAAACTAAAGACATATAGGATGGCTTTTCATTGGATTCCAATTTTGGCACATAGCTGTATATTTTTGTACAGGTACAAGATTGACATGTTTATGGTGCAATTCATGTTTCAACATTCCTTGAAAGAAGCGCAATAACTGAACTAACAAGTGGCTTGTTATACCCCCGGTATACGAAGTGTATATGGGGTATATAGTTTTTGTCTTTTCCGTTAAGATGTATCTCTCTCTCTTTCTCTCTGTAAACTTTTTTTGTAACACAGCTTTCTCAGGAACCGCTTAAGCTAAGATTTTGAAATTTGGTACAAACATTAGGTATGACTAGCTGTACCGTGTAAGAGAGAATTAACCTTCTATTCTTATCAGTCGCTTTGTTGTTTTTTTACATTTTTTTCTCTCCAATTAAATTTCTGTCACAGATTTATAAGGAATTACTACTGTAAAGGTATTTAAGATTTGGTACAAACGTTGGGTATGACTATTTGTATCGTGTAAGAGAGAATCAGCCTTCTCCAGCTTATCATTCCCTTTACTTGTCCATTTCTTCTTTCTCTCCAATTAAATTTCTGTCACAGATTCTCAGAAACCAATATAGCTAAGGTTTAAAAAATTGGTAAAAATGTACGGTGTGACTAGTTGTACTGTATAAAAGGGAATAAGCCGCCCTCTTCTGCATATCATTCCCTTTGTCCATTTTTCTTTTTCTCTAATCAAATATCTGTTAAAGACTTCTCAGGAATGACTACAGTAAGGATATTTGAAATTTGGTACAATCGTTGGGTATCACTTGCTGTATCGTGTCAGAAAGTATAAGGTTCCTCCAGCTTTTCATTCCCGCTGTTTATTCATTTTTTCTTTCTCTCCAATTACATTTTTGTCAAATATTTCTCATGAATCATTACCTGAAGTACCAGCTAGGATTTTTAAATTGGTACAAACATTGGATATGACTAGTAGTTGTATTGTGTATGAGAAAATCAGCATTCTCCTGCTTATCATTCCCTTTGTTTGTCCCGTTTTTCTTTCTCTCTAATTATTTTTGTCAAAGATTTCTCAGGAACCATTACAGCTGGGTTTAAAATCAAGGTACCAAGCTTGGGTATGACTAGTTATTTTTTGTAAGAGCGACTCTGCCTCCTTCTGCTTATCATTTCCTTTGTTTGTCCATTTTTCTTTCTCTCTAATTAATTTTTTAACGAAGATTTCTCAGAAACCACTTAAACTAGGCTTTTGAATTTTGGTACAAACACCGGATACGACAAGTTGAATTGTATAAGAGAGAATCAGCTTCCTGCTGTTTATCAGTCCATTTGTTTGTCTATCTTTTTTCTCTGTTAAATGTCTGTCACAGGTCTCTCTGTGAGAGCCATAGTCTTGAAAGCTTGTATACATCTTAAAAATGGAGTCAATGGCAAGTATTTTGTGAAAAAAAAAAAAAAAAAAAAAACAACAGCAAAAAAAAAAAAAAAAAAAAAAGCGTTGATGAAATTTATTCATGCCTTCTTTTTTCCATTTTTCAGTTTTTACCATCACTCACTCCAAGGCATTAAATAGAAAAAAATGTGTCAAAGACATCTCATATTGCTATGTTACTAGGTTTATGCATAGGTTGAAATTGATTAGTTGACGTCATTCAGATGCTGCTGCTGATTTCAGGTCAAGATCGCAGACATATAATTGTGTAAAAATTTGTGTTATATTTGTATAATCTTTTACTTTTTGGAAATTTTCAAGGGAACCTTTTGGTATTTGTCTGTAGGCCTTTGACTTGATTTGTTATAGATTGTCCATCTGTCTGTTATATATTATTTGGTTTAAAAAATTGCATTAAGTGTGTTTTCAGTAGGTGGTGGCGCTGGCCGGGGATATACGTGGGCCCCTGGTCACATGCTCTTGTTCATATTATATGTTTATGCATGTTGTATTGGCAAAATCTGTCCAATGCTGAATGGGTAACCTTACAGGGAGGCACCTCTGCCACTTTTATTTTTGCCTCCCATGTCAATGGGGTCAGCTCTTAGAGGAAAAAATGATCCAGTAGGTGCTAATCTTTTCCTTTAAGAGTGGACCCCATTTTGGAAGGGCTTTTTCATTCAGGAATGCAAACAATGAGTCACAAAAGTTGTTTCCCTTTGTGAAAATGGTGACAAAACTTGGAGGTTGACCTATTTACTTGGAAGCATATGTAAACTGTGTGTATGTAGATCAGTCTTTTAGTTTGCCGAAACAATTTTGGATCAGTAAGATGTCAATAGGCCCACTGATCAAGAGGAAGCCCAAGATTAATACATTCTCTCTCTCTCTCTCTCCCCCCCCCACACACACACATTGTAACTGTCTCATTAAAGTTTTTGTAAAACAGATAAGACTATATTTTCTTATATATCTCTGAATTATAATCAAAACCCCAAACACTTGGTGATTCGCCAATACTATTCACAGCTAGAAATTAAAAGTTCAAGGGCCTGCATATTGTTGAAGTTAAATATAACAATAGTATTACAGTCTTATATATATAAAGAATATGTAAGCTGAATGTCTGCTTGGAAGTCAAAGAAGTGGTGGAGTTATTACAAAACTCCTGAAAGTGGCCAAACCGAAATATCAGTTTAGCCACTTTCAGGAGCTTTGTGAGATCCAATAGTTTTTCTCTGACTTTGAGAGAATTCCAGTAGTATATCTTTACAAAGCTGATTGTTTTGTACTGATAATAGTATATTTGGCTATCCATTTGAAGCAGTTTGAATTGTTATTTTTCTGGTTGGAATGAAAGTGCATATTTACCTGGCATGTCTTATGCCTTTGACGACGTAGTATATGTGCAGACTGGTTTAGGTAGATACAGTTGGCCCGGGATATAATCTAGATCTCAGTTATCATGTAGGGGAAGGGCTGAAACTAATGTTGTGAGAACTTGGAGCCCGTCCCCTTTGCTATGTTATTTAGGCAATAAATATGTTTAAACTAAACTAATGACTGTCATGTCTTCCTTTGCATATATTGCTTACGTTTGAAACAAACGAGTACCTTAGAGGCTGTTTTTGGACCATGACCCATCTATAACGGTCATAGAGCACACTGAAAGGCTATAAATTGTATAACTGGTGCTGTTGTGCCTCATTTGCTGGCAGTTTTTTTTGCGTACAAAGAGCCTCAGACTGCATATCAGCAGGCTGGTTTTAGTCTTGCTGTTATGTTTAAGGCATCTTTTCATATTTGCATGGCTCTCGTGTATTATTGTAGCTATATATATATTTTATTTACAAAATATGTATGAGTAAAGGACTTGCTGTTGAGCACTCATCTCTTTTATCTCACTGCTAAATCTTAGTTTATATGTTTGTTGCGTTGTTTTGATGTATAAATAAGTGGAAATTCATTATACGGACCGAAAAATTTGCATGTGTTTGAAAAACAACAGAACCTAGGGTGGAAAAACATTTGTCAGGATTCGATACAATCGAGCTCACTTTATTCCCTAGACAGAAAAAAGAAAAGGAACAAAGCATCAAGACGGTAGGAAGTCTAACAGCATAGGCGAAGAGCTACGAGGTCATCTGGCTTTAAAATCCCAGTGACTTATTACCGACCGTTCCAAGGCGGTATATCTGTTGTGGAGTATTTAAATTATCTCTGTTAGCCCGTTTTATGTTTGCCTATGACTTTCTTGTTTTATTTAGAAAAGCATGGTGGATACTTGCTGGGAAAGAGCAGGCATGTTGGCTTTCTGCTCTTGCTGTTCTATGTTATGCCACCTACATTGTGTGTTCCATTCCCATCTGGTGTCTACGGCAGGAGTGTAATTCGATTTGATCGGATCCTGATATTTGCTTTAGTCATAAACTTTGTTTCAGTTTACACAATATCACTAATTTCTGGCCGTTCTTTTTGTTGTTTGGCTACCTTTTTGATTTCAGGCAAAGTTGCATATAATATAGAAATTCTTTCCTGAACCTTAGTTCTATCAACAAGAGCTTTTCTTTTCAGGTAGTCATTTATTTGATCTTGAATACTGTGGCATTCGTCTTCGAACTCTGAAAATGTACTTTCAATATCGCTCTTTGATTCGGAGCTGTTAACCAAGAGTTTCGGTAGCTTGTCCATCATTGGCATGAAAAAACGCTGTGAAATTTCTGTGTAACGTTCAGCAACGAGAGAAACGATGCAGGCTATCTCCAATCCTTTTAGAACAGACTTTCGTAGAGCTTCTCTTGTAAGTGATTCAAGTTTCCCCAAATCATTTGACTTTACTCTACCTGCACCGAGGTCGTAAAACTTCTTCAAAGACTTACTCAGAGTAGCAGTGATGATATTTGACAGCGACTGGAAAAAGTCAACTAATTGATGCCAGTACTCCTTAATTTTCCCAAAAAGTTTAAGACACTCGTACAGTATTTTCAGTACTTCACTTATGTTGATGTCTTCGGCTTTTTTGTGTGCTAGGTTTCTTAACATATCAGACATTTCTCGCCGTTCTTCTATGGCTTCTTCTGATAGGCGATCATATTCAGCCTGTTCAAATCTGAGATATTCAATTGCTGATTTGACCTTTTGCTTACTTTTATCCATTTCAAACTTTAAGGCGTCCTTTTCAGCCCCCTTAGCAAGGAATGAACCTTTAATTTTAAACGGTGTCTTCGGAATATTTGAGTTTAACAACTCTTCACTGTCGTTGACAAATTCTATTGTATCCGCATATACCCTTTGAATTTTATCTACCATTGCAGTTGAATTTTCTCTAAACAACTCATCAGCGACTTCTATTCCACAATTACACAATTCAATGGCCTCGTCGTTTCGTTCGCACGAGTCCAATTTCTCGAGACGCTGTTTAGATAGTTCAAATTCAGATTTTGCAGACTTGATCTTATTCTGGTTATCTTTACTTTTGATATCTTTAATGATAGTCGGGGGATATGTGTTGTTATCCAAAATCTGCAAAAGTTTTTCAACACCTGATTTCAATGACTTAGATTTACGACAGGAAGCTTTTGTTTTCTTATCGACTCTTTGCTTTTGTTTCTCCTTTGGTTGACTAACGTTTTTGTCGTTTGTTTCAACGGAGTTATTGGTTGCATTGGAATTGGTAATGCTCAATGATTGGAACAGCATCTGTTTAGCAGCTCTAAAGGGTTTACCTGCGATTTGCAGAGCTTTATCCAGGTTTGAGAAAACACCTAAGGCAATCATCTCACATTCGCCAGGCGAAGAGGCAATTGCTTTTTCTAGTTTTGTACAAGCATTGGAAATGTATTCATACTGTTTCTCTAATTCTGTATCATATTGTTCCTGCACCACTTTCGCTCTTGCAAGGGCTGAATCTTCTGCCTCCATATCAAATTTAAGTTTCTCTTTCTCATCATCTAAATGACTTTGGTTTGCAACACAAGCTTCTTGAAGCTCATGAACATTGGACATAACATCATTAAATTTTTTTTCCGACCTTTTGGCTATCTGTTGGCACTTTCTAGAAGCTTCATGTATCAGGTCAAGTGGTTGGTTGAGGACAAAGCAAATCTCATTAGCAGATCCTGATTCCAAGATATGAAGAGCAGCATAGAGATGTTGAGGAAGAGTATCAGCGTACCCTCGTAATTCTGACATACTCGTCTCAGCAAAGGAAAATGCCTCATCTCCATCGATCGCCAGCTGAAGAAGGTAAATTTTGAGATTGGCATAGAAAGCTGTTTTCGACTCAGAGGGTGGATAACCTTTTGCATTTGCATAAGAGTGAATTGCAGTTACAATTCATCTTGTATTGCTGTGTGTATAATTTCGAGTTTAGCGATCCGTCCTCTCAGTTGAAA
Source organism: Ctena decussata (assembly GCA_963989385.1). Lineage (NCBI taxonomy): Eukaryota > Metazoa > Mollusca > Bivalvia > Lucinida > Lucinidae > Ctena > Ctena decussata. The sequence goes on from OZ022511.1 coordinate 72,082,266, forward strand.
AACAACAACAACAAGCAGATTATAAATCGTTAAAGATTGCTCATTTTGAAGAGTACACTAGGTCTGGAAACAAACGCTGGAAATACTAGTATTTGACAGGGTGCCGGGAAATACTGAGCATTCCCAGGAAATACTAGAATTTACTGGTAACTTCCTTAACCTTACTTCCATCTACCAGTAAGGCGACTTTACAAAATAGTGTGTTTACTGTAATAAGCCAGAAAGAAAAATTGTCCACAGGTCGGGATCTTATCTTATTTCTATTTGTTTACTAAATGCACATTTTCGCTTATCCAGCATAAATTTTGTATTTATAACGGAAAAAGAATGCTGAAATTGCTTATAACTGCGAACCGGGGTTCAACTGTTCGATATTGTTACTCCAGCGTTTCAGAATTGGAGTTTGTTGTTGAGCGCTAGTCTTGTTTCATATCAATGATGAATCTGACTTTATATATTCGCTGTTTTGATTCATTGATGAGGAGAGGTCTTTCACGAGGACAGAACAACTATATATATATATATATATATATATATATATATATATATATATATATATATATATATATATATAAACAAATGGAAATTGACGCACAAAAATCGGTCGCGCCGCGACCGGGAATCGAACCACGGATCTCCTGCTTACCGGGCAGACGTGCTAACCATTACACTACCGCGGCCTTCCGACATTGTGCGCCAATTTTAACATTTATAAACCTAACGTCATAATTGTTTCTTAGATACGATACTTGTGTTAGTTACTTATTGTTAGTTATTTATAGGGGGGATACTTAGTGTTAGGTCCACAAATGGTTCTACTGCATCGGGGTAATTATACGAACACCAGAGAAATGCACGATGCAGGGATTTAGATAAACAAATGGAAATTGACGCACAAAAATCGGTCGCGCCGCGACCGGGAATCGAACCACGGATCTCCTGCTTACCGGGCAGACGTGCTAACCATTACACTACCGCGGCCTTCCGACATTGTGCGCCAATTTTAACATTTATAAACCTAACGTCATAATTGTTTCTTAGATACGATACTTTTGTTAGTTACTTATTGTTAGTTATTTATAGGGGGGATACTTAGTGTTAGGTCCACAAATGTTCTACTGCATCGGGGTAATTATACGAACACCAGAGAAATGCACGATGCAGGGATTTAGATAAACAAATGGAAATTGACGCACAAAAATCGGTCGCGCCGCGACCGGGAATCGAACCACGGATCTCCTGCTTACCGGACAGACGTGCTAACCATTACACTACTATGTTAAAATTGGCGCACAATGTCGGAAGGCCGCGGTAGTGTAATGGTTAGCACGTCTGCCCGGTAAGCAGGAGATCCGTGGTTCGATTCCCGGTCGCGGCGCGACCGATTTTTGTGCGTCAATTTCCATTTGTTTATCTAAATCCCTGCATGGTGCATTTCTCTGGTGTTCGTATATATATATATATATATATATATATATATATAAGAAACTCAGCCTGCAGTTCTTGCACATAGAATTCCTTGCATGAATGCTCACGCATTGTGGAGTTTGGCGGACGAGTTGGAGAAGATGATAAAAGACTAAGCTTTGCTAAATATCGTATCCGTTTTCCCGCTTGTTTGACAGGCTCGGCAATGCGTGGGCACTAATGCAAAACTCATGATAATGTACTTGATATATAATGACAATGGTTCCGTATACATTCGACGTTGTCAGGGACGCGTCATCACATTAAGCATATTTTATTTCAACTATATATATTCACCTTTGAATAATCATGTTTAATGCATATGTTATTAAACTGTCATATCTGTATAAAAAACATAATTACAAAACGTGTAGTACAATTTCAGTGTCAAGATGTCGTTCATAAATCTGTTAGTCAAAGAACAGTTGTCAGTAGTAAGAGAGTGGCTAGTTCTGAGAAAAGAGAAAACCGGGGGAAAACAGTGGGAATCTTGCTGAAAATCAGGAGTATGGCCCAACAGGTAATTAAGGGGTTCTTGCGGATCCTCCGGCAAAGAACCCAAGAGCGAATTCCCCTCAATTAACATCTTTAAGCGGATCAATTCAGACGAAATAAAAAATTCAGGAGACAGTTGCGGAAAATAATATGTAAAGATATAGGATGGAAATTTCATATATAAAAGTATTTTAATGCAGAGTAATAGTATTGATGAGTATACCAAATCATGATAATAAAATAAAGAGTCTATAAGAAGAAAATTAAAGAGTTAAATGATTATATGAAAGACCAATGTGTTTGAATGCTGATATGTAAAGCTTCAGGAACGGGAAAAACAAAATACACGGATTCATATGTTATCAAAACGTTATTAAAAACATAGATATATTATGAAAATACTTTTTTTTATACTATTATCTTCAAATGGCAAGATATTTTCAGTCGCTCAAATGGACAATTTCTATGTTTTGCCTTACTCAAATCGTTTAAAATGAGATCGGTCAGTGAAAGTTTTTCTTTCTTTCTCGAAGACTAGGATTCAAATGAATTCCAAAATATGAGAAAATTATCATAGTCACCTGAATGCTTTTAGCGATGTTTCATGAAGGGTTTTGCAATAAGATTTTGTATTAGAAAACAACAAAGTAATAAAGAAAAGTCTCTTATAAAAGGGAAAAATGGTGAAGAAAAATAGAATCTCAATTTCAAATCCATGGAATAGGTTTTTCTTGGATAGTACCATTAAAGTAGGGGCAGTTATATAAGGGGAAACATCTTTTTGCCATGTTAATCCTATTACCGGTAAATTCGTTTTATTTTTACTTCTGAATCTCTTTTCTGTTTGAATCAAATATTGACAAGACTAAATATGGCAGAAACAACGTAACACAAAAACTTCTTTCTTTTTTATAAATGGTAGAGAGATGCAGAACGATGAATTAGCTCTAAATCAAGGCTGATTTAATATCTAAACGTTGGTACAACGTTTATCCAGTGCTATTTTGGGGCTGTGTTCGCTTGCGGTGCAAGCTTTATTTCATTGTACAACCAATCACATACAATTTTAGGACTGCACCTAGCTTGATGTAATTGTTTCTTGAGGGAGGGAACCTGCTATCTCGGGAGCAGGTTTCCTTCCTAAAGGAGTAGACCCCAATGCGGTAGAGCATGCACAACAAGGAGAGCGAACAGGAATCACAAAAGCTACCTTCTCTTATTAAAACTGGTGGAGGGACATCGAGTTATGCGCCCAGACTGCTCCTACAGAAGCGACCTGATCGGGGTATACTTTGTTTGCCATTTGCAATTTTCTACCCATACGTTGGCATAGCCAAAATAAATGAAAATACTTAAGGGTTCATCACAATGTGTAGTGAGTGGGGTAGGTTGACCAATGTGAGTTACAATTTTAAAAAAAAATAACTCGGTCTGTCACAAAGCTTTCAAAGTAAAAAGATGGGCAATGATCAGGAATTAATACAATCAAATCCCACATTCCGCCCTCAAAACCAGTAGGGAAAGAAGCACATACACATAGAAAGTGACACAAGTTTACGAAAGACACGCACAGTAAACCGAATGAGCAGCTCTTTCCCAAACAGATGGTCCTTAAAACCCCAATAATAGCATCAACATCTATTTTTACTTGTTTTTATTTTAGTTACAAAACAAAACAGAAGGCAGATTGGGCAGCAATACGGGTGAGCAAACCACCAGAGGCCATAGACAAGCGGACACAGCACAATATAACATCAAGGAACTGCAACAGAAGTACCGCCTTGGAACGGTCAACAAAAGATTACTGGGGGCTTAAACATGTTTTACTGGGCCCAAACCTCACCCTCTGCTTCTGCAGTGGTTTGAAACATTAAGTTAACTGTTTGGTCCGCATGAAGGTTTCCTAACCCATCAATGAATCATAATCGGAAATAAACAAAACACGGATAAGGCCTATGATGAATCAGATTCAAGCCTTCAATGTTACATACCACCTGAACACCATTCTAGGGTATAACATGTACAATAAAAGAAATTATGAAGAAAATTAGCATATCTGAGACTTGGCTATCCCAAGGACGACAGAAGTCCATGTGGATGAAATTCTACCCAAATATAATTACCCAGATAAAATTTCCAAATACCCTTTAACAATCTCCCAAAATGAAATTGCACAGAAACAAATACATATGAGCCGTTCTCTGTGAAAACCGGGCTTAATGACATTACGTAATGATTACGTAGCGAACGGATGAAAAACACCAAAATTAATGATTTTTCGGACCTCTTTTTATTTCCATGAAAATACTTTAAGCGTTGACATAAAACAGAAAGTCTATGAATTCAGACAAAATCCAGTCATAAATATGACATATGTTGCCATGACAACGCTTATTCCAAGGTAACCCCAAAGCATTGAAAACAGATGGTATACCTTCACAAAGACCTATTATTTGAGAAAAAATGTTAAATCATGCAAATTGTCATGTATATGCTATGAAATACAGATTGAAAATGAGCAAACACACTTCTTGTCCGAGTTATTTTGTGTAACAAGCACAGAAAGCGCGTCCAAACAAACGTGATGACGTTGGCGTCAAAACATACTTGCATGACGTTAATAACGTCATATAAAGAGACTGTACTACCTGTGTGTTTCTAAAGTCTATAACTCAGTCATAAATAATGGTAACCATCTCCAATTTTCAGGAAATCTTTAGAAAAGCTAATCCTTTTCAGTGATGCAGTTAGTTGATTTTTTGTTTGTATGTCATTAAGCCCGATTTTCACAGACACTGGCTCATATACAGAAAAAACTAATTCAACAGACAACCACTACCTGAAAAAAAAAATGAAATATCGACCATGTTTGAGTCACAAAATAGTTCCAAAATAAAGGTATTTTGGACATTATATGCAATAAAATAAATTTTGGGGAAAATATACAGACCATGAAAGTAAGAGCATGCTTTGAGTAATAAACTGTTTCCTGCAGAACTGTTTTGTACAGCTATGAATATTATTCTCCTATCCAATGACAGAATCGATGTGAAGTAGAGGTCACAATGACCTAAAAGTGACATGAAGACCTTCACTACATTAGACTGTATCATTACACCAAGTATAATACAAGTCAATGAAATAGTGTAAGTGATATTGGTTTCAATCCCTAAACCATTAAGTATATAGTTCGTATAATTTGCTTAGTCTGTTGTAACCCTTCTGTTGGTCTAAATTATTTAGTTCAATAAAGAAAGCTGAGTTGCCACCTATTTGGGAAAGAGCTGCTGACTCGGCTTATCACTTGTAATTTATTGTTTGTTGGGATGACTTTGTCAATCATTTTCTTTTATGTTGGGGATAGGGTTTGGGATAATCTGATTCAGTCAGTTCCTGAAGTGTAGTTACTCTTTAAATTTTCATTTCCAACAGTACAGATATTAAATGCGGACTTTAAAAATGTCGTCAAAATTAACTGCTGGTGAAATTTGCAATGGAGCACCGTCTACAGTCGAGAAGAAGTGTGCCTCCAATATGATTCAAACCTTGACCGTGTTACGTTTGAGAAGATAAGGCAATGTTCATTGAACAAATAACAGGGATGAAGAAAAATGCCAGCACCATTTCTTCCACCCATTCAATTCAAAACTGAAACCAATCACAATAACACCCCTACTTTATAAAAACAACACGTTTAGAAGTTTTTTTTTTCTTTGCTTAACAATTCTGATTTCTGGTATTCAATAAAATAATATAAATATTTGACAAAACCCCACTGTTTTCAAAACGGATTTTATCTAAATTTCATTCCGAAGAGCTAGCTTATGGAATGGTGTGCCTCTTTCATCATCCCTCATATGTCTGTGCGTTAACATTTTCAAGACGTCTCCTCTAAACCATTTGAATATAACGCCCGCCTTTCAGTACTTTGATTTTATACCAATCAGTCTTTGAATTGACTGCTTTATTAAAAATTAAGAACACACAGTATGCTTTTTTCTGTCTTACGTCACCAGCTATGGCCTATGTTGTTTCTTTGGAATGTGTTCTCTGCTCTTGAAGTAACTCTTTAAGGTTTTAATTCAAGATATACAAAGTCAATCGGCCATGAAGTTTACCTCATGGTGATACCATCCGTGCCTTTAGTAGATCAATTCCAGATATATTTATTGAGCAAATTTTAGGGCTATAACCCTTGTGGCTGCTTAGAAACTGAGCTTAACGAAACAGTTGGATATTTTTCTATGTTTAATCAACCGTGAAATATAGGTTTTGGCCTAATATGCAACACTGCTTTCAGTAGATCATCCCTAGACACATTTACGGGACAAGTTTGAAGACACCAAACCTACTCAACTCAATTAACACTTTATTAAACTCATGTCACTATAAAGGGATATCTGAGTACATGCATACAGCATACAGAAAAATGGACAAAGGTTTGCGTATCAATAATATACTAAATGAGTTGTGCAGGAGTACAGATAATTGTGGCTTTAAAGAGAGAATATAAGAATGGGAGAGGGGGTACACTGTAACATTTTAGGATCTACAGAACCAAAACTAACTTTCTGGTAAATGAGAATTAACTTTACTGAATGCAACAGGTCATTTTGTATACATTTAAACAATTGTAAAATATAGGTTATGACCCAATATTCATTACTGCTTTTTGTAGATCTTTTCCAGACGTATCTATAGAGCAAGTTTGAAGATTCTAGCCCTGGTGTAAACATTTAAACAGAGCTAAACGCAAAAGGTGATTATTTTTTCCATGTTCAATCAACCGTAAATAAAAGGTTTAGCCCAATGTACATCGCTTCTTTTGATAGCCCATTCCCAGAACGTATTTATGGAGCAAGTTTGAAGACTTTAGCCCTTCCAGTTACTTATTAACTAGGCCAAAAGCTACAGGTTAATTGTTTTCTTTGTTTAATCAACCGTAAAATATAGGTCATAGCCCAATATGCATCGCTGGCCGTTCCAAGGCGGTAGTTCTGTTGTGGTTCTCTGTTGCCTGTTTTTGGTGTCAGAGTTTCTGTGATGTTTTACCTTATGTATGTTCTTATTATTTTTGGTTCGGTTTGGGTTGCTGAGTGGCCACCTTTTGGGAACAAGCTGCTCACTCGGTTGGCCATATGTTCTCTGTATCTTGATTATTTGTAATCTTAGTTGTTTCCAACTATGGTTTGAGGGCTGGATTTGGATTTTGATTGTTTCAGTTCCTGGTCTTTGCATACTTTTTACTTTCATTAGATCTTTTCAAGATGTATCTATGTAGCAAGTTTCAAGACACTAGCCTTTGCGGTAACTTAGAAACTGAGCTAAATGCAACAGTTGAGTATGTTTTCTCTGTTCAATCAACCTAACATTTAGGTCACGACTCAATATGCATCGCTGATTTCAGTGGATCTTACCAAGATGTATCTATGTAGCAAGTTAACCTAGGAACTGAGATGAACGCAACAGTTGAGCATTTTTCTCTGTTCAATCAACCTAAACATTTAGGTCATGGCCCGATATGCATCACTCCTTGTTGTAGAACTTTCAAAATCGTAACAGTGGAGCAAATGTGAAGACTCTTGCCCTTGTGGTTCCTTAGAAACTGAGATAAAGGTGAATATAAGGCCCATGCACACGCGCACGCGCACGCACACGAAGTGTATTTCATAAGCATGTCTTTACTTCTAAAAGTCGCGCTAAAAATACTGAAACAGATTCAAAAGTATTTGTAAACAGGAAAAAGATCAGTTTCAAAGTAAACTTTGGAGGAATTGATGACATCACGATCAGTGCAGACACAGATCAGAATACTCCTATAGGAGCAGTCTGATCAGGGTCTACAGTGTTTCATCTCCGTTTGCATCGTTTGGACGCACTACTCTATGAAAAGGCCACCAGGTCGAATTTAAGGTAATTGCAGCACTGTTTTGGATGTTCGAAAGTTTATGAATTTTTACTGTACATGGTTTTATCATTACCTTATATGTTAAATTATGTTGTAGTCATTATTAAAATGCACGTGCTCAGAAGGAAAGGATCTTGTGATAAAAATTTTCAAGTGGTAAGCTTATTTCTTTATTCAATTTGAGGTTTTACGCCCCCAATATACATATAAGGGGAAAAGAAAAATGAATGGAAAAGGTGGGGGCCGGGGAGAGGGTGCTGCTCTGAAAGAAATTAAGGTGGACTCTTCATAATATTCACAAACATGGGAGTGGGGCCTTGAAAAAATTGCACACTGGGATAAAATTTTCCATGGTTGCCCCGTGGCCGAGTGTTTATGATCATTAATCGTAAGCGCTCTAAAACACTCGTAATCTCAACGCCATGGTTAATAGCCTCCTTCATATTCTACAAATATCGAAAGGTAAATGCGAAGACTGTATCAAGATAAATTTTCAGTGGATTTACTTGTTTATTTGATTACAGCTGTACAAAGCAATAAAAGTTACCTGGAGGATGGACGCTCTAAATGACTCTGGCTCCTGTAAGAATTTAAACCCGTTTGTAGGCTGAACTTTGGCTAGTGAAAAATCTCGCTTTCTCGATACTAGCAGCAGCTGCCCAAGAAGTTGTATCGTTGTTGGGGCTGATACCAGGGAGTGAGTGCAGTCAGAGTAATGAACCATCATCAGTTTATTATCTTCCATAATCTTTGTAGGACCTGTGACATTTCTTGTTAGTTCATCGATGGCCGTTAACGCTTGTAACGATGTCTCTTCGCTGTTTATTACTGGGACATAACGAATAGCTATAAAAGAATTTTGTATAAAATAAGAAAAAAAATCGGATTATACAGTGTAAAAATTACTTGATGGATATTTTTCTTGTCTTTATATTGGCACTTTTAGAGATTACAGTAAATAAACAGGTCTTAGAGTTGCCAATAAAACTGAGATTATTTTACCCGACATACCAAAGCCGCAAACACTTGATAAAAAAAGTTACACACAAACAAAAAGCATCGGTGTACGTCACAATCGGGAAGCAAATGATATATAAATTACAAAATAAGTCACTTTTAGTTTCTTCCCTGCGAGATATGCAAATCTAATGAACAAATTTGTGCTTTCGCTTATGTTTATTTATTGGCAAAAGCACGAGTTTCATATCTTGATATGCATTTAACTCGGGAACATATCCTTGCATACCTGGCCGTGTGAATTTCAACACTCACCAGTACAAGAACATAACGTCCCTGGGAAGACTCAATTAAACCGAGTCTGCTATTTTCTATTATTTGGTGAGTTCCTTAGTTCCAAAAGATCTTACTGTTTGGAACATATTTATCTTCACTGCAGCTGGTGTTTGTGCCGTGTGGCGGCCGTAAAACGTCTCCCCGTACATCATCATAGTGCAGATTATATTTTCTGGTCCTTTTGGATCATTGAGTTCATTTGAGTACTTTTTAAAATAGAGTTCCGTTTAAGCAGGTGCTAGGGGCCGTGGCTGGTGTCGCACATTTCACTACTAAACATGAACAGACTCAACTAAACCGAGTCTTTTTTACCTTTTCTTTGGTGTGTTCCTGGCTTCTATAGGATCTTACTTTTCAGAACATATTTAGTGTGACGATTTGGACGTCAGTTTGAATGAATTTTGCGTTTTAAAGCTCTTAACTTGAACTACCATAAAAATATAAAAATATGAGGAACAATATAAAAAACCTAAAACGAAGTTCCTTTAAGAGCAATGAAAATGTCTATATGAAAGGAGATGGGTAATACAATGTAGTTTGGGCTTATAAAGCCTCATCAGTGATCTCTCTTATTACACGGCAACAAAAGCTGGAGGACTGTCACCACGCAAAATGTTATAACAACGCAAAATGTAATAAAGTTATAACATTTTGCGTCGATCAAAATTTTTCCCCTAACGCAATTTGTAATAAATTTCTACATACGAAGATACACTCTCGGTTTGAAGAAATATGATAAAACCCAGTGTTTTTAAGCATGATAAGCACATAACAAGTTCAGAAAAGACGATATCAAGTATCACTGTTCGATTTTATTTTGCATATAATACATCTTAAAAGTTATAAAATTTTGCGTCGATCAAAATTTTTTCCCTAACGCAATTTGTAATAAATCTACATACGAAGATATTCTCTCGGTTTGAAGAAATATGATAAAGCCCAGTGTTTTTAAGCATGATAAGCACATAACAAGTTCAGAAAAGACGATATCAAGTATCACTGTTCGGTTAAATTTTCATATAATACATCTTAAAAGTTATAACATTTTGCGTCGATCAAAATTTTTCCCCTAACGCAATTTGTAATAAATTTCTACATTCGAAGATATACTCTCGGTTTGAAGAAATATGATAAAACCCAGTGTTTTTAAGCATAATAAGCACATAACAAGTTCAGAAAAGACTATATCAAGTATCACTTTTCGATTTTATTTTGCATATAATACATCTTAAAAGTTATAACATTTCGCGTCGATCAAAATTTTTCCCCTAACGCAATTTGTAATAAATTTCTACATTCGAAGAAATACTCTCGGTTGAAGAAATATGATAAAACCCAGTGTTTTTAAGCATGATAAGCACATAACAAGTTCAGAAAAGACGATATCAAGTATCACTGTTCGAATTTATTTTGCATATAATACATCTAAAAAGTAATAACATTTTGCGTCGATCAAAATTTTTCCCCTAACGCAATTTGAAATAAATTTCTACAGTCGAAGAGAAACCCTCAATTTGAAGAAATATGATAATACCCAATGTTTATAAGCATGATAAGCACCTAACAAGTTCAGAAAAGACGATATCAAGTATCACTGTTCGATTTTATTTTGCATATAATACATCTAAAAAGTTATAACATTTTGCGTCGATCAAAATTTTTCCCCTAACGCAATTTGTAATAAATTTCTACATACGAAGATACACTCTCGGTTTGAAGAAATATGATAAAACCCAGTGTTTTTAAGCATGATAAGCATATATCAAGTTCAGAAAAGACGATATAAAGTATCACTGTTCGATTTTAATTTCCATATAATACATCTTAAAAGTTACAACACTTTGCGTCGATCAAAATTTTTCCCCTAACGCAATTTGTAATAAATTTCTACATACGAAGATATTCTCTCGGTTTGAAGAAACATGATAAAGCCCAGTGTTTATAAGCATGATAAGCACCTAACAAGTTCAGAAAAGACAATATCAAGTGTCATTGTTCGATTTCCCCTTACGCAATTTGTAATAAATTTCTACGTTCGAAGATTATACTCTTACGAAAGCCTTTAAGGACATTTTACAAACAAGAAAAAAATAAAGTTCTCGAAAAGACGAAAAGACGAAATAACGCCGTGCAAAAAGATGAAAGGACGAAAAATGCCATGCGAAAAGACGAAATAACGCCACACGAAAAGACGAAAAAAAGCCACGCAAAAAGACGACGAGACGAAATAACGCCACGCGAACAAGACGAAAAGACGAAATAACGCCATGAGGAAAGACGAATAGAAGAAATAACGCCAGGCGAAAAAGCGAAAATACGAAATAACGCCACGCGAAAAGACGGCATATGAAATGACGAAAAGACACCGCGCAGAAAGACGACAAAATAAAACTTTTAAATGCCGTCTTTTCGGGCATTTTTTTCGCCTTTTCGTGCCGAAATTTCGCCTTTTAGCGTATCTGTTTTCGTCTTTCATGTCGTTATTTCGTCTTTCGTTGGTGTTTTTTCGCATGGTGTTTTTCCTCGTCTTTTCGCATGACGTCTTTTCATGTTTTTGTCCTTTCGCGTTTTTCACATAAGCAAAATAAAATCGAACACTAATACTTGATATTGACTTTTCGAAACTTGCTAGGTGTTTTTCATGCTTATCAACAAACGGTTTTTATTTACTTATTCAAACTGATAGTTAAACATCGGATGTAGAAATTAATTACGAATTGCGTTTGGAGACAAATCTTGATCGACGCAAACTGTTATAACTTTTAATATAGATTGTAAGCAAAATAAAATCAACAAAAATACTTGATATCGACTTTTCGGATTTTGTTAGGTGCTTATCTTGCTCTGTTTTTACGCACTTCTTCAAACCGATAGTTAAACATCGTATATAGAAATTTATTACAAATTGCGTTAGGGGAAACTTTTTGATCGACGCAAAATGTCATAACTTTTAAGATGTATTATATGAAAATAAAATCGAACAAGGATACTTGATATCGTCTTTTCTCAACTTGTTATGTGCTTATCATGCTTAAAAACACTGGGCTTTATCATATTTCTTCAAACCGAGAGTATATCTTCGTATGTAGAAATTTGTTACAAATTGCGATCGGGGAAAAATTTTGATCGACGCAAAATGTTATAACTTTTAAGTTGTATGACATACCAAATAAAATCGAACAGTGATACTTGATTTTGTCTTTTCTGAACTTTTTAGGTGCTTATCATGCTTATTAACACTGGGTTTTATCATATTTCTTAAAACCGAGAGTATATCTTCGAATGTAGAAATTTATTACAAATTGCGTTAGGGGAAAAATTTTGATCGACGCAAAATGTTATAACTTTTAAGATGTATAATATGCAAAATAAAACCGAACAGTGATACTTGATATCGTCTTTTCTGAACTTGTTATGTGCTTATCATGCTTATAAACACTGGGTTTTATCATATTTCTTCAAACCGAGAGGGTATATTCGTATGTAGAAATTTATTACAAATTGCGTTAAGGAAAAACTTGTGATCGACGCAAAATGTTATAACTTTTAAGGTGTATTATATGCAAAATAAAATCGAACAGTGATACTTGATATCGTCTTTTCTGAACTTGTTATGTGCTTATCATGCTTAAAAACACTGGGTTTTATCATATTTCTTCAAACCGAGAGTGTATATTCGTATGTAGAAATTTATTACAAATTGCGTTAGGGGAAAAATTTTGATCGACGCAAAATGTTATAACTTTTAAGATGTATTATATGCAAAATAAAATCGAACAGTGATACTTGATATCGTCTTTTCTGAACTTGTTATGTGCTTATCATGCTTAAAAACACTGGGGTTTATCATATTTCTTCAACCGAGAGTATATCTTCGAATGTAGAAATTTATTACAAATTGCGTCAGGAGAAAATTTTTGATCGACGCAAAATGTTATATAAATTCTAAGATGTATTATATGCAAAATAAAATCGAACAGTGATACTTGATATCGTCTTTTCTGAACTTGTTATGTGCTTACCATGCTTAAAAACACTGGGGTTTATCAGATTCCTCCACCGAGAGTATATCTTCGAATGTAGGAATTTATGACAAATTGCGTTAGGAGAAAAATTTTGATCGACGCAAAATGTTATAACTTTTAAGATGTATTATATGAAAATAAAATCGAAGAGTGATACTTGATATCGTCTTTTCTGAGCTTGTTATGTGCTAATCATGCTTAAAAACACTGGGTTTTATCATATTTCTTCAAACCGAGAGTGTATCTTCGTATGTAGAAATTTATTACAAATTGCGTTAGGGGAAAAATTTTGATCGACGCAAAATGTTATAACTTTTAAGATGTTTTATATGCAAAATAAAATCGAACAGTGATACTTGATATCGTCTTTTCTGAACTTGTTATGTGCTTATCATGTTTATAAACACTGGGTTTTATCATATTTCTTCAAACCGAGAGGGTATATTCGTATGTAGAAATTTATTACAAATTGCGTTAAGGAAAAACTTGTGATCGACGCAAAATGCTATAACTTTTAAGATGTATTATATGCAAAATAAAATCGAACAGTGATACTTGATATCGTCTTTTCTGAACTTGTTATGTGCTTATCATGCTTAAAAACACTGGGCTTTATCATATTTCTTCAACCGAAAGTATATCTTCGAATGTAGAAATTTATTACAAATTGCGTTAGGAGAAAAATTTTGATCGACGCAAAATGTTATAACTTTTAAGGTGTATTATATGCAAAATAAAATCGAACAGTGATACTTTTATTATGTCTTTTCTGAACTTGTTATGTCCTTATCATTCTTAAAAACACTGGGTTTTATCACATTTCTTCAAACCGAGAGTGTATATTCGTATGTAGAAATTTATTACAAATTGCGTTAGGGGAAAAATTATGATCGACGCAAAATGTTATAACTTTTAAGATGTATTATATGCAAAATAAAATCGAACAGTGATACTTGATATCGTCTTTTCTGAACTTGTTATGTGCTTATCATGCTTAAAAACACTGGGGTTTATCATATTTTTTCAACCGAGAGTATATCTTCGAATGTAGAAATTTATTACAAATTGCGTTAGGAGAAAATTTTTGATCGACGCAAAATGTTATATAACTTCTAAGATGTATTATATGCAAAATAAAATCGAACAGTGATACTTGATATCGTCTTTTCTGAACTTGTTATGTGCTTACCATGCTTAAAAACACTGGGGTTTATCAGATTCCTCCACCGAGAGTATATCTTCGAATGTAGGAATTTATGACAAATTGCGTTAGGAGAAAAATTTTGATCGACGCAAAATGTTATAACTTTTAAGATGTATTATATGCAAAATAAAATCGAACAGTGATACTTGATATCGTCTTTTCTGAACTTGTTATGTGCTTACCATGCTTAAAAACACTGGGTTTTATCATATTTCTTCAAACCGAGAGTGTATCTTCGTATGTAGAAATTTATTACAAATTGCGTTAGGGGAAAAATTTTGATCGACGCAAAATGTTATAACTTTATTACATTTTGCGTTGTTATAACATTTTGCGTGGTGACAGGACGCATATTCAAATTTTGCGAATTTTAAGACAGCAGTCGATTCAAAGACTGATATAAATCAAAATCGGTTCCAAATACTTAAAACATATCTAGAATATGAGTCCAAACTAATTATATTATTCTGATGTCTCAGAATATTTACACTGATATCAAAGGGCCAAAAGGAAACTAAATCGAATTTCGGAAAGAATCAACGAGTTGTTTTCCGCCGAAGAGAGCAAACAACGAGTCTTGGTTGCTTTACGATATAACGCGTATTTCTGTTCTATTCTATAACGCGCATTTCTGTTCTATGTCGGAATATGTCCCATACTACTAAAGTTTCGATTTTTTCTGCCACTGGATTTCCGGTCTGTTATTTTTCTTTGGAGGAAATGAGACGATGACATTTTTATTGGACATAAAAATCTTCATCGAAAGTACAATTTATTGGCCAAGGTTTTATTTTTCCTTTTGAATAAACATTGTTTACTATTCTCCTGTTTTCAGTATAGAAACTGATCTCTTGCTACCTAAATCATTCACAATGCCGCTAGACTCATGCTCGGAAAATTTAACAGAAAATATATTCCTGTTTACTTTTCCAGGGCAACACGTGAATGACTTCTGAATAAACTCCTTTAATGATAGAAACCCATAGTTTTTAATATAGAATACTTTAAATCTAGTTAAAAAACCTTTTCAAGCCCGCCACTCGACACAAAACCCAATCTCATTGAAATTACTCGCCGCGTAAGTGCTAATGTATGAAAACAAAAAGCTCAAACCTTAAAAGGCAACCCATTTTATGTAGAAAAAGACCCTTCCTTCCGACAATTAATGACTGTCGAAATCTCTGTGTGTTTTCTGACATCAACACTATTTGACATTGTTTGAAATCTGTGTCACGATATGTCATGATGACGTTTTGATTTGTTCTGACGTCATGTAGGGTCAAAACTGGTACCTTCGGCCACTGCAGTATTCTCGAACCCTTTTGGTAGCTGGTGAGGATTTAAAAATATAAGATAGACGGGCTGTATCCATTCAAGCCTGTTTTGTCATTCCGTCTCAAATAAGAAAATTATGGGCCCCATCATTTGATACCTTTTGTGGGATCTGATGTTTTCCTTTTCTAATCAATTGGGATGGTGATAATAATATTAATACCAATAATGGTAGTGTGCTCTTGATTTGTCAGGGAGAAAAATTAGCGCAAAAGGAAAGAAAATAATTTGGCCTGAATCTCTACAATGCCATGTTTATTGCCTACTGTGCACTTGGTTGTCATGGTCGGGCAATGGTGCCGGGACAATGGTCATTCGTCCTACTTATTAAGATTATAGTCGGGCAAGGGCCTACCGTGCTTGCAGTAGTTGTGGATGGTTGTTTGAACGTTTTTGGCTTGGCCTATCATATCTCTTTTATTTTCCCCTCTCTCTGGGAGACGGCTCGATATAGATTGACATACTGTCTAAATGAACCGTTAAATCCAAACCAACCAACCAACTATTGTGCACTGTGTCCTGTATAATGGCTACTGCGTCCTGTCTACTGTTCACTCATTACTGTCAACTGCGACATTGATTAAACACATGATAAAGCTAGGTGTGTGTGCGCACCTAGTGGCGTGGACACTGCAAGAAACACAGGACCTGACACGACAAATTGCATATAAAATTACATATATCACTGCAACAGAGAATTACTGAAGTGGTTAGGACACCGAAATTCTAACGACGCCAGCAGTGGCCCTTTCAGATGCTATATTTAAGCATGTTAAGTACGTTAAAAGCAAAGTGTTCAGTGTTGTGAGTTATAATGTTGGTTGCTTGCAATATGTTTAGCGCCTATTTCATATTACCTTTTTGATGCTCTGGTAAATCTGAGGTCGACCAACGATGTTCGGAAGCAGCAAGCATCTGAAGTTTGTTGATCGCAGTAGAAATGTTTGTTTCAATCTGATTCTCCTCCTGTAGTAGACCAGTTTTACATGCTTCCGTTTTGGAAAAGTGATTAGCTAGGTCCTGAAGTGGGCCAATGAGAGCCCGAATGTCGTATAGATACTTAACCTGGTCCATAAGGATTTCTGCTTTCCCGGTCGCTCCAGTGACAAATCGAGAGCCCTTTTGAAATTTTTCGTTTATATTTGTTTGCAGTTCATACTGTGTTTTAAGAGATTCGCATTTCTTTCTTATTTCGTCAATCCGTGATCTCAAGTTCGCCCGCTCTTTTTTTATGTCCGAAAGTTCCCGATTAAAGTCGGTTATTTTAGATTGTTTCGTTTGAAGCTTTTTTTCCAGTGATATTGAGTCTTTTTTAGCATTTTCTATGTTGCTTTTTGCTGTTTGGACGTTTTCTTCTAACGCAGTATACGCGACAGGAAGTGCAATCGCGGATACAGCCCATCCAAATATTGGTATAAAAAGGCCTGCATATCCAATAACTTTGGTCACATTCCTGGTAGTTTCCTTGCTCGACAACTCTTTTTCTGTCGTTTCTAGAATTTCAGCCACTCTCTCTAGCTCTTTTTTAGCCAACTTTTTCTCTTTTCGGATAAAAGTTAACTGTTTGTTGAGGGAATCCAGGTTTTCATTAAGTGATATACACTGTCTCTCCTGCTGAGCCTCCAGTTGTTCCAACTCCCCTTGATTCTTCACCATAGTCATCATGCGTTTTTTCAATTCAGCATTTGCTATTGAAAACTTCTCGTTTGTAGCTTGTAAATGAAACAAAATCATTTTCGCCGAATGTTTCAGGGGATATGATACTTCCTCTAACTGTGCGTAAGTGACAGCTGAAGTAAGCGGCCGTAGAATCTCTATTAGATCTAAGAAGTATTTAATCGCCCTTTCAAATGACTGGGATACGGCCGCATTCGTCTTACTTTGAATCTCAATGTCGGGCACAAGGGTAAGGCTTGTTTGATTTTTTAAGTTCAAACCTAAAATAGTTAAAATACATAAATGTTGAAACCCTTTTCTAGAGGTGTATTAAGTAATATTACAGACCTATAAAACACTCCTTTTACCTGTATATAAAAAACAAAAACAAAACAAAAGTAAGTCATAATCAGTATGAGGTACAACACATGCTTCATATGCCTTTCTCATTCTTTTACATAGGGCACATAGAGGAAAATAAATAACACTGATAAACTAGGTATATTGATTTTCCTCCGAGGGGCCTCAACTTTAAACCAGAATAAAAGTAAGGAGAAAATTCTCACCAATGGACACAATTCGATTTCAGATCATACCCAAGACATCATATTGGGAAGAGACGACACAAAACTAGTCTACACCAAAAACAACACCAGCGGCAGCCATGTGAACAGCCATTTCCCATGTAGGTGGTCAACGGACTAGCCTGAACATCACAAACAATATATCAATAACAGACGTAGCAACTAACAACACATAAAACAACCAAGCAGAACCAAAATAGAACTGCCGCATTTGGGACAGCCAGTAATTAAGGGGGGGGGGGGGGGGTGGGGGGGGTGGGGAGGGGTCTTAACCGATTTGTGGTCGACCAACCCTCGCCCTTTGTTCTGCCTTGGTTCATCAGATACTTAGTTGTTCAAACAAAAGGAAACAACCATCGCCCACTCAACAGTCTTGCAAAAAGCACCAACTCTGACAATAAGAACAAAATTATATGTAAAACATTAAACATCTACCTTTACCCACTTTCAATTTTATAATGTCAGGGTCAGCCTTAATAAAACAAACAACATATCAAAACAGTCAAAGCGACAAACAACAGAGGAAACAATTAAGAAGAACAGAAACAGAAGTGCTGCCTAGGGACAGCTAGCAATGAATTGACCGGGGGTAGGTAGATGGGGGGCTCAACCGGTTTGCGGTCGAGCCCTTGGTCCTGCTTTGCTTCATCGGACACTTAGTTGTTCGGTTTGCGTGGAAGATTCCTTACTTATAAATGTAATATCTCAGGAACAAAGAAATCAATATTAAAACTAAGAAAAAAGAAACATAAGCACTCACAGAAGTAACAATATTGAAATTCTGGAGCAAAAGAAACCTACCAATTAAACCACGTTGGGCCCGACCCAAGACGTCCCGGAGAAGGGTGTTAGGCGATAACCGTCTGCGTTACTATTTAGTTAGGATTAGGTTGGCGCCTTCATAAAGTATGGTGCCCCACGTACTGTCGTGCAATCGAAGAGGTAAACTAAGCTGTTAACATTAAATGGGTTAACCACCAAGCCTGTAGTTTTTCGCAAAACATCCAGATTATAACTAATCTTTTATTATCGAATTATTATCTTCTTAAAATGATAAGTAAAGTCATTTTTACTGAATTTACTTTTCTGAATTTATACACCAAGTAGCCATATAATTCAGGTTCTGAAAGGCCTTCTGAAGAAGTGTTTCAATTCGACATTATATTTATACACTAAGTCGAAATGCCGTCAATACAATTTTGAAAACGCTTCACGAAGTTTATGATATCTATAACCTTGTTTGAGAAGAAGTTTTGCTGTCAAAAATGTATTACAAATATTTAGGTCATTAACATGACTAGACACTCGAGCAAAACGAATAAATTGGGAAAAACAAACACCTTAGGATGTAAATGGAGGAACATCACCATCTAAAACGGAACATTAACAATATCAAAATGATTTCGTTTATTGTAAATTTTACTTGTAAAAAACTATCCGATATAGATAACTGTTTATCCAAAAATGAGGCCTCGATATCTAAGACGCTGGCCTTATTTAACTGAAGTTCAGAAGGGTAAATTTAATTGACCCTGTTACCAAAGAAGTTTTTGTCAATATTCAATAGGTCATCCAGATACGGAGAAGTAGGATTGAAAGCTTCAATAACTTCAGATTTGGTGTTCTCTGAAAGAGACAGCATGAAATCTTTCATTACAGAACAAAACACATCAGCTTCAAGGGGCACAATTAATGCCCAAAGGAATACCTAAAATTTGTCTAAATAATTTAGAGCCAAATCAAATATGAATATTGTCCAAGAGAAGGGAGAGAGTTTCACACACTTTCTGACAAGACCATAAATTTTAAATCCTGGCCGGTTCAGAGGTAAAGAAAGAACACCTATCATTACATGCAATATGAAGAGAGCCTTCCCTGTGAAAGACTCTTTCAGTTAAATTCACAAGTTTATCCTTAATAAGACTGTGGGGCAAGGTAGTATACAATGTCAAAAAATCATATGTAGACAAACTGGAAGCAGGCAAACCTCGCGATTTCAGCTTATTTAGTACTTCACATGAATTTTTAATTTACCCAAAAAAGGGTTTTACCCGTCTTTTCATAGACTTTATTTAATATTTAATAACATGATTTTTGATGGCAGCAAAACAAGAAGTTGGCAGTTTAGAAAAATCGGTTGTCGTGCATGAGCTACAGTTAGCAATAAATCGTGCCTTATACGGTTGCTTGTGAAGTTTAGGGAGCCAGCAGAATATAGGAAGTCTTTCTTGGTCTTCATCAACACTTACTGCAAAGTTAGTGGCTGTATGACAAATCTGGTCATTGATGACAGATTTCTCTGTTGCGGAATTCTGCTCATAAGGCTTAGTGCCACTCAGCTCCTGCTTCAAAATATTAATGTAGTGCAACCGTCAAAAAACAATATTTTTGCTGCTAAGTCTGCTTGAACCAAGACATATGAAATTCCTGGGCATCCAATTTCAGATAGCGAAAACTAATTTTAAGTTTACATGGCAACATGTTAGTATTTGAGAAAAAACATCAAAGAAAATACGTTGAAAACAACACACGAAAATACGTTGATCTATGATTCTGAAAATATTTAGTTTCAAATCCTTTAAAGCATAGCACGTAACATGTTTTCGTTTACATCAACGATAACAGAATTCAGTAAGAGATGATGCAATTACTTCGCGACACTTTTGAAAATCTATTTTCCAAGGAAACTTATATTTAGGGCCCTTTGCTATTATCGAGCGGATCCGTGATTCAGAAATGGCTTTGATACTGCCAGAAATAACGTGACCCGCAGCCGGATACGAATATTTAGAATCCTTAGTCTGATGACTCTGGGGTTCTGGTTTAAGAAACAAGTTTATTGAAATTGAATAATATACTCCTTATGGGTTAATTATATTCATAACAAATGATTTGTATTTCACAATGCTTAACCAAATTGCTTCAGTCAATTCCTGAAGTGTATTTACTCTTTAAAATTAGTATGTATGATTGTATCGATTTATGCCTAAATATGCTAGGCAAATCAATGAATTTCATTCCTTTGTTTATGAAAGAAATTTTAATAAAATGTCTTTTATGATTAATATTTTGAGAGAACGAAAAAGTATAGAGTGAGAATGGGCGATTAAATTGAGGGAACGAAACGTTATGCGTGGGAACAAATTTTATTTTGAGGGAATGCATTACTATTTTGATGGAACGGAAATGTAATGTGTGTGAATGAAATGCATTTTGTGGGAAACAAATCAGTATATATATATTGCTATGTCTCCTCCCGTGCTCTGTATTTTTCAAATTATTTGGTTTAAACATATTTTATTTCCAATAAACATACATTCATAGTTAAAGTATGATAAAATAGGAACACAATAGGATCAGGACAAAAGCTTAAGCTTATTTAATTCTTCTCCTTAAATTCTTATTATTTATTGCTCAGGTCTGAAATTCTGCATAACATATCTTTCCTCAAAGTACAATAATATTGTATTGTAAAATCAGTAAAGGATTTACTTGACTAGCTACACTAAGCAATACGATTTTGCTGTAAAATCTCTTTTTGAATTTTGGATGTTCATTTACTTCATGAAATGCTTTTAGTGCAGACTGAAGTCGTTACAGGTTGACCGCTTAAAGCGATCGTGGCTGGCTAAATAAAGTACACTAGAATAACGACAGATTGGCGATAAAGTGTATACAGTCAAACCTGTCTTAAGGCTCATCGTAGGGAAGGACAACCAGAGGGCCAATGGCCCTATATCGCTCACCTGAGCACTGAGGTTATGTTGGAAAAACTATGTTGCCACAGCAACAAAACAACATGCACAACAGCAATGAAACACACCATTTATGTAGAGGATAATATCACAAACATTTATGCAAAAACATTAGCTTTATCCCCCCTTTATGGCTTTTGAGAAGAAGATCTTTGGCAAAAAAAAAATAAATGAAAAGTTTGACCTTTCAGTTGCAATGGCAACCAATCAAAACCAGGTCTTTGGGCAAAATTCATATGCCTGATAGAGGACTACTCTAGGAACATTTATGTAAAGCTTTTGTCAAAATATCTACAGTAACACAGAAATAAATACCAAATGTCCACTTTCCTTATTGTAATTCTAAGGAAACTTTAAGTTGCCATAGCAAAACCAGTTCACATGGGCAATGATAACATGTAACATACTTTAGGTAGAGGCTAATGTTATTAATATGTATGCAAAGTATCAGCTTCATCCTCCTCATGGCTTCACTTTTCCCATTATAAGTCAATGGAAACTGTAGGTTGCCATAGCAACCAAAATTCTTATGGGATTGAAAGAAAAAACAGAATTCATGTAGAGGCTTCTGTCATCAACATGGTTGCACAATATCAGCTTCATCCCCCCATATGGCTTCTGAGCAGAAGACTGTTTCATTTTTTCTTCTTTTTTTTTTGAAAATTTAGCCTATATTTTGCCATGGCAACCAATCAACTTCAGCGATTTGAAAAACATTCATTAGAAACATAGAGGACTATTCAAGAAACATTTCTGTAGAAAGAAAATCTAAATAAATGCAGTGAGACAGCAAAAATTGCCAATTTCCATTTTCCCCATTATAAGTCAATGGAAACTCTTAGTTGCCATAGCACCCAAACTGCTGGAGTAATTGCCATGAAAAACAGTAATTCTTTAGAGGCTAGTACAAAAGTTCTTTCTGTAAAGTTTGAGTTTTAATGGCAACCAGCCAAACTGTGCAATTTGCATAAATTTAACAAGGCTGGTTAAAGCCTACTCAAGGTACATTTCTATGAAAGTTTTGTCAAAATATCTGCAGTGGCACAGCAATAAATGCAAATTTTCTATTTTGCCATTTTAAGTCAACAGTAAATTTAAGTTACCATAGCAACCAAACTGCTAGAGCAATTGCCAAGAAAAACAGTACTTTTATAGAAGCTAGTACTAAGATCCTTTCTGTGAAGTTTGAGCATTGGTTGCATAGTTTCTGAAGAGATGATTTTTTAAATATATTTTCAATTTTTCCTTTTCGGTTGCCATAGCAACCAGCCAAATTCTGCAATCTACATAAGTTTCATGTGGTTGATAGAGGACTACTCGAGGAACATTTCTGTAAAAGTTTTGTCAAAATATCTGCAGTGACATAGCAATAAATGCAAATTTTCAATTTTCACCATACAAGTCAATGGAAAATTTAAGTTGCGATAGCAACCAAAGTTATGAAGCGATTTGGATAAAAAAAACAGTATTATTGGTTCCCCCTGCCTATAAATGCCATATATGAAATTTGGTAACAATTGGCCTTGTAGTTTCAATTGGCCTTGTAGTTTCAGAGGAGATGTCGTTTGAAAATGTTGACGGACGGACGACGGACGGACAACGGACGGACGACGGATGCCTGCCTATACTATAAGCTCACCTGTGAGCCTTCGGCTCAGGTGAGCTAAAAAGTGGCTGCTTAAGACGGATGACCCCTTAATACAGGTTCATTTGCACTGTATTGGGATTCAAGGGACACTGGAAGGTGGCTGCTTATGACAGGTGATCCCTTAAGCAGGTTTGACTGTATTGCCTTTTTGTCTCTGCGTGTGCGATTTCTATCTGCCACACAGAGTCTTGTCATCATGAAAATGAAACGTTGGAGTATGCTTAGGACAACAACCGAAATTTCAAATACAGATTAACAGCAAACATGTATTGTCCATTTTGCTGCACGAGGAAAGCATGCAGAACCGGCTTGTACGTCCAGTGCTGTAAGTCAAGCGTTTCAGAAAGTAATTAATCAATTCCATATTAACGTACCTTGAGAACAAAGAACAAATACTCCATGCAAAATTTCAGATCTGAGCCATGAGACTAAAATACATTCAATCGAAAAGTAATTAATTTCGTTTGCCTTTCGACAGATTTTTAAGCATAGCACAAAGCTCACTTTTATAGTGCTGCTTCACTGAAGTATCAAGCCACAGACGCTTAAAATGAAACCACACCCAGTCACATTATCCTGACATTGAGTCGACCTAGCCTAGCACTACCCAGTAGGCCTGAGTGCCAAGCGAGGAGCAGCTAATACCATCTTAAAGGACTTTGGTAGCCGCAAGTCGAGATCGAACCCGTTCGCTGGAGTGGATACACTACCGACTAAGATGTTTATTCTGTGAAATTTTATTGATCTACACAATACACAGTTAATCTTATTTTCTCTTTTATCTCCCAGCAAACGTTTGTTCCTGCCTAGATAATTACCCTCAAAGCAATGGGAGATTTTGTTACTCTGGCTTGTGGAGGGAACCTTTTAATATGTTTACACTGTCACGATTTTGACCACGAAAGTCCACGGTTTTAAAAAGTCTAAGTGGATCGAGACAAAGAATCGTGACAAAATTAGGATACATATGTGACGGCATCTGCGTAAATCTTCAAGAATTTTCAGTTTTATTGAGTTTTCTTAATGTGCCCCAGGTACAGGAATGACAGGAGTATTTATTGCATGTATTGGACCCTGTCAATTATATCCATTTCGTGGGTTCAATCCTTTGTAGTTTTTTGTGTGCTTGACGGATGTACTCCAATGACATATTTGTTACATTGTGATCAAAATATGCTTCGAACCGAAAACGTGTGTGTGTAGATTCTTATATTACAAGACTATGTGTATTGGTTCTACATTGTAAATACATTTGTTTTTAATTTTCACCTGTGATAGTCTCTTATATTACATTTTAGCAAAGAAATACAATGACTCCATGTCAACCAGCTATTGCAGCTATGCACGGCCCGCACAGTCTGCCCTAGACGCAAAAGAAAAGTAATATTTTAAGTGCGTTTCGGTAGATTCAGGTTCGATGCGGTGTTTCGTGCGTTTCGGTTATTTTATTGGCCGCATTTTGGGGGTGCATAGTGACCGATCAAAAACAGATGTGTTTTCCGGTAACTTTACTACTTTGGTGTGTATCATGGTTCCAGACGTTGATCGAGGTTTCCTTTATAGAACAACGGTTGTATTCTGGACGGGGTTCCAGACTTGGATTTGTTTCATCCAAAATTTATGATAAACGCGATGACGTTGATTTTGACATAGTAAATTATCCATTTTATGATGGTGATGTCCCCCGTTCTACCTCTTACGGGGTATACATATCTCAGCTTATTCGGTTTGCTAGAGCGTGTAGTCATGTGACTGACTTCAATGCCCGTAATAACAATTTAACTGCTAAGCTTCTCCGAGAGAGCTATAGTTATCATAAACTTCGAATTCTTTCGCCAACACTATGAATTGGTTTCTAAATTAAATGTCGGATTAAAAAGTCTTTTGCAACAAGGCCTATCATTCTATCGTGCCTTAGGCTATAATTTCAAAAGAAATGTAGATAAGTCTGATTTTTCTGATCAGTTCAGAAAAATTATGGTTCGTTATAAACGTATTGGATTTATTATAAATGTAATGCTACAGTCAGCATGTTTAGTGGTTAACCCAATTATGGTTAAAAACTTTGCTTCCCTCTCTAATTGCTCGCCAGTTGGTCAGGAATCAGACTCAATGATGTGCCCAACATAAAGGGCCTAAAGTTAGTGGGTTGGGGCCGGAGTTGGCCTCGTCCATTGCTTGGTTATTCGGGGTTAAACTGATAGTTTTCTTTTGCTCCGGAATTTCCGTGGTGTTGTCTGACTTCCCAGGGTCTCCTGGTGTCGGAATATGTTTTTTCCGTTGAGTTCTCATCTCTGATTCATCAATGGCATTATCCGTGATTTGTTTGTTTCCGATGATGATTCATTGTGGAGATGGGAAACCTTCATGCGGACCAAACAATTAACTTAATGTTTCAAACCACTGCAGAAGCAGAGGGCGAGTTTTGGGCCCGGTTTAACCAGCTGAAGTCCCCCCAGTAATCTTTTGCTGACCGTTCCAAGGCGGTACTTCTGTTGCGGTTCCTTGATGTTATATTGTGCTGTTTCAGCTTGTCTATGGTCTCTGGCGGTTTGGTCACCTGTATTGCTGCACAATCTGCCTTGTGTTGTGTTTTGTTTTTTAATTAAAATAAAAAATAAGTAAAAATATATGTTGATGCTTTTATTGGAGTAGCTGAATGACCATCTGTTTGGAAAAGAGCTGCTCATTCGGTTTACTTTGCGTGTTTTTCGTAAACTTATGTCAGTTTCTTTGTGTATGTGCTTCTTTCGCTATTGGTTTTGAAAGCGGAAGGTGGAAGTTGGTTGTATTCATTCCAGATCACTGCCTGTCTGTTTACTTTCGGGTGTAGTGCATTGTGACCAATGACAAAAAGATATTTGGGAACTGACCAATAACTAGATGTCTCCTCAAAACCTATACAAACTTGGCTTACATATAGAGCACTGCATCAAATTGGTATATCGACCAATATTGGTGGGTCGTGCAAGGTAAATATGCTATTTCCCAGTCCCAGGGAAATAAATCTCTGCAGATTGGTTATCATCCCCATAATTTTCGGAGATTGGTTATTAATGTGCGGCCGGGTATCGGCTTTAAGAACTACTTTCTCGAGCTTACCCCTTATCTTAAATGGAACGGTTAATAGAAACTCTATACATTTCTTTACATAACGGCTTGATGTGTTTATATATCTTTAAGTTTATTTTGTATGTGATACTGTACTTCAAATGAGACTCAAATATACTATTTGATCTCTGGTTGGAATGTTTTCTGTTCGATTCTTAATTACAACATTTCTTTTTCTTTTCTTCACAAGAAGTAGGCCGATTCCGCAACATGCCTCATAGTCGGCAGTGCGTCTGACTGTTGCCCTGAGGTTCGCGCCTGAATCAAGCAACATAAATGTCGTAGATAATGGTCATAAAATGTTTCTGTGGTCATTCACCGACAATTCAAGAAGGACAATTATTGCATGATGCCTTAAAAATGAAGACGCCTGCGAACAGTATGAGTAAGTAGACCGCGCTCGACACTGTGTCGATCGTTAGATATCAAGTCAAACGAACAAAACAATCATGATTTGTAAACTTTGATCTTTGTATAAGCATTCACATCGCCTTAATTATAAACAATTGATACACCTCAATTTAAAAGCATTTCATTTCATTTCAGTCAAGCCTTATTAGCAGATGTAGTCATGTATGTCGATTTTCTCTAGCCTTCCTACCGATTCTTTCCTACCGTAAACGGGGTTCCATTGCACACAGCCTTTCATTCTCACCGTCCCTTCGTCCTGATATAACTGAAAAACTGTTGGAACAGACGTAAAATCGCAAGTTATCCATCCATCCATCTTAATCTAGCACAAACGTAAGTCTTTTGACACTGGCTACTGTAGCTGAGATCATGCATGACTGCACTATTTGTATGTAATTATTTATGAACGTGATTGTTAATGGAAAAATCCAAAGTAATTAAAATAACGAAATGTATCTCTAGGAAATCAAGCAAGGTTTTGAGAGAGAAAAAAATCACGATTGTCAAACAAATCTCACTTTCATTTGTAGCTGTTCAGATGAGCGTTCTAGCGTTACATTAGGCGTGTGCGTACCATCTGATATTTGCCTGGAAACTGCGTAATATGACCAGCGCACCAGAGGCGGAAACTTAGACAAAAGGAGAAACATACATACCAGCTGCACGTATTACCACTGACTCCTCACTAGCTGGCCCAGTGCCAGCCTTGTTCACAGCAGAAACTCGAAAGCAGTAGTTACAATCTTTCTTTAAGTTATCTATGCCGGACATGGTTAATGTTTCCTTTCTGAAAGTTTCCCAGTTATTGTTGTTTTCCTTCACATCGACGATGTAGTATTCGATAGTTGATCCACCATCTGAAACAGGTGGTGCCCATTCAATGAAACACGAACTTTCAGTGACATCGCAAACTTCTGGCTGTGAGGGTTCATCCGGGCTATCTGTGAATGAGAAACGTTAACATGGGTAGGGAGATAATAATTTTTAGTTTGTCAAAATGAATGTACGGATAATAAAAAACAGGGTTATAGACTTGCATGTTTGCATGCAAAGTATAGTGCCTTCCTGCTTTTTTCAGCAAATAATGATCCATCAAAATTCGTAATAAAGTGGCAATGTCATGGTTCAGTTGTTCATGGGTCCTTTTACTGAACTATGAGGATAAATATTTTTGTATGGGAGATTCAATACGTGGGTGCGGGGTAGGGGCGGAGAGGAGGGAGATTCAATACGTGGGTGCGGGGTAGGGGCGGAGAGGAGGTGATTCACATCGATGACAATGACGACCGCCTTGTTGACAATGAAGTCCACTTTGGTGATCTTGACTATAACTTTGGTGACATGTATGACGACCACGTCGGTGAAAATGACGGCATTCTCGGTGGCAATTACGGCCACCTTGGTGCAACTGTTTTATTGTTCGAGCATACAGATATATATGCACGCGTATATATTCCAAGCAAGCACAACGTTGACCCAATTATTTGGACGTTAAACAGTGCGAAAGAGAAATATAACTAGGATAATTTACAACATCAAAGTTAAATTTGATAAATATGGCGAATATGCGTTAGTATTTCCAATCCCTAAATGTATATTTAGTATTTATAAGTAATTTATAAGTATGACACATGTTCCTTCTTTTGTTCTCTGCTCTGAAAGGACCTCCTTAAGATTTTGATTATAAATATATTCAAGGAGGTTATATAAATATATTGCAAGTTTCTGAATATTAAAAAAATCAACCAGAAAAGTGGTGGAAACACCCGTCAAAGCCTTGAAAATGGAAAAGTTAGCTTTACTGGATAACTTTTCGGTAAAATTTGTCCAAGCAGAAGAAGAAACCATCGGAGACGTGCAGATCTCAATCTACAATACAACAGGCTTTGAAAGACAAGAGATTGTTCAATCAGATCGACACAGTCACTACTTTATCGAATACTTGCAGCTGTGTCATAATCAGGATCAGGATAGATTACTTGCGAAACGCCGGAGCGACGTCACTCACCTGAATCTGTGATGTGAATTAGTTCCTAGCTCTCAAGAGAACTGAACTTGGTAACTCAATCCTCAATAACTCAATCATACTCCCAGTTTCATACCCTGATATAAATGTTATATATGTACAGAGAAAATGGCAAGGGACGAAAAACGGTGCCCTTGGGGACAACCAATAGAACCTGAGCCCAGTAAGATTTTATTCTATTTACAGCATCTCGTTGTTTGAAGCATAGAGAAGAATTTATCAATTCCAATGTCTTGCCACCGATTCCATAGCTAAACAATTCGTACTTCAGGAGTAAATGAGGGCTGTATTAAATGCCTTTTCAAAATCCAATATGAATGTTGTAACCTGTCCTCTATCGTCCAAAATTTTAGCCCAAATCGGTCAACTGAGTTTCACAACGTTGTTGTCCATCTGACAGGAGTTAATATTCATCAAGACGAGCCATGATATACTATGTGTTCAAATACTTTGCAAAGTATACAACTCAAGGTAACCGGGCGACATTTATACGCCTTATACGCCTTATACGACTTTACCTGTCATTCTTCTTGAAAGGTGACAGATATTTACAAGAGGCCACTTCTTTAGGATTTCACCAGAGTCAACTGATTGCGGAGAAAGATGAGCAATATCAAAGCTGACACTGTTGCTATCTCCTTTAAGACTAGGATAAAGTTCAGCAGGTCCTTAAGCTTCCGAAGTGTTCAATTCATTAAAAGTTTAAATATTCGGGCCTTAAAAACAACAATTTCTTTTATACTTTTCAATGAATTATAGAGATTTCTCGGTGAAATCGAAACTGATAATCTCACTGTTTCAAACAGTGAAATTATCACTTTCGATTTCACTGTTTCAGAAATAGGATTTTTGTGACATAGCCTCAAGTTTTTTGTTGATTAATTGACTAAATCTTATCTGACTTGACAAAAATTACGTCACGCATGTTTGCACGTCATTACGATGTTAATGACGTCACTTAAAGCGCCAACGTAGCATTGTTACTGCACGCGACGTCAGGCTGCCTAAGTCTCCTGTAGGCATTCTTTCTTGGCATTTTCTTTAGATCAGTTTATCGAAATGATATTTGAAGCTATTTTTCAGTTGCAAACTTTGTTTACAACCGATATCATACCCAATAAACACGCTGGAAGCATCAAATTTGACGCAAAACGACTAGAAAAAAAGTTGTGTTTCTGTCGTGATGGCTGACGCTCTTGATTAAACAGAGTTATTGCGATTTTCAAGCATAAAAGAAATAGAAAATTTGACTTTTTCAGTGTAAGATGAATTTTTATTTCACTCATGAACACCAAAAGTGGTATTTTCACTCGTGGCTTCGCCACTCGTGAAAATACTGCTTTTGGTGTTCATTCGGTGAAATAAAAATCGATCTTACACTGAAAAAGTCAAATATCCTCTATATCATCCATGAAAATGCAAGCTGACCACGAAGCGGGACCAAGGTGTATTCATTTTTATTGAAAACATCCCTCAGCTGACCATGAAATTTTTCTGCCTGCTCGAGGTCCAACTGAGAAACACCTTTTCCAATCTTCCTTTTCGGGATGGTATACCTTGTGAGTCTTTTTTCTGACTATTTATGTATTGATAAAAGTCTCTGGGGCTTGCCTTAACATCACCAACCAAGTTATTTACATCAAATCCATTTTGTTTCCTTACCACGCCCCTTAATACCGGCTTAAGCAGAACTCTATTTTCGAAATGACTCAAAATGAAGTCGACTATCCCAAAGGACGAATAAAATATAATCTGCACTATGACGATGTACGGGGAGACGAATAAAGGACGCCACACGGCACAACACCGGCTGTAGTGAAGATAAAGAAGTTTTAAAAAGTTAGATCCTTTGGAAACAAGGAATATGACAAAGAAATGAAAATAGCGAACTCGGTTTAATTGATTTTTTTGAAGCCAGCTATAACTATCATGATCCTGGGTCTTGTTGTGGTGTTGTTTGACTTCAGTGGTGTTATTTGACTACCCAGGATTCTCCTGGTGTCGCAATACATTATGTCCGTCGAGTCCTCATCTCTGATTTATCATAGGTCTTATACATGATTTGTTTGTTTCCGATGATGATTCTTTGATGGGTTAGGAAACCTTCATGCAGACCAAACAGCTAACTAAATGTTTCGAACCATTGCAGAAGCAGAGGGTGAGGTTTGGATCCAGTAAAACTTGTTTAAGCCCCCCCCCCCTGTAATCTTTTGCTGACCGTTCTAAGGCGGTTCTTCTATTGTTGGCCCTTGATGTTACTTTGTGCTTTGTCCGCTTGTGTATGTTCTCTGTCAGTTTGGTTACCTGTTTTGCTTCCCAATCTGTCTTTTGTTTTGTTTTGTAAGTTAAAAATAAAATAGATAAAAATAGATGTTGACTCTGTTTTTGATTTTGGTAGCTTAATGACCACCTGTTTAGGAAAGAGCTTCTCATTCGGTTTACCGTGCCTGTCTTTCGTAAATTTGTCAAGTTTTCCGTGTGTGTGTACTTCTTTCCCTATTGGTTTTGAGGGCGGGATGTGGGATTTGATTGTATAAATCATTGATCACTGCCTATCGTTTTACTTTTCACAGAGCACTGACAACTTCAAAGAGCTAGTCAGTAAACTGCTCCATATTTTATAAAAGATTAGACCACACAGGATATGTTCTCTGTATCTTGATTATTTGTAATCTTAGTTGTTTCAAACTATGGTTTGAGGGCTGAATTTGGATTTTGATTGTTTCAGTTCCTGGTCTTTGCATACTTTTTACTTTTACTAGAAAGTCCTAGCTCTCTTGAAACCTGAGTATTTCAACCCTCTATGCAACAAACATGGCGAGCTGACCAGAAAATTTGGTTACACCATAACTAATGGCGGGAAAAGCGTAAACAACGTTTTTCTTCTGAAAATAAAAGCAAATTACACCAAATTTCAACCACCACCAACAAATAAATCTTATTTTAAGTTTTCTGACTACAAATTTCGACTAAAACACTAAGGATGGTATAAAAAACGCCTTTCCTTTTTATAACATCTTGGCGGGCGTCCATCCGGGTCCGATGAAACACCGAACAGTATCAAAGCCCTTAGCATGGACCTAGCAAGTTTATGTTGAAAACCATATTTAATACACAGACTTAAGAATCATTGCAGAAGAACAAACAGGTTTCAAAGCAGGAAAGAACATCACAGAAAAAAAAAAAAACATTCTGTCCTTGGATCCTCTACAAGAAATAACTGCAACATCAGCAAATTCCCTTCAATGAGGTATGTCATGAAAGCGTATGGACAGCTATGATGAAATTCAACATCAATGTCATCATCAATGTACTTTGAAAGTCTGTATGAGAAGACACAGAGTGCAACCGGCAGCACTAGAAACTAGTTCAGAACTACAGTTTAAAAGTAGATGAACAAGAAGTGATACAACCGAATTCCATATCCTGCCTAAGACGTACACGGGAGAGGAACACAAACACTTAGGAATTTTACAAGGGGCTTCCTCTCACCAACCCTCTGAGGCATTGATCATGAGGATAGTGTTGGCATCGGAGGATTGCTTAATACCAACTTCTACTTTGCAGATGCTATTGTTGTAAATGAAGAGGAAGGGGAACCGGACGCTTTTCATACAGCCTAAACAAAATACAAAATGGAAACAAGAAGGAGAGTAAGACAGACAAAGATGTGGAAATAGAACATGGTGATTCTATTTGTGCAGCGAAAGACAGGTGATGCTGGAAAGGTATTGTTTCAATGTCATCTTTATCCGGGTTCCTTACATTTCTACTACTACTGAAAGTTGTATTTGTCGTTCACACATCAACGATTTTAATGGCCGTCCGTCATTAATAATGCCGATGAATATTGCCAGTTTTGACCAAAACAAGTCCAAATAGAATATCCCGGTGAAATAACAACAAAAACAATTACACACACAAAAAACGAGCAGACTGGTCACCTGTGATGCCCTGACGACCGCAAATGTTAAGAGACTGAAGCGAGGTTAAATGAGATGAGCTAATATGCAAAATAAAATAATATTGAAATGAATTTAATTACCTATGACTTCTATTTCGTCTGTGTCTAAACCGATATATTCAGCTTCCGATTTCACAACAACCATTCTAAACTTGTAACGTTTCCCTAATGTCAAACCGGTTATGATGTTACACCTTTCCTCTGGATGTATGGTTGTATTGTTCAGTTGTATCCATCCAATATTCGTGTCTGTGCGAAACTGTTGGATGTAGTAGCGGATAACAGGCGAGCTTCCCTCAATAACTGGTGAGTCCCAACTTATGTTAAGTAATTTTGGACCTTTCCTTTCCACGCAAGGTGCTCTAATCACTAGATTTGAAACAGAAACCACAAAGTTATCTCATTACCTCAAAAGGATATGAGCCAGTCTCTGTGAAAACCGGGCTTAATGACATACAAATAAGATATTAAATAATTGCATCACTGAAAAGTATTAGCTTTTCTAAACATTTCCTGAAAATTTGAGATGATTACCGTTATTTATTACTCAGATATAGACTTTAGAAGCATACAGGTAGTGCAGTTTCTTTATATGACGTTATTAACGTCATGCAAGTATGTTTGACGTCAACGTCATTACGTTTGTTTGAACGCGCTTTCTGTGCTTGTTACACAAAATCACTCGGAGAAAAAGTGTGTTTGCTCATTTGCAATGTGTATTTCATAGCTTACACATAACAATTTGCATGATTGAACATTCTTTCTCAAATAATAGGTCTTTGTGAAGGTATACCGCCCGTTTTCAAGGCTTTGGGGTTACCTTGGAATAAGCGTTGTCATGGCAACATTTGTCATATTTAGGACTGGATTTTGTCTGAATTCAAAGGCTTTCTGTTTTAGCTCAAGGCTTAAGGTATTTTCATGGAAATAGAAAGAGGTCTGAAAAATCATAAATTTTGGTGTTTTTCATCTGTTCACAACGCAATTATTACGTAACGTCATTAAGCCCGGTTTTCACAGAGAACGGCTCATATTCATTTTCAATTCGCGTTTAGGATGGTCATCTTCGAGTGACGTTTTACTATAACAGCCACCGATTTTTTTTTCTCAACACCGCTTTTTAGCTCACCTGAGCCAAAGGCTCAAAGGTGAGCTTTTAGTATGGCAATGCTCCGTAGTCCGTCCGTCGTCCGTCCACCATTTTCATAGGTCTTCTTCTCCAAAACCGCTGAGTCGATCAAAGCCAAATTTTATATGGCGCCTCCATGGATTAGGGGAACGAAAGTTTGTTCGGGGTATCTGGGTCACATGACCAAGCTGGCCGCCACGCCCATATAGGGTAATAACCCTTCAAAAATCTTCGTCTCCAGAACCAAAAGGCCTATGACCTTGAAACTTGTTATGTAGCATTGGGCATGCGGGCTCATCATAGTTTTTACAAGTGATGACCTTGTGTTGGCCTTGACCTAATTTATAACATGGTCAACTTTGGTACGTTAGGCTTTTATATGGGAAAACGCTTAAACAGGTGAGTTCTCAGAAACTATTTAAGTCTAAGGTACAATACTTGGAATACATGGTCGACTAAATGATTAAATGAAGATATTATGTCACTAAAGGTCAAGGTCATTCTGTCCGTCCATCCGTCGTCAAAAGTTCCAAACATCTTCTCCTCTGAAATCACTCAACCGATTGAAGCCAAATTTTATATGGAGTCTCAGTTTGATGGGAGAACAAAAGTTAGTACCTGGGGTCTGGGTCACACAACACAGATGGCCACCATGCCCATATAGGGTAAAAACCCTTCAAAAATCTTCTTCTCCAGAACCAAAGGCCTATGACCTTGAAACTTGTAATGTAGCATTGGGCATTCGGGCCAATTTAAGTTTGTACAAATGATGACCTTGCGTTGACCTTGACCTGATTTATGACATGGTCAACTTTGGTTCGTTAGGCTTTTATATGGGAAAAAGCTTAAACAGTGGATTTTTCAGAAACTTTTTAAGTCTAAGGTACGTTCCCGTGGAATTTTTTTCGATTGGATTTTTCCCCTTTTTTTAACAGATGGGAAACATTCTTAGGGATTTTTCTGACAGAAGTTTGACACCAATACTGAATTTTAAAGTATGCCCGTGATAAAACTGAAGTGTCTTATTTAATGGGTTTTTATTTTTTCCAACGGGATTTTTTTCCAACGGAATTTCTTCCCGTGGGACTATTTAACTACGGGGGAAACTCGCATGGGATTTTTATACCATGTCTCTGCTACACAAATTTTGTGCAATTGTGCTTTGGAAAGTATTGTATGTGAATTATTATATGCTGACGCTCATACATTATGTTTATATGCGCAATTTCTGAGCCGATTTTTCCGCTCGATGTAGTCTGTTCGTAATTTTCATTCTGCAGTGAAGACATTGCATGGTAGGCTGAATATCAAATATCCAGATTGTAAATAACTTTTAATAGCTAAATCTCTTACTTAAAGGTATTGCACGTACAAAACAACATGTTCCAAAAAAGGCCAGCCCTATCATTTCTTATATTCTGAAAGCCGGAAATTATTGAGAATTGCTTTTTTCATTATATTTTATTCCTAGTAGTTTCCGTAAATCTTTTGCATGGTGAAATATTAAGAAAGGGGTGTAATATATAATTTCTAGTTACAGTATTTAACTTACTAGCATTTTCAGTACTTTATATCAGTTTGTTGAACCAAGGAGTCTAAAATTGCAAAATAAGATGGATTTTCTCGAGCTATTTATACGTAGAAGTCTTAAACATAGCTTTAAGCTAACAGATTCTGGTTGGTATAAAATATTATTAAACAATATCAGGTTGATAAGTGATGTTATGAATCATAAAATATTTAAGTCTTGATGTTGGTAACTAAGATTTTTAAGCAACTGGAATTGAGGTTTGGCGCATTAACTGTAAAATGTCATAAATTTTCGATTCTTCAATATTCAAGACAAAGTGAAATGCATATCTAGTAACGACGATCTTATTTATTAATATCATTTACGTATAAATCAGTAGCATTTTGTAATTTTACAGTTTGGCTTGTCTGTTATTATAACTCTCTATTCAGTTCTTCAATCTAGTAGCCCACCCTGCTGAAAATTTACCTTTTTGCTTAGACATTTGTGAAAATTTGAAAATATATCTTTCGTTCAGATCCTAATAATTTCTTTTAAAATAAAGCAATAGCACACAGAGTTGCTGAGTGAACAGCAGTGTTATTTCTGTTTCTGAAAATGTAATTTTGAATATACATTCTTTCTTTAGACTTTTCTTGTACATATTTTATTTCAAATTTCATCTTATTTTGCAATTTTGCTCAAATTCTGCACTTGGTGAATTAAAGGGGAGTCAATTCACAATTGACAGCTGTCTGACAGATATCATAGCCACTACAGTGTAGTTCTCTAATAAATATATCAACAACATATTAAATCAATTTCATTCATTTCATATAAAGCTAGAAAACTACTATCTAAAATTTGGTAAAAATTCTAAATTATTTCCCGTCTGTATGTCTGTATAATTTCGTAGACTTGGAAAATGAAAAGGATTGTGTTATATAGTCTCTTATTTTACAGATGTATTTTTCTTAATGGCTAGGAAATCAAACCTAATGCCGACTTAGATTACAAATTTTGATTTTGGTTAGCAACTTATAAGACGGGACATTCAACTCATGGACAACAGGTTTATAGTAACTATTAATACCAATTCTCTGTAAGCACCAGTCTCTTTGTATAGAGGTCCGAAAACGCAAGGTCGAAGATCTTCTTTAAACTTTCTCCCTTTTTTTAATGTCGCAGAAAAACAAGTAATTCGCACTTCGTTTGTTCATTTACTATCTCATTGCCATGGTAACTGCGTTTTACTGCAGCTATAACGCGTGGTCCTTCTGCTGTTGAAATATGTACTCTATTTGAGTTGATAAAAGTTTGTCACCGGAAGGGTCGGGAGGGCTCTAAAGGTGCAAAAAATGGTTAAAATTTCCATATATCAATTATTCTCACTATGCATCAGCAAAAGACAACGCTTATTACTTTTATATTTGTAAGGAAAAAACTAGTTTGATATATACTGATAGAAAACATGACTATGGAGAGCCCGAAATTTCCAGGGATTGACTCTATAGGGGCCCAAAAAGGGTATGTTTGAGAATATTTTACCAACATAATGACCATTTTTCAGAATGAAACACATTACCGCAAAGATGCGTAATTTGTAAAGTAAAACTGTCTGTAAGTCCATTAGAATTGGACACTTTATTGAAAATGGCATTGTTGCCAATGCCAATGTTGGGCAATAGGCCAATTTTGGTAAGTGCTCTATAATCAAGCCAACTTAAATCGGTTTTGACGAAACATCTAGTTATTGGTCAGCCATATTGAATCTCTTTTTTTTCGTTGGTCAATGCGACACGACACACAACCACAGCCCTAAACCACAAGAATCTCTGTTCTTCATTGGTCTTTGAATCCCTGTTTTTCATTAGTTACTGCCATAAATCTCTGTTCTTCATTGGTCATGCGACACGACACACAACCATCCCCCCACCCCAGCCCAGAGCTGGGCCGGGCCGCGTAGCGCATCAGTAGCGCGTCTGACTCAAGAGCCAGATGTCCCGGATTCGATACCCAGTCTGGCCAAATACTTTCGTGTCTCCTTCTGCTGATTCAAGAAGGGCTGTTGTCAGCTACTGCAATTAGTACTGGTTAACCGCTTAGGATGTCTAAACCTGTTCAGGAAAAGTGTGGTTAGGGTAACAGACCGTCCTGAGATAGCCATAGCTGTTTACCGTGGACGTAAAACAACAAACAAACAAATCACACCCTCCACACCTCGAAATTCTGTTTTTCATTGGTCACCGCGACATGACACACCACCACACAACAGAAAAAAATTATTGTGCTGTAAGACGGGGTTTTCCGTTACAATCCCAAAGATCTAGCACTACCATATTTTATTCAGAGGGAAAACTGATATCGACCTGCATTTCATTGTCTTATATCTGAATATAAGTACATCATGTGCGAAAAGCGATCTAGCTATAATTCTTCCATATTTGCTTCATGATATCTCTATAGCATTACTTTTGATCTGGACCACCTAATCTAAGATGCAGGGTTAGGCTCGTGGGTAGGACTTAGCCATTTGTTGTATAGTTTTGAGTTATACATCTAATATACTTGAATGGAGCCTAATGATACTTGACTAAGTTTCTTTCATACTAGTTTACAAGATATGGCTGGTGCTGCTAACAAAAGGTCAAGGTCACGGACTTTGAATTTTGTATATGTATAACATTTGCAGTGTAGTTTTGTGCTAAAGTATGCTTTCATTAGTCGGTGGCTCTGCTCACTTGCTAAAAAGCGGTAACAAGTATAAACAAGGGAAAATTTTCCTTATTTTTCAATAAAAAACATACGTTGTGACTCCTCATTAAAACTCTCGCCGAGACAGTTCAAATGAGCGGTCATAACATATGTTTATTCAGAAATAAGAAAAAATATCTCAGAATTATCCTTAAAACCCCACCTTATCTGGAGCTGTGAATTTCATTAATTGTTATTAATATTGAAATACCTTAAGTAATCCTATTGTCCGGGGAATCAAAGGGGATGTCATCAAATTTGTCTCCCTTTGAAAAATGGCAGAAAATCATACCTGTGTACCCGTACTCGGTATTAAGGATAATCAAACACTGCCCCTGATAAGAAGGCGAAAACAGGGATAATTTAGGTATTAGTTTCCTTAACTTTCCATATAAAAATTTACTTGTGACCCCTCATTAGAACCTCTTTCTAGATCCGTCTCGCTGAGACGGTTTTAATGAAGGTTCAAAAAATATGATTTCATTGAGAAATATGAAGAATTATCTTCGACCATTTTCGGTCCTTTTTGAGCCCCTTCATTCAATATAAATAGGGCTCCCAGCCGCTTGATTGCAAGTTTTCTTGAGGCATATATAAGGCTTTTTTTCAACCTATTTCATCTTGACAATGCTGTAGTGTGCATTATTGTGACCATCATTCTGGGTGTAAATTTTCAAATTAACCCCTTTTCAGCCCCTATAATCTCCATAGAGATGTTGGGCTCCTTTTTGCCATATTTTCTATCAGTATATGTCAAACTAATTTTGTCATATCAAATTTAAAAGCAGCCAGTGCTGTCTTTTGCTGATTCATGAGGAGAACGAGTGATGTGTGGTAATTTTGACCATTTCTCCCTTTTCGAGCCCCTTTAATTATTATAAATAGGGCTCCCAGCCCCTTGAATGCAAGTTTACTGGTGGCATATGTGTGTTCCGCTATGAAGAATGATTATTATTTTGGGTGAATATTTTCATATTTACCCCTTTTCGAGCCCCTATAG
This sequence comes from Ctena decussata, assembly GCA_963989385.1. NCBI lineage: Eukaryota > Metazoa > Mollusca > Bivalvia > Lucinida > Lucinidae > Ctena > Ctena decussata. The sequence continues at coordinate 72,121,538 of OZ022511.1, forward strand.
ACTCCATACCTAGAGATGTAGGGCTCCCTAATGCCATATTTTCTATCAGTTTATGACAATCTAATAATTTCATAACAAATTAAAAGTAACCAGTGTTGTCTATTTGTTGATTCTTAAAGACAATGAGTGATGTACGGTCATTTTGACCATGTTTTGCCCCTTTTTGGGCCCTATAAAAGAATATAAATGAGACTTTCATCCCTTAAGGCGTCAAACTCTCACCAAACGATATAGAATTAATATTTTTACAGCATTTGGACAAGAATTATAGCTGTAATATATTAAATTTGATCAAAAATAGTGTGGTTTCAGTGTAAGCTCCTGTTTTTACTTTTTTGCATTGGGTATGACTTGTTCCCATGGTTATGGTCTTAAGTCAGCTTTGCTCAACTCTGTTTTGTTCATTTTCCGAAAATTGAAAGTCTCAACTTTTATGTTAAAGTATGCAAATGTGTCCTAGAAGTGTGCGTTTTTTTAAAGTGATGCTTAAAAATGCATAAAATCTGTGTTTTGCGATACCTGGTTACCACACCCACCTTTGAGAACCAGGTATCGCAAAACATTTTTGATGTTTCATGTTATTCACATAAGTCACCGATTTGTAGATTTAAAGAGTCTTTGATCAAGCCTGGTCTATTCTCGGTGATATGCAAGAGCGAAAAACGCAAATTTCTATTGAATTTTTGGCATTTTTGCAGCAAAAATAGAAAAACGCGGTTACCATTTGTTTTTGTCTGACTACACACAAAGTGAGAAAGTTTGAAGAAGAACTTCCGACCGTGCGTTTCTTAAAAAGTATGGTGCTTACTGAGAATTGGTATTAAATGGTAGAAAATACGACAGTTTGGTCATTTCCAACAAGTTCCAGTTTTAGCTATTCCTGATTGTTGTGTATGTCCTGTTTCTGCCTATAGAAATATAATCGATAAGGTTACCGCTCGTCCTGATGAACCCGCATTCTAAAGCAACCTCAACATAACTATCATGGTCCATGTTTTCTGCTCCTAATCACGGAATAAAACGCATGTCCCACAAATTCGCACCACTCGCCATAACAATGTGTACAGAAATTTTGACAGATTGTTAAAATTTCGGAATTTTAGGATCCACTCTCGGTATCAAGTACACGCCTGGTAATGTCGTAAGGGGCAATCAAAAGTCATGCAAATGGATGCCTAACAGCAGCAGCCGGACATGAGCTACAGTGCAAGTAAACAAGGCACAAATAGGTGACTTTAAGTGAGTTTTACATTTATTTCAATGTTTGTAGGTAAATATTCTGACATCGGACAATGTAATTCCCAATAGTTTTCAGTTTGCGCAATAGGTAGAGATCAAGGAAGTGGAAAACCTAGTGGCTGGTTTTAAAATCAATTTCATCTGGATGAGGGGGTGTTAGTTTTTTTTTCTGTTTTGACCTTGAATTGGACATCTTTTCAGGGCCTTATCGCAAAGTTTAGTTAGATAAACATACTTAAGCTAAACCTTTTTTTAATACAAGTTCACGCCTTAATAGCGTGTCACTGAAATTCTGTATAAAAATGCTGATATAGAAAAAATAGAGAAAAAAATATGACTTCCGACATCGATTCCCCCTTACGGGCCAGTGAAAAATTGGTTTATACACCGGGCACCCGATAAACAATGGATTAATCTTAGAATGTCCTTTGGAAAAGTGTTGGTAAAAGGCTCGAGCATTATATCAACATGAGCACTCCATTTTAAAGGTTTCAATGTTTTTGAGCTTGATTGTTTTCTTTTCTTTAAAGAGGAAACTGGGACAATTATACTGCGTGGTTTGATATTATTGTTGGAATCATCATGTGTCTGATAATGAAACGGTTTACCGATGGTTGCATTTCCATGCCTAAACAGAGCCAGTCAAGAAACATGCTGTACCTACATCCATCTATCCCCGCGATGGATCTTCGTTTTTAACTTCATCAGTGACAAAATGGATTGTCTGTCCCTGCCCTGGGCTATATTTATATGGTGAAATATGGAGACAATGTATATAAAATCGGTCTTCAAAGCAGTTTTTTTAATTATACATGTCGAGACCGGATGTGAGGTGAGCGTTTACATGACAACTGGTCCTCTGGTTAGCTTTGTTCGTTCCTTCCATGTTATAACATCTGGCATGGTAGCTCAGCCGGTAGCAAGACGAGGCCGCTTGGGATGCAAGCATCACCGAGTTCGACCCTCACGACCGACACATTCTTTCGTGAAGAATTGCATATGAGTTTTTCGGCAATTGGCAATTCTTCCTCTTCCACTGATTCAAATGGAGCAGGTGTCAGTTAATGGCGAAAGAATGTGCATTAAGTACTGGCAATCTGCCCCTGGGAGTCTTGCCTGGGAACAGTGCTGTTTAGATCACTGACCGCGCTCGATATGATCTTAAATGTGTCGAAGGGCCGTAAAACCCCTTTGTAATATGAATAACAGTATTTGCAGGAACTCGACCAAATCGTACAACGAATGAGTTGGATAAGAACACGGATGCGACGAAATTGGTTGAAGACATTTTTAGGTTTGAATGTGTATAGAATATCATGTCGTATTTGCGATCAGTAGGAATGAGGTGTCGGATACTTTGAGGAAAGCAATTAAAAAGCAACAGTTTTTCATTACAATGCGGCTTCGCGGATGAAATTAGAAACCTGATCAGGCAACAACATGTTAAACGCCACTTTCTTGACTTGTGCAGCTCCTTTTAATTTTTTTTTTATGTCTTTGTTATTTTAGCTCCAAAGAAGCAAACGCTATTCCTGTCTTCACAGTTCTGAAAGCCACTGCACCAAAGTTTCACTGGAGTGCAACTCCCTTGGCATAAGTATTCTCACTCCGGGCAGAGCGTATTTACCATATTCCTATTTAAGTACCTCCAGGCTCGACTTTTTCCGCCCGCCTTTATACAGTTTGTAAGTGTTGGACCTGAGTTTAAACATGTAAGATCCGCAAAAGTGAATTTTTTTTTATTTCAGATATTCTATTATAAAAAAATCCTTGAAATTGGACCACACTACTATCGCACTGATTGGTCTCGTAAGGTGTAATTGTACCGGTAGGGGCAACCAAAGCTGTAAAGGGTAATGTTTACCAAAAGCTCGTCGCCGACACCAAGTGCTATCAAGGAGTTATTGTTGACTGCTTTTGCATTAATTATAATTCAGATTCATATGATTATTGACAGTCATAAAGCATTTTAAAGCGTGAGTTGTTCAAAATTCCTTCAGTAGCAACCACGTAATCTGATTTCACGGGTACACCATATCCGGCAGAAAATAGATTACAAGTCGGCCGTTTACATTCTAAAATCCATTTCTGTCGCTTCTGGTGCAGAAATAAATACTTTGGGAATGATATTCTCCTTTTGTTAATATCTAGCTGCGAAATTGTACAAACAGATGAAGCGGGAACGCTAACCTTGCTGATGACATTGTTTACTTGTACCGAAGCTCGTGTCCGGCTGCTACAGTAAGGGTTCCATTTGCATATCCAATTGATTACCCCTTACGACATTACCTGGCGTGAAGTACTATTATTCTTCGGACTGTTTGTCTATTTACCGAGGTTAAAAATACGCTTAGATTTCAAACTACATGTATATTACGGGATAGATGAATCAAAAAGAACGCACACCGTTTACTTATTGTAATAATAATAATAATAATAATAATGATAATTAGAATTATAATAAAAATAATAATACAAATCATAATAATAATTAAAAAAAAAATCAGAAAACGGTTGGGCTGAAACGCTTAAATCTTCAACTAAATTCTGATAAAACAATAGTCTTACATATTGGTGTTATTGGCTGTTGTGACATAATACATGGGTTCCCGGAACCTAGCTTGTTTACAGCTTTTATTCTGAAAGTATAGCCTTTGCCAGCTTCAAGTTCTTGAACTGTGACGGATTTGTCTTGTGCCCTCACTCCTGCAGTCGTCATCCAAGATTCCTGGTCATCAATCGACATTTCAATTTTAAAATGGGTGATAGGTGTTCCGCCATCTGTTACAGGATTTGTCCAGGACAGTAGGCAAGAATCGTTTTTTACATTGCTGATGCATGGGTTTAAAGGCGGTGATGGAGGCTCTGAAATAGATACAAATCGTGCACGATACTTTTGTTCATAACAATATATCCCACAATATAGACATATGTAAATGTAATTATATCTCACTACTTTGCTAATTCGCTTGTTTGACAAGATCAGATATCATGAGCCATGTTACAATTTGAAATTGACAGTTTTGAATAATTCCAGTCCATTGATATGTCTCCAAGAAAAATGGCAGATCCAAATAATCTTTGTGACGGCTGATGCCAACCCCCAAAATAAGAGACAAATCTAAGTATACCCCGTTGTTGGCACGGGCAATCGTTGCAGAATTATCATGTTATAGTGCATCTCAATTCAGCAATGAAATTTGTCAAGGTGGTGAATCGAATTCAGGGAAATGAAATCATTTAGCCAACTGAATTTCCTGGGCCCAGTTGTTCAAAGGTAATGAAGTTGGTAGCTAAACAGCTAAAAAGGTAAAGGTGAAGGTTTTCCATTACCTAGTAGCCATAGGGGCAGTGGGGATTCGAGATCCGCAGTGCCTTGGGTATAGCATTTGAAAAGCGGAGTCCAACCCTCTCCTTTTGCTGCCGTATCCTTCCTGCATCGAAGCAGGTACCCATTTCCTGCAGGGTTGACAGAGAGAGATTTCCAGTCGTCGGATGGCGACATCCAAGCGCAATCTCACGTCCTTCTGGCGACTTTCTGCACCATACCCAAGCGTCTCTAACCACTCGACCAACGCATCTTATTAGCTAACAAGATGTTTAAACTTTCACCAGATACTATATTAAAGGCACTGATAGTTTGTGAAAGAATTTTTTTTCCAATTTGAACAAAAATAAAAGGTCTTAATATTCTTGTTTTTATATATTTGCTATCATACTTCTCTATCATCTGGGGGTGGATGGGTGGTGCGATGGTGCTGGGTTTAGCTTCCAGTGCCGGGGCGTCCTACTTATTTTGATACTAATAGGGCAAGGGCCTACTGTGCTTGCAGCAGGTGCGGGTGGGGGTTGTTTGGACATTTTTTCTCTCGTCTATCATTTCTCTCTTTTTTCTCCCTTTCTTTGGGAGACGGCCCGATACAGACTGAAATACTGTCTCAAAGGGCCGTTAAACCCAAGACAACCAACCAAATCTCTATCATCTGAAGTCGCGCCAGAGAGTTTAATAAAATCATGCATTAAAGACGCACACTATGAATATGTTCCGAAAAGTAAGATCTTTTGGAAGCAAGGAACGCACGAAAGAACAGAAAATAGCAGACTCGGTTTAATTCAGTCTGTTCATGACTAGTAATGAAATGTGCAACGCCAGCCATGCCCCCTAACACCGGCAGTCAGTTCCTGAAGTGTAGTTACTCTTTAAATTTAGCAGAACTCTATTTTCAAAATTACTCAAATGGACTCAGAGATCCCAAAGGACCAGAAAATATAATCTGCACTATGATGATGTACGGGGAGGAGTTTACGGCTGCCATACGGCACAAACACTAGTTGCATTCAAGATAAATATGTTCTGAAAAAAAGATCCTTTGGATTTTTGATTGATTGATTGTTTTCGGTTTAACGGCCCTTTGAGACAGTATTTCAGTCAATATCGGGCCGTCTAAAGAGAAGAAATGATAGACGAGAGAAAAAATGTCCAAACAACCCCAACCCGCACCTACTGCCAGCACTGTTGGCCAATCAGTAGGACGCCCCGGCACTGGAAGTTACACACAGCACCATCGCACCACCCGACCACCCCCAGATCCTTTGGAAGCAAGGAATTAATAATTAAGTCGTAACGTTAGGCATTGCGTCTATAAAAATGTCAAGTTTTATACTGGCGAAATCGTAAGGTTTTAGTCCTAACTTGCCAATAAAATGCGATACCAATGTCATATGAAAGATAACCAGATAGCATGCCTACGTGCGGCCAACGTTGGCTTAAAGGACACCTGAAATAATTTATATATTTTCATCCCAGGATAGACAATATACATTTACACTTGTTCCATGCAGAAGCAATTGAGATATTTTCTGAAATTCTGTGTAAATTTGAAAAACACAAAATGAACACTGATATTCATATCATTCGCTGGTTATCGGAAAATCAGTTGCCTGTTACGTCAGCCTAGTCAATATGTTTATCTGCTGTTTGCAAGATTACATGTATTTGATAGTAAAAAACTAAGGTGTTTTGTTTATTTAGGACGCTAATGTTGCTAATTATTGGTTATATGACAGATTTTTTATGTATTTCATTAACTGACAAATGACAATTAGTTTGATAAAATAATATGGTTGAACCTATTAACATATAATTGCCTTATTTAGCTGCCTTTTGATGCAACAGTAGACTAGCAAAAGGAAATGGAATTCATTTCAGAATCTTCAGTTTTTCAAAGGAAGAAAAGTCGTTGCATGCAAACAACTGAGCAGATTTCACAGAGGCTAAATCTTTCATTTTCAATCTTAACACTGTTTCCTGCATTTTCGGCCGATTCTGATTGTATTTTTCTGCACCTGACTTACTGTAAAATATACATGTCCCTGTATTACTGAAAGAGCCAAAGAATGTGTTTGTCCTTCCGCAAACAATATTGGTGAAGGAGGCTGGTCCTTGTGTTACTCTTCCAAGGGCGGGATGTAAGATGCACCCAACTTTGATTTTTGACTACGGCCACTTTTTATGATTCCATCACGCATTAAAGGTATCTAATAAGGTTTATTTCTACACACCCAAATTAAAAGCATGTAGGTCGTGCAAGAGTTGTACAAATGGACGGTTTTATCATTAAAGTGTGTTGCAACCGACAGTGACACAATCTACACAAACAACATTTTGGGGTGGAAATTGCACCCTATAGATCAGACTCTGGGATTCATCCCACTATGTAGCTCTGGTCGGTACGTACGTCGGTGTTGCGTCTGTTTATCCGCTTGTCCGCACCTTGTTTCCATTCGATAACTTAAGTATTTATTAACAGATTTCTTTCAACTATTCAGCATAAGTACCTAAAATATGTCTCTCATGGGATTGTTTATTGGCAAAGGACCAGGTATGATTTGGGCCATATTTGGCCCCCTCATTTATGAATTTTCAAAATTGCACTTCTTTAACTTCTGTTCATGTAATGTATGAGTTTAAACCTTTAGCCATCAATTCTGACTAAAATAATCTATACTCTAATGATATTTAACTTCTTCCGAGCCTCCAAATGTACCCCTTCTCAGCTGGTTTTGGCAATTTCGGCCATTTTTTGGCTTGCATTTGGGCCGAAAACTACCTGAGCGCAGGAAAGTGCACAGCTGATTTTTTGCATAATAATGCATTTTAAGAACATCAACAATGTGTGAAAAAATCAGCTGTGCACTTGCCTGCGCTGACACCTTATTTTAAACTTTTCTAAATAAACCAACGTCATTGACAACGGTTTCCTTACACGGACGCACAGGAACTCTTTTGGCGGTGAAGGTAGACAATCTACGGATCGCCAAGAAATTTTACTAAATAAAACCAAAACAGACCGCTTTACCTTCTTTTTGATAAGTAATATATCTACCAGAATATATGATGCAAAACATAGTTTTTCGCTTCTTCATTCATGACGACGCTTGACCTATTGTCAGAAACAACTCCTGATTCTGAAGGATACATGCAACTGCAATGCTGTTGCAATCGGGACAGCGAATAAAAGACGGGACCGAAAGACGGTACTTGTACTACCGCTGAGCCACTTGGGGAACGTCGTTAGGAGAATTGAAATAGTAATAGTAAGTAGTAGTACGATATTTGTACTCATGAATCCATTAATTGGTGTTGGTGGTGATGGGAGATAGGTGTGTGTTTCTCTGTGTGTGTGTGTGTGTGTGTGTGTGTGTGTGTGTGTAAGTGTGTGTGTTGGGGGGGGGGGGGGGGGGCAGGGGGCGGGTTGCAGAAACATGCTTCAGACCTAAAATCATCAAACAATATTTTTATGCATATCACACTTGTAAGATTCTTTTTAAATTGTATGTTAGAGTTGCTCCCATTTCCCAATAAAACCAAGTAACATCAAATTGGATATTGTCTGACTGAGAAATGACGGTGTCACTCCCTTTTTTTTAATATATCTGCTGGATATACTTTACCAACAGATAATTATTCTGTTGAAGTGTCAAACCGCACAAAAGTAAAAAATAAAACCTTGTTCGAAATCGTGCACGTACAGGACGATTTTTACTAGTGCGACTTCCTTGCATTTTTCTGCGCCCTACAATACAGTAGTTACTGATACAGGAAAAGAAATACTTGCAAACATCGCAGGTACATGCACTGGGCACTGGATGTTCTCGACCTCTGCGATGCGAGGAGGAATTTGAAAAGGAGGCGGTATGAAGCAGAAGGAGCGAGGGAATACAGGAAGGCTTACAAAAGGGTTCAGATGCCCTGAAGAGAGCAAAGGAGGACTGATTAAGTAGGGATATTCGGTGCAAGGAGACTGAAACTTAATACCTAAAATTACACAACTGCAAGTGAGCACATCAGCTGGTGTGGATTAAAATTCAGAGAACAGGGTAGATCCGAACTATCAAGAACAAGTCTGGGACATGTCTAACAAAAGAATGATAGACTCTCAGCAGATGGATAGAAAATTGCTCTGAGCTATACAATCATGAGTGCTATAGCGACGATGCAGTTCTGGACTGCACTCAGCGTCAAAACGAAGATCTAAAAGTGATCCTTTGTGAGGAAGTTAAGATTGCAGTTGTAGCTCTAAAGTCCGCCGTAGTTGATAATAGTACCATAGTAACAGCTTAGCTATGACAAAGTATGAGCAATGCATAGTTTAATCAAAATATACATTGCCCTTTGTTTCCAATACCTACGGCTGTTTATACGAGGGGTGTTCGAAAAGTTTTGCAAATGGCTTTATGACTTTGTTTAGGAGCATGCTGGGTACAACTGCTATGCATGTACTGAAAGCATTGCATTTTGTCTTTACAATGATACCAAACACTATACAAAGACACTTTTCCTTATTGAGTTACAGCGCATTTTTAAAGGTCCCAGTCATACCACTGGGCCAATTTTATATGTAAAATCTTTTCAGTGTTAGGCATTCAAGTCAAATATCCTTGTAAATACCAAATTAATCTTTGTCATTTGCTTGTCCATCGTTGCCGATAATATCCATACAAAAAGTAGAAGGGCGGCAACTGTTATCAATTTATTCCTTGCAAAGCAATGCGCAGTTCTTATGACGTTATTGAATTTTACGTTAACGTCATTATTGAAAGCTTGCAGAGGCTTCATTTTTGGCATTAATTTGAATTTGTTGACAGGTTTTCGTTGACCCATGTAAATGCTCTTGCCGACTATATTTTGAATGCTAATACACTTGTTTTCATTACAAAATCATCAAATTTTAGTAGAAATGGAGTAATTGCTACAGCATAAAGTACGGATAATCCATAGTCCTGTACGGAAGTCAGATTAAAACTGATTTCCGCGATATTTACAGAACAACATTGTCTGGACATTGTCTTTAACTAACAAAGATATAAAGATATCAAAGACTGCTGATATATAAATTACGGCCTACTAAAGTAAAATTTTGCAGTGCCTTTAGGGTATATCTCTTTCAAAGAAGTTTAAAAAGGCGTCCTTTTTTAACAAAATGCGTCTTGTTTGCAGACTTCTCTTCGCATAATATAGCTTAATGTATTTTTGCAATCAAATGTTCTGTCTGTATGGTGGTTACCGAGAAATTACGTCATTTGCAAAACTTTCCGAACGCCCCTCGTATAATAGGACAAAGCTTGTGAATTACCCAGTTACCAAGTATTACGGTATGAATAACTCAGTGTCTTAGTTACCCCACCCACTCTCATACATGAAATACACGACTATCATCCTGATCATTCTGCTGATTAGCTTCATTAAGAGTTTGAATTACATATATGGTTGATATATTAATAACTTAAAAAATCGTGCGAAAATAATGAACCACACGATAAAAACAAGTATAAAAACAAGTACATGTATGAAAGATATCTAATTTCTTGTTTCGCTCCATCTATTTTTTTTAAATCGTTGCCATGGAAACGGTTAGGGTAAATAGTTTACTTTTATTCTTTTTGTTTATATAACAACGTATATAAAAGGAAGCGCATAAAAAATCTGGCCTATGTTTGCAAAACCAAGTCAGCAGTTATAAGAAGAAATGTGTTCATTACCATTAAATGCTATGCAGTTTCAGTGTAAATCATAAGTTATCTCCCTGTTTTGTTTCTTAGAGTTAAATGTTTACTTTGAATGCAAAATATTTTATTAGCTATATATCTTTGTTGTTTTTGTATTCATTTCTTATTGTTTTCAACTTATCAACTCGCAAGAATAATGCAAAGTTTATCCATACCCCCATATTTTTAAATATTTTTTCATCCGATTTCTTCAGACTAATACGTTCTATTCCGAGAAAAAGTGACTGCTGCACATGAGTTGATCTTGAAACGAATGGTTTATCTAAATTACATTGAAAGACAAAATACTGCAATTGTGGCATCCCCTAAAACGTAAATGTTCGATTGAAAAAACAGTTTAATGTAGCGTTTCTGTAATCCGACAATTTCAGTGATCTATCAAGAGTTATCGCCCTTCATGCACGCAAGTAAAAAGTAAGTAATGTCTTTATTTAGTGAGGGTAACTCGGTTGGCAAGGCCAATCTTCCCCGAGGCCCTCAAGAACACATACATATACAACAATTGTGAAAGGCAAAAAAGAACATTAGATACAATAACATGATACTATGAATGGGTAATAATAATGGAATTATGCAATATTCAACAGTCAGCTGAATATAATGTGACTATGAAAACTTCTGAGCAATATATAGAGTAATAATGATTGAAATTCTGAAATGGCGGTGGAGAGATGCAGACCAGTACATGTCAAAGGGATTTAGTATAAATATTACACATTATTAGATTTGATACTTATCATTTACTTTTAAATTCCTTTCTTTGTTATATATGGCAAAATGTATCCCTACCCCCTAAATTTTGCTAAAAACCAGGGCAGAACTGCATGAACAAACGAATGGCTGTAACTTTCCTTGTACAAGCCGTAACATCTCTATTTTCTAGATTTATATTGGTGACTGGGTGACTAATGAAAAAAAACCAAAACAATATTTGAATAAATTTTGAGAGGGGGCCAAATATGGCCCAAACCATACCTGGTCCTTTGGATAATTTATGCCAGAGTTATGCCACTTGGCAATGTCCAGAAAAAGGTTTTTAACCTCTAGCTCCTTTACTGTTTTGAATATCATGCTGATTATTCATAGAAATGATCAAGAGAAAAGCGTTGTGCAGCCATAGAAATTTTGATTTCAGGGGTTATCTGCCCCTACATTTATAGAATTATGAAACAATTTATATAAAAGCAGAGGTAGAAGCAATTCTTTTGAAACTTTCAGCAAGTGATCAGAATGATAAAAGCCGCGTGAGATGTAGAAAATGTTGGCTAGCGGGGGCAATTTACCTCCTCCTCCGGCCCCGCCCCAACCTGTGTCTCTATGCATGCATAGAATGATGATAAAATCTATATAAAATTATAATTTAAACAGTTTTTTTCTGACACTTACAAATGTTAATGATAAAAGTAATAAAAGCTTTTTGTGGTGATCAGAAATTGGCCCTTAAAGGGTTATTTGCCCATGACCCATGGCTACATACATGTATATAAGTCACCGAAAATGTATATTATCAGAAATAGGAAAGTAATTTTTCGGTAGCTTACTTGGCCTACTCTGCAGTGACAAAAAGTTGTTCATTGGACATTGGCTGTCCCTATGGTTTCCATAGCATTTCTCATAGCCTAGTGGCCGTAGGGGCAGTGGGGTTTAAAGGCCCCGTGTATTTGACCACAACATATGAAAGACGCAGCCCGTCCTTCTCCTTTCGCCGCAGTAGCCTTTGGTACCCATTTGCCTGGTCGACAGAGAAAGTTTTTCAAGTCGCTAGTTGACCCAAGCAGGGATTTGAATCCGCGACCTTTCTGCAACATGACTTAGTTGCTCTAACATCTCGATCACGGTGCATCTCAGCTCAGGACTGCCCTACCCTGGGTTAAAAAGAGGTGGAAACGGCTGAGTGAAATAGATTTGCAGTGGTTGGGTATCACGCAGTCGTTTGGGATGTTTTATAATGTATAATTAATTTGCAACTTATGAAACCATTATCATTATTATAATTATGTCTCAGTCTGTAATTTTGTCAATTAAAATTCACTTCAGATGTCACAAGTTCTTATTCTTGTTCTACCATTCTGATTGTAAATATTATTTATCTGTCTGATCTAGCTATACACACTTAAGGAGAAAGCTGATACGACGTCAGACCTCCTGCATTTCTTTAACTCAGTATTTATCGGAATTTCTACTCACGAACAGCAGACTGGGAATTACCTGGATTTTACACTGCTGTGTTTATACTTCTAGTTGGAGTTTTAGAGTGCAAATTTCGAAGATGAATTCATGGTCTCTTATTCTTTTATTTACAATGGAATAAAAGCATTTTAGGTGTCCTTTAAGGTGGTCCCTCATCGGCGAACGTTGACAACGTTGGCCAAACATTGCAAGGTTGTTTTCCTACAGCATTGCGTCAATGTATATGGTTAAACAAGAGGGCCATGAGGCCCTGAATCGCTCACTTGGGCAATTGGTCCAGTAGCATTTGAGGAGAAGTACAAAACTGTAAAAATATGAGCGTCCTGGGTTGAAGGTCAAAGAATGACCTTGACCTCTTATACTCATAAATCCTCATGTGCTTATTAAGACGACTTTCTATACCAATTGCTAGGCTGACATCTTGAATACTTTCCATAAAATTATACATTCTAGCATTTTTCATATTTGACCATGCCGTAAAAAGGTCACGGTCAACCCTAGGTATTCATTTGAACAATCTTGGTAGTGCTCAATTACTCAATGCTACATACCATATGTAAAGGCCTACGGTCAATTGGTTCTGGAGAACAATATGTTTAAAGCTTTTTACCAAATACAGGAATGGCTGCCATGTTGGTCATGTGACCTGCACCATTTGAACAAATTTTCATTTCCTCAGGCCCCGAAGGCTCTATATGAAATATGGTTTTACTTGGCCCAGTGACTTTCGAGAAGATGTTTGAAATTGTCAAAATATGCCAGTCCTGAGTCACCTTGTACTGACAAATCTTCATTGTACTCATGAAGATATTTGAATATACAAACTTTTAGGCCAGAATCTTCAAAACTTTCCGTGAAATCTTATGCAACAGAATTTCCCACATTTGACTATGCCGTAAAGAGGTCACGGTCAACCCAAGGTATCATTTTAATAGTCTTGGTAGTATGCGAGTACCCAATGCCACATACAGAGTTTCAAGGCCATTGGTCCATTGGTTCTGGAGAAGAAGATTTTAAAGGGTTTAGCATATATGGGCATGGCAGCTATGTTGATCATGTGACCTGAACTATTTGAACAAATTTTCATTCACTCAGCCCCTGGAGGTTCTATATGAAATTCGGTTTCAATTGGCCCTGTGGCTTTTGAGGAGATGCTTGAAGTTGTCAATAGACTAGAGTCTTGGGCCGAAGAGTGACCTCCACCTGTTGTACTAACAAATTTTTACGTTCTCAATAAGATGACTCAATATACCATGAAATCTTGTGTTTTAGCATTTTCAAATAATGCTAACCGTAGAAAAGGTCAAGGTGAACTCAAGGTCATCCCAAGGTTATCATTTGGATAAACTTGGTAGTCCTCAGGTACCCGATGCTACATACTAAGTGTCAAGGCCATTGATCAATTTGTTCTGGAGAAGATTTTTTCATTTTTTTTTAACATCTATGGGCATTGCGGCCATGTTGGTCATGTGACCTGGACCGTTTAAACAAAGGACCTCTGACAGCTGTAACGTAAATTTGCCTATAAAATCGGTCAAAAATGAACTCTCGGTACACTTCAAAATTTCCGCTGAAATGTGTTCTCCTGAACTCCCTTTAGTTGGCACAAAAACAAGTTTTCGGGTACGAAGCACACAGACTGAGGTTTTTGGTGTAAAATATATGCTTTTATTATTGAATGTATGGAAAACAGGAAAAGTTTTATAAAGATACTCCCCCCCCGTGCCTCAGCTAGCCACTTTGCATGCATGTGTGTCCTGTCAATATACACATTATATGTGAGTGGCGAGCTGAGGCACCGGGGGGGGGGAATGATAGTCTATAGCTGAAAAACTGAAAAGTGGGTGGGGTAACTAGACCCTCTGCATATAAAAATAAGGCTAGAATACTTTTTCTTCACATATTATTGAATGCTATAATGCAGATATAGTGTTCCCTTTATTTTAAACATGTTTAACAAACTAGAATTCAGTAAATATGAAAAATTGAAAAATTGATGTATTTTGGATGGCTTTAAATTTCACTTACTCTTCTTAAGAAAGTCAGTCAGAGTTAATCTGCAGACATGATATTTCTTCAAAATCAGTATCAGAACTTCTTTAAAATGCATACGTCTACATGTTAACGCTAAAATCATCAACATTGGCTTCTCATGAAAGCTGCAGTAATTTGTCGAAAAATAGGCAAATTTGCATTGAAACCGTCAGAGGTCCTTTTCATTCATTCATCCTTTGGAGGCTCTTTATATAAAACTAGTTACTATTGGCTCAGTATCTTTGGAGGATGTGTTTGTGATTGTCAAAATATCAGAGCCCAGTGTAAAAGGTCAAAGAATGACCTTGACCCGACTCCTCACAAACCTTCATGCACTCATAAAGATCATTGCGTATACTAAGTTTTAGGCGAAAATCTTCAATAATTTCCAAGAAACTTCTGTTCTAGCATGTTTTCATATAAAAGCACTAGAAAGCAAGTTTGACCTTACCTTACCATAAACAAATCAAGGTCAACCCAAGGTTATACATTGAACAGTCTTAGTAGTAGTTATGTACCTGATGCTACATACCAAGTTTCAAGGCCATCGGCCAATTGGTTCCGAAGAAGATTTTAATGATTTTTACCATATATGTGTGTGACGGCCATTTTGGTCATGTGAACGGGACCGTTTGAACAATTTTTCGTTCCTAAGACCCCTGAATGCTATTTATGCGATTTGGTTACAATCGGCCCGGTGGTTTCAGAGGAGACGCTGTTTGAATTGTGGACGGACGACGTACGGACGTATGTATGGACGGACGGGCGGACGGATGGACGACGACGACGGAGCCTGAAAATCAGCGAACGCAAAAATTCACGTTGGGCCAAGTTTTGCCACCTTCATATACTATATGACTCTCCCATGTCAGTAAAATCAATCGTCGCCCTCATCTCTTTCATGTGCAAATAGGGACGACTTACACCAGCCTGCACATATGCACTTTCTTATCAATCTTTCCCTCTTTGCTCACACAATCTGTTCGATGAATCATGGTTCGTTAAATGTGAAGATACATTTCACCTTGCACAATTGTGCAGGCTGATTGAGTACATATGCCTTAGGTCGCTTTTTGCGCGAAAAAATTCAGGCTGAAATGAATTAATCAAAATTCGCAAAAAAAAATCACATACTGTTAGCTTGAATTGAAGTATCAAATGTCGCTTAATATTATGGCTCTAAGCATACGTATAGTATCCTATTCTAAATATACAAACTTTGCTCCTCAAAGCTATAGTAATGTGCACTTGGTTTGTTAAATCCTTATGGTACCCCTGAAAGTCATTAATAACAGAGATACTAACAATTTTATTGCTGAAAGGGAATTGTTTCCTTGTTAACCAGACCTAGCTCGTGATAAAATCGGAGTAAACAAGATTCCTTGCTGTGAGATCGTTTATTACTTACAGAGTTCCATTTTTCTATGTGCCTGGTACAGATTTTGTAAATAAACAAAGCTTATGATTAATATTATTATAATGCCTAAATCTATGTTGTTATATAATAAAAAAAATATAAAATCAAATATTCATAATCTTTTTATGAAAATATTAGAAGATGCTAGTCAAAGTCAGAGCTGCAGTACCGAGCCAAATAGAAATTAAATAAATAGATGAAAATAACAAATAGTAAGAAATCCACTGAATGATAATTATGATACTGAGTAGTTGAATCATACATATACTTTATTAGCTCACCTGAGCCGAAGGCTCACAGGTGAGCTTATAGTAAAGGCAGGCATCCGTCGTCCGTCGTCCGTCGTACGTCGTACGTCGTTCGTCGTCCGTCAACATTTTCAAACGACATCTCCTCTGAAACTACAAGGCCCATTGTAACCAAATTTCATATATAGCATCTATAGGCAGGGGGAACCAATAATACTGTTTTTTAGCCTAATTGCTTAAGAACTTTGGTTGCTATGGCAACTTAAAGTTTCCATTGACTTGTATGGGAAAAATTGAAAATTTGCATTTATTGCTATGTCACTGCAGATATTTTGACAAAACTTTTACAGAAATGTTCCATGAGTAGTCCTCTATCAACCACATGAAATTCATGTCAACTGCACAATCTGGCTGGTTGCCATGGCAACCGAATGATTAAAAATAGAAAAAATATTCAAAAATCATCTCCTCAGAAACTATGCAACCAATAAAGCCCAAACTTCACAGAAAGGATCTTAGTACTGGCTTCTATAAAAGTACTGTTTTTCTTGGCAATTGCTCTAGCAGTTTGGTTGCTATGGGAACTTAAAGTTGCCATTGACTTTTAATGGCAAAATAGAAAATTCGCATTTATTGCTATGCCTGTGCAGATATTTTGACAAAACTTCCATAGAAATGTACCTTGAGTAGTCTTTAACCAAACTTGTTAAATTTATGCAAATTGCGCAATTTGGCTGGTTGCCTATGCAACCGAATAGTTAAAAATAGAAAAATATTAAAAAAGTCATCTCCGCAGAAACTGTGTTGCCAATAAAGCTCAAACTTTACAGAAAGAACCTTAGTACTAGCCTCTATAGAATTACTGTTTTTCATGGCAATTACTCCAGCAGTTTGGTTGCTGTGGCAACTAAGAGTTTCCATTGACTTATTATGGGGAAAATGGAAATTGGCAATTTCTGCTGTCTGACTGCATTAATTTAGATTTTCTCTTTACAGAAATGTTTCTTGAATATTCCTCTTTGTTTCATATGAATTTTCTCCAAATCGCTGAATTTGATTGGTTGCCATGGCAAAATATAGGGTAAATTTTAGGAAAAAAAAGAAAAAATGAAAAAATCTGCTCTGAAGCCATATGGGGGATGAAGCTGATATTGTGTAAACATGTTGATGACAGAAGCCTTCTACATGAATTTTGTTTTTTCTTCCAACCCCATAAGAACTTTGGTTGCTATGGCAACTTGTAGTTTCCATTGACTTATTATGAGAAAAGTGAAGCCATGAGGAGGATGAAGCTGATACTTTGCATACATATTAATAACATTAGCCTCTGCCTAAAGTATGTTTCATATTATCATTGCCCATGTGAACTGGTTGCTATGGCAACTTTAAGTTTCCATAGACTTACAATGGGGAAAGTGGGCATTTGGTATTTATTTCTGTGTTACTGCAGATATTTTTACAAAAGCTTTACAGAAATGTTCCTAGATTAGTCCTCTATCAGCCATATGAATTTTGCCCAAAGATCTGATTTTGATTGGTTGCCATTGCAACTGAAAGGCCAAATTTTAATTTTTTTTTTCATTTTTGTTTTTTCATTTTTTTTGGCAAAGATCTTCTCAGAAGCCATTAAGGGGGGGATAAAGCTTATTTTTGCATAAATGTTTGTGATATTATCCTCTGCATAAATGGTGTGTTTTATTGCTGTTGTGCATGTTGTTATGTTGCTGTGGCAACTTAGTTTTTCCAACATAACCTCAGTGCTCAGGTGAGCGATATAGGGCCATTGGCCCTCTGGTCTAAAACTTAAATTGACTACTTAATATTCATTTCTAATTATCATTGAAACCGGATGTTAAATTCCGCACGTTGACCCAATGTTGGGCCAACGTTACTCAGCCCACGTAAAACCTAGCAAAATTTATTAGCATGTAAGTAGTAAAGGGCGCCACTATGGCCTCATCCGTCCGGAGACCAAGTCCACAGCCTGGGGCAGTCTCGGGCCGGGATGAGGCCATAGATGACACCGTTTTAGTAAGCTTGAAAAGGCTAGTTTGAAATAACTTAGTCTTCTGTAAAAATGGCATAGGAGATGTCGTAAGAGGGTATACAGTCATATGCGTCTGCTATGAGTCACTTGGTCTTGTATCTCAAGACCTCACAATATCAGAGGCATAACTCTATAGCGTCAGTTGATGGTGTGAGTTGCTGTGGCATACTCTTGTTCATTCTGTTCAATTTCTGAGGCTTTACAGTAATATGCGTCCGCTATCAGTCTCTTGACCCTGTATCTCAGGGCCTCACCATACCAGAGGCATAACTCTATAGCGTCAGTACTTGTTCTTGGGGATTATAAAATCTTGTATCTGGACTGAAATTATTTCTTACTAGCCTTCTAAAGCCTGACTACTACATTTGATGACGAGAAGATCTCTGCTCCCAGTGTGCTTGATCTTGTGGGTATCTAGTGGAAGGTCCACACATCCACATTGAAATTGTGGAGCTGATGTGGATGTCAAGTGGAAGGTCCACATATTGACATTGAAATTGTGGAGCTGATGTGGATGATGTGGACTTGATGTGTATGCAATGTGGAGGTTATGTGGATGATGTGGATCCACAATGTGGAGTTTCCACATGTCCACATCTACACATTAGACAAATCGGCTTACCCTGTCCCATTTCTGACAGACTGACACAATGCATCTCAAAACCTCACTGTTACAATGCCAACTGCCCAGGGATTCACTTGTTCCTCATACATCCTAATTCTGAGTTATATCTGATTCCTACCTTCTATTCTGTACATGCATATTTTGGTTAATTATTTTGAAATATTATTTGGTAGGCCTTGACCAGTTCTTTCAAATAAAAAAAGAATTTTGAAAATCCATCCAGGCAATCTGTAGTTATTACGGGTTTCTTACCTTCCAAATTCCGCGCATGCGCAGAGTGACAATTTATTTTAATTTCATTTCAAAGGTGTTGGCTTGCTCTTTCCAATAAAAAAAGAATTATGAAAATCCATCAAGGCAATCTGGAGTTATTACAGTTTTCTTACCCTCCAAAAGCCGCGCATGTGCAGTGCACATGCCTGGCAAAACGTGTTTCTTTTATTTTAGAGCTAGTAGTTAACACAAAATATACTCATAACTGAAGTGATAAATACATACAGGTATTCACTTTTAATTTGTATCATTTTTCTTAAAGCTTCTACTTGTTTTGTCTATGAATAGAATGAACAAAGTCAATCCAGATTTATCTCCCTTGTAATAACACCATAATATGAAAAAAAAAAGAATAACTTTGTTATTTTTCAGCCGATTTTGATAAAATAAACACCAAAATGTAGATTTTATTATTGTCTAATTATTTTTTATATTTTAAAATGTGTTACTATAAATAGTAACATGACCTTATTCAAATAACATATACAAGCTATGCAAATTTTCAATCTTGTTTCAAGTAAACTGGTTTATGTTTAGTTATATATATTGGGAACTAGCATATTAATATTGCTGGTTTGCCGGTCACCACTGGACTGGAACTGGTGTGCACAACGGTTATACCGCCTGGGCCCGCAGATGCGAAGTCTATCGATTACATGTGAAACAGTAGAAGCCTTATGGCTTCAGGGGTCGGAACGCCGTGGTTCCGTAAAAGGTACCTCCGCTGGCAGGTCTCTGGTCCATAGGGACATTCAGGACTTGTGATCATGTAGATATGGCTTCAAATCGCCAGGGCTTCCCAGGCATACGGTAACCGACCGGGGAAGAAATAGTGCTGTACAGCACAATCTTCTTGCTAAATTTTTAAGTGCATATTTTTGTCTTTACTGGCATGCAAGAAATAAAGATTGCATTTTTTGTGGCACTATAATCTTGATGAGAATTGTGAGAAGTAATATATGAAACTCAAAATGCTATCCGGTATGTAAGTGTGATGTTCAGATATGAATTCATTCTAGTTTTGAACAGAGAGAAGTAAGAAGCAAGAGAAAAAACAAAGCAGTTAAAAATATTTGATGAGTTATAATTCATCTCCTGATCATGAAGGACTTCTATCTAACACTTCTGAATGATGGTTGTCTGAAAACTTTCCCTCAAAACACACAAAGCTCTTTTACTGTGAGACTAGATCACCCACTAAATATCGAAAGCGAAAAGTGGGAAGTTGCTTTGGTGGAATTAATTACACCATCTCGAGTCAATAATATTTCAGAAAACAATAACTTTTTCTTTTTGTCATTTCTGGACCAAGCGGTATTAAATGCTCAAAGAATAGATACGACAAAGGATTTGTGTGCTAGTGGCGAGGGCTGTCATGAATATAAATTATTTCTTCCTGAAGGAAATTACAACTCTCCACAGCATTTGGTGGATAAGATGCAATCTGTAATAGATACAAAACATGGATCTTTAATGAAACAAATAAATGCTTCTATCAGCATTACTTATGTTATAAGCACAATCCATACCAGGTCAGGATTCGCTTTCCAGCTTCACTTGGACAAGCTCTTGGAGTTAATCCGGATATGTCAGAAAACCCCATTGGAAACGAATCGTATGCTTTCAAATATGGAGCAGACCTAAATATATTGCATAATCGCTTGTACGTGTACTCAGATGTAGTTGATTATACATACCTTGGTGACGTGACGGCCCCTATTTTGAGAGTTGTACCATTTGAGAATTCAAAACACTCTCAGCAGTCACACAAAGAATTTGTCAACATGCACTACGTTCCAGTAGAAAAATCTTATATTGATCAAGTTCATATCAGTATCAAAGGTGATACCGGTAACAATATTCAGTTCAGATCTGGAAAGACTTTAATTAAGTTACATTTCAGGCAGCGAATTAAATAAAAAAAGAAAATTGTTTGATTTCTTGTTGAATAAGAAACAGGAAATAAGTATAAATACAACACACTGTTACCAGCGTCACCATTTCAAGTACAGTCTTGAGAGAAAGCAGAAGTCTGGTAGTTCCAATAACCTAACAAAAGCACACTGTGGGCTCTTTTCTGAATCTTCAGGCTTGCCTGTCATTCCTGTTGTACAGAAAAGAAAAAGAAATCCTTCTACCTTTGGACAGATTCGATACCTCATGAAACGATTGTCAAGTGCTTTAGACAAAAGGCTCAGAGAGGGTAGACCTTTAAAGTATTGCCGACTATGCAGAGCGGAAATTCGTTCATTATGTCGTGAGGAGAAAGAAAAACAACACAAACTCAAAGGATACAGACACAAGAAGAATAAACATTTAAGGCGTTCCAGACGGACAAATAATGAATCTGGGGGTCAGAAATGTCATAGACGTAGTGAAGCTAAAGAGGATATCAACAGATAGACAGGGAACAAGCTGGAGTTAAAAACAATGAAATAAAGTGTTAGTCACTTTTTAAATGCTTTGACGATTGAGTAACATTGGAAACTTGTATCAGTTTTCTAAATGTAGGTTTGTTAGAATTCAGTTGGTATTTAAATTATTGACAGAATTAATAAAACTGATTTTAAATTATACACATTTTTTCACAATTTTCTTCATCATTTAGTTCACAAAAGTGCATGCAATTGGTAAAAATGTAAGAATTGCAGTGGTTTACCAAACTTAGCACAAGTTCTTCAATATCTATTGCAGACTATAAAAGAAAGAGTCAAAGGATATAACTTCATTCTTCAACCAGTCGTTAATGGGTCGATACCAGTGCAAGCAGTGCTTCCGTGAATTTGCTCGATCAGACAGCCTGAGAAGACATACGTCCAGTGGTGTTTGTAAAGCAACTACAACTATGTCTGACAGCGAAGAAAGTACTATCTCAGAAGTGTCAGATGTAACTACAAACAGAAAATATTTGACGGGAATGAAAGGACATGATATCTTTGGAGGATATGATTATAGTAAACTCTCAGACGATCCAGATACAGAACCGTCAGAAGTCGAGACAGACAGTGAGTCTGCTAGTAAAGAGGAAAAACAGAAAGCCAAACGCAGGAAAATTCAAAAGACAAGTCCTTGGGATAGACTAATGAGAAGCACTTACAGGGACAATCAAGATCAGTTCGATGAAACAGTGGAAAATACCATGCAGGAGACATCTAACATCGATGTTGAATCAGCTGAGGAAATGGCATATGAAGAACTGAAACCAAAATACAGATCAACGCTGGTTACCAAGTATCAAGACCTCGTGGCACTCGGGTCTGCTTTGAGAAAAGATCCTATCCACAAGAAAGTAATATCAACAGCTCACAGATTGAAAGAAGATGAAGACTATGATGAAGAAGAGGCGATGCAGTATGCAGTGAAAAAAAGAAGATATCTACTTGAACGAAAACTTGACGAATATGAAAGACCAACTTTAACTGTTGAAGAGGAAACCCAGTGACATTGATTCTTGATAGGTCTCTGAAATTAACCATTTCAGCGATGGCAAACCATTGAGATCATTCAAATAATAGTAGACCTGCAGTGGAACCTATCAAAAGAGTTTTATTTAATATAAAAGACTAATGATCATTATGTAAACGAAGACAGAGGGACGGTCCTAATCCTCTGTCTGTCGTAAAGAATAGGTGAGCCGGACAAATAAAGTTGTTCTGAATTTAAACTGTTGTTAATTGTTCTTTTCTTCCTAATTCTTATTATAGTAACAGTGAGGTTTTGAGATGCATTGTGTCAGTCTGTCAGAAATGGGACAGGGTAGGCCGATATGTCTAATGTGTAGATGTGGACATGTGGAAACTGCACATTGTGGATCCACATCAGCCACATAACCTCCACATTGCATACACATCAAGTCCACATCATCCACATCAACTCCACAATTTCAATGTGGATATGTGGACCTTCCACTTGACATCCACATCAGCTCCACAATTTCAATGTGGATATGTGGACCTTCCACTTGACATCCACATCAGCTCCAAAATTTCAATGTGGATATGTGGATCTTCCATTAGATACCCACAAGTTCAAGCATACTGGGAGCAGAGATCTTCTCGACATCAAATGTAGTAGTCAGGCTTTAGAAGGCTAGTAAGAAATAATTTCAGTCCAGAACATTAAAATCTTGAGATACAAGATTTTATAATCCCCAAGGAACAAGTACTGACGCTATAGAGTTATGCCTCTGGTATGGTGAGGCCCTGAGATACAGGGTCAAGAGACTGATAGCAGACGCATATTACTGTAAAGCCTCAGAAATTGAACAGAATGAACAAGAGTATGCCATAGCAACTCACACTATCAACTGACGCTATAGAGTTATGCCTCTGGTATAGTGAGGCCCTGAGATACAGAACCAAGGGACTGATAGCAGACGCATATTACTGTATGGCCTCTTACGACATCTCCTATGCCATTTTTACATAGACTTTTCCCCTTGAAAAGACTAAGTTATTTCAAACTAGCCTTTTCAAGCTTACTTAAGCGGTGTCAACTATGGCCTCATCCCGGCCCGAGACTGCACCAGTCTCCGGACGGATGAGGCCATAGTGACGCCCTTTACTACCCATGTGAAAACGTTGGTCAAGCGTTGGCTGACCTTTTTTTTTTGTTACGAAAAATGTACACAGCTTGCGATCCAATAAAGTTTGAAACAGCATAGGTCTAAGCATAATTACTTTCCACGTAATTAAAGCCAGCTGTATACCCAGCTGTAGCAATGTTGGGCAAACTTTCGGTCGCCAACGGTTACACCTTATGATAACGTTAGCCCTAGGTTGGTATGCTATATGGGTAGGATCGTACATTGTGCTCCTGTATTTTTGCATTTATTTAATACACATCTTATCTTTCTACCCAACTCGTTTAATCAAATAAATAATACATAGTCACTCATGTAGAATCCTTTGTTGATACATTTAACAAATACTTCGCTTCACAAAAACGTAAAACTAGCAATGCTTTGAACAACTAGGCCCAGGTGTACAAGAAGAATTAGATATTATGTAAACAATAAATGAGCATGAAAGAAAAGCAAACAAATGCTACGAGCAAACAACTAAACACCATTATAGCATGTGAACTACTGAGAATAGTTTTCCTTGTGTTTGTGCAATAACGTTTCAGAGTGTATTTGAAACTTGCAAATCTCTAATATAAATCAGATTTAAAATAGACCTGCCAGTATGAATTTCATAAACTGATTGTAATACTCTCCAATCAGTGATCATTATCAGATTGGGGTTACACTATGAATCAAAGAAGTCAGAGTATTTTTTTTCAGAGAGTAATGATTTGGCCAGCAAATACCCCTGTAGAGAAAAAATGGGTTAATTGGCGTTATCAAGCATGGAAGAACAGCGCTATAATAGATAATTTCGAAACCAATGAAATATAATTAAAACAATTAACCTTAATTCACTCAACTCTGAACCTACTTATCCCCTTTTCCTGTTTAAACAATTTGATTAAACGTACCGATCGCTTCAACTATGTGTGAATAGGATCCCGGTCGGCTATATCCTTTCTTTATCAAAGCTGAAATTCTAAACTGGTATGTTTTGCCAGGGATCAGCCCTGTATCTTCGTATTTTGTTGCTTTTGTCGAGAGCTGTACTCGTTTTAACTGTCCACTTTCAAGGCAAAACCGTTCATAAAGGTATCCGTCCAGCTTGCGATAACCACCGTTTTCACTTGGGACATCCCACTCCAGTTTACAGGATCTACTGCTGATAGAAGTCAGAGTAGGTGCACACATGCCATCTGCAAGAAAGAAATTGTATCCAACATATAAAAATGCTTAAGCGGGATGTTTTTAACTTTAACGTACATTTTTGTGATGTCATCCATAAAGCTATGCGTTTTGAAGAAATATTGTGGAACGCATAAACTGTCTGATGGCTCACAAAGTCTTTCCCAAATTCCTGGACACGTTTTAAAAATGTCAGTAGGAAAACCCTCAGGAACTGACCCAATTCAATCCCAGATCTCACCCAAGACGTCATGTGGGCAAAAGAAAACACAAAATTAGTCACCACGAAAGACATCACCAGCGGCGGTAATATGAACAGCCATTTCTCATGTAGGTGATAACCGCGTCAGCCTTTACGTCACAAACAATATATGAATTACGGACATAGCAACAAACGATAGATAAAAAACCCAAAGAACTAACACAGAAGTGCCGCCTCTTAACGGCTAGTAATGAAATTACTTGGGGGCTCAACAGGTTAATGGTCGACCAACCCTCGCCCTTGGTTCTTCAGGTACTCAGTTGTTTAACCCAATCAGAAGAATCACAAACCACACAATAGACCAAAGAAAGCACCAACCCGGACAAGAAGAACAAACTATACGAAAAATAGAACATTTTACCTATTTTCTATGCTATAAGCTAGGGCTGGCCGCAACATCTCAAACAATATATAAATAACTAACAAAGCAGCAAAGAAAACACAAAACAACCAAGAGGAACCAAAACAGAACTATATAACTATTAATTACTGGGAAGGGGGTAGGCTTCGGGTTGTGGTTGGCCAACCCTTGCCCTTGGTTCTAATTTGGACTCTTTTATGACAAAAATGTTATAGGTGGAATGAAATTTCAGCATGGACAAAATCTGTCGCGTTTGTTCACTTGGCTGGACGTCCCAAGGCATTCAGCGTAATGTTTTGCATCGTAGAACGTGAGATGATTTCTGTCACGTCCGATGTATATTTATTTTTGTTGTGTTGTAAGAGACTGTTTACATCGCTATACTTTTTTGTAGCTCACCTGAGCCAGAGGCTCCGGGGGAGCTTATAGGGTGGTAAGGCTCCGGCGTCCGTCGTCCGTCCGTCCGTCCACAATTTCAAACAACTTCTCCTCTGAAACCGCTGGGCCGATTGCAACCAAATTTCATATGTAGCCTCCTGGGACCTTAGGAACGAAAAGTTGTTAAAACGGTCCTGGTCACATGACCAACATGGTCACCACGCCCATATATGGTAAAAAGCTTTGAAAATCTTCTTCTCCAGAACCAACAGGCTGATGGCCTTGAAACTTAGTATGTAGCAACTGGTGCGCGAGTACTACGAAGATTGTTCAAATTATGACCTTGCGTTGACCTTGACCTTTTTTATGGCAAGGTCAAATTTGCCTTCTGGTGCTTTTATATGGGAAAATGCTTCGAAACTGTTGAAGAATTTGGGCTAAAAATTGGTATCTACATTCATCTTAATGAGTACATGAAGATTTATGAGTACAAGAGGTCAAGGTCATTCTTTGACCTTTGACCCAGAACTCTCATATATTGACAATTTCAAACAATCTCCTCAAAAGCCACTTGGCCAATTGAAACGAAATTTCATATAGAGCCTCCAGGGGTTAAGGGAAAAAAATTATCCATACGGTCCAGGTCACATGACCAACATGGCCGCCATGCCCATATATGGTAAAAACCTAAAAAAATCTTCTTCTCCAGAACCAATATGCAGATGGCCTTGAAACTTAGTATGTAGCATTGGGTGCACAAGTACTACCAAAATTATTCAAATAATGACCTTGGGTTGACCTTGACTTTTTCTATGGTAAGGTAAAGTTTGCTTCCTTATGCTTTTATATGGCAAAATGCTAGAACATAAGATATCTTTAAGCTGTTGAAGATTCCGGGCTAGAAACTAGTATCTACAGTCATCTTAATGAGTACATGAAGCTTTATGAGTACAAACGGTCAAGGTCATTCTTTGACCTTTGACCCAGAATTCTCATATTTTGACAATTTCAAACAATCACCTCAAAAGCCACCGGGCCAATTGTCCTTAAATTTCATGTAACGCCTCCAGGGGTTGAGGGAACAAAATTTATTCCTACGGTCCAGGTCACATGACCAACATGGCCACCATGCCCATATATGGTAAAAACCTTCAAAAATCATCTGCTCCAGAACCGATTGACCGATGGTCTTAATACTTTGGTATGTAGCATCGGGTACTCGAGTACTATCAAAATTGTTGAAATTATGATCTTGGGTGACCTTGACCTTTTTTACGGCAAGGTCAAATATGGGAAAATGCTAGAACATAAGATTTCATGGGAAGTTTTGAAGATTAAGGCCCAAAAATTTGTATATACAGTCATCTTAAAGAGAACATAAAGATTTGTGAGTAGAAGATATGAAGGTCATTATTTGACCTTTGACCGAGAACTCTCATGTTTTGACAATTTCAAACAATTTCCTCAAAAACCACTGGGCCAATTGTAACTTAATTTCATTTAGAGCCTCCAGGGGCTGAGGGAATGAAAATTTGTTCAAACGGCCCAGGTCACATGACAAGCATGGCCGCCATGCCCATATATGGTAAAAACCTATAAAAAATCTTCTTCTCCAGAACCAATCAACCGATGGCCTTGAAACTTTGGTATGTAGCATTGGGTACACCAGTACTATCAAGATTTTTCAGCATGATGTCCTTGTGTTGACCTTGACCATTTCACCGCAAGGTCAAATATGGGAAAATGCTACAACATAAGATTTCATTGGAAGTTTTGAAGATGTTGGCCTAAAAATTGGTATATACCATCGTCTTAATAAGGTCATGAAGAATTAAGAGTACAAGAAGTCAAGATCATTCTTTGACCTTTGATCAAGATCTCTCATATTTTGACATTTTCAGACATTTCTTCAAAAGCTAAAGGGCCAATTGTAAACACATTTCATATAGAGCCTCCAGGTGTTGATTGAACATTGAACAAAAATTTGTTCAAACGGTCCAGGTCAAATGACCTGAACACAAATTTGTTCAAACGGTCCAGGTCACATGACCAAAATGGTCGCCATACCCATTTATGGTATAAACCTTTAATATTTTTCTTCTCCAGAACCATTAGACTTGCGGCCTTGAAACTTTGTAAGTAGCATAGAATACTAGAATACTACCAAGACTGTTCAAATGATGACCTTGGGTTTGCCTTGACTTTTTTATGGGAAAATGCCAGAACATAAGATATCATGGAAAGTTTAGAAGATTTTGGCCTAAAATGGTATATATGGTTGTCTTAATGAGCACATGAAGATTTATGTGTACAAGAGGTCATGGTCATTCTTTGACTTTTGACCCCAGGCTCATATTTTGACAATTTCAGACGTAAGAAAAACCCACTTTGCCAATTATTCAGGTGAGCGCTTCAGGGCCTCATGGCCCTCTTGTTTATCTCCACTGATCGAAGAGTTGCTAAGAATTCTTAACTAAGACGTTCTCAAGATAAGAGCTTACGATGACGTTAGTGAAACGGTCTCAATAATTTCTTAAGATTTTCATAAATTGAAATCTTAAGCTTATGAAAATCTAAGTCTACGTAGTTTACCGAAACGCAGCCCAGTGTTATTAAGTTAGTCTATGCATCAAACCTTTAGGTCTGGTGTATGCTCGTTTGCTTTATGATCTTCGTTGTGCTCTCTGCCAATCCGTTTACTCTGTATGATATAGAGACATTGGATTGGTCGTTTTTAGCTGAATATGTCATCATAATCTAAGAAAAATCCATTGATTTAACTTTTTCCCATGCCAAATCATAGGGGACCAAAATTTGAACTAGCCGTAAAATAGATCAAGGTCAACCCAGCTGGAGCATCATTCGACCAAATGTTGTAGAACATAAGTACTCAATGTTGCACTTAAAGTTTGAAGGATATCGGCCTTTTGGTTTCAAAAAAAAATATTTTATACAATATATAGACAAGACGCCCATCTAGTTTGACCATTGGAAAAAAACTTTTGTTCCCCTCTCCAGAGGAGGCTCAACATGACATTGGTTTCGATCGGCCAGTAGTTATTGAGAAAAAGAAGTTTAAAAGAACTGAATCTGAAAGAGTTATTCTATGGTCAAGGAATGACCTTAACCTTTGATATTCATATCGATGCATGTACTTGTTTAGTGAGCTGCATCTGCCAACTTTGACATCAAAGACAAAAGCAGAAAGGACAAAATTTGACCTTGCCTTAAAATGGGTCAGGGTCAACCTAAAGTCATCATTTGAACAGACTTGGCAGTACAAAGGAGTAAATGCTGCAAATCAACTTTCAATGGCATGGACCTTTTGATTGCTGAGTTGGTTGGTTGGTTGATTTGATGCTTAACGTCCACGGTAAACAACTAAGGTCATGTCGGGACGGTCAGTTAACCTAACCACACTATTCCTGGGCAGGCTTAGACCTCCTAAGCGGTTAACCAGTACTAAGTGCACATACTTTCGCCAGTAACTGACAACTGCCCTTCTTGAATCAGCGGAAGGAGAAACGAAAGTATGTGGCCAGACCGGGATTCGAACCCAGGACCTCTGACTTACGAGTCAGGTGCCCTACCGATTGCGCTACCCGGCCCTTGATTGCTGAGGAATAAAATCATGAATTTACCATATATGAACATGACGGTCATCCTAGTCATGTTACCTGGACCATTCAAACAAAACTTTAGTTTCTTCATGCCATGGAGAGCCATATCAAATTTAGCTGCAATCGTTTTAGCGGTTTAAGAGAGAAGTATTAAGTGTTGAATCTGAGTGACCTCGGTTCAAGATGAATGTATGACTTTGACCTTTAATATTCATATATATTCGTGTACTCATTAAGTTAACTGCATCTACCAACATTGAGATCCAAGAATGTCATAGTTTCTTACATGTTTATTATTTTACCTTTTCCGATATATAATCATAAGGGATCAAATTCGACCTTGTCGTAAAAAAGGTCAAGGTCAATCGGCTAAGCGGTTTCAGAGAGAAGTATCAAGTGTTGAATCTGAGTGACCTTGGTTCAAGATGAATGTATGACTTTGACCTTTAATATTCATATATATTCGTGTACTCATTAAGTTAACTGCATCTAACAACCTTGAAATCCAAGAATGTTATAGTTTCTGAAATGTTTATTATTTTACCTTTTCCGATATATAATCATAAGGGACCAAATTCGACCTTGTCGTAAAAAAGGTCAAAGTCAACTCAGGGTCATCATTTTTTTAATCTTTATTGTATTATAGTACTCTACCTCCAGATGCTACCGTTTTACAAGGCCATACACTTTTGTTTCCGGAGAAGAATTTTGAAGATTTTTACCATCTGAGCTGGACCGTTTGAACAACCTTTGGTTCCCCCATCCCAACCACATAAGAATTAAGCTATATTCGGCTCAGTGGTTGTAGATGAGAAGATATTTAAAACTGTTGTCATACATACATACATACATACATACATACATACATACGACGGAGCCCTACCTCTGACCTGCATCTTTCCCTGTTTAGACGTAAAAACTTCCTATGAGTTTTCATATCCATTTATCAGATTTAATTGCAACCTGCTTCTCTCTATTCTGATAACGTAAGTTGCACATTTGTTTACGGAAGAACTCAGATTTCAAGGATGTGTTACGAAATCAATTTAGTTAAAAATTTGCTCGTCCTGTTACAGAATTTGCTGTACTCTATCTTATAAACATTTTTACTTCTTATTGTACCAAGCATATAAACGGAGTTAGATGTTATTCTAACAAGAAAATGCGTTTATGAAACACTATGCCCCCAACCGTATGCTTGCCTCTAAAGAAGGTTCATCCCATAATGTATAAGTCAAAAAGGAGTATAACTCAACACAGTAGTTTAAGAATTGGCTATAAAGCTAATTAAGTCATCTACACCTTGGTTTGTAACCGTATGCCAATAAAAAGATCAAAGGTTAAGGGCTTCTTCAGATTTTTATCTTCACAAGCTTATTCCTATACAAAGTGCCTATGTCCAAAAAGAAGAGGAAATAACTCAATTATAAATTTAAGAAATATATTCAAATGTTAATCAGTTCATTTATACGTTTGTCCAAACCCGCATGCTAAACATGAGGAGCCTAGCTTTAGCGGTTCTTCAGATATTTTGGTCATAATGTTTTTACTATATAAAATGCCAATGTCCGAAAAAGGGGAATAACTCAACTACAAATTTATAAATTAGGCTCAAAAGTTAATCAGGTCATTTACATCTAAGTCGGTAACTGTTTGCCAAATATTAGGATCCTAGCTTAAGCAGGTCTTCAGTTGTTTTGCTCACAAATTTTTTCCTATATAAAATGACAAAGTCGAAAAAGGGGCAAAACTCCGGGACGACAAGACAGGCGGAGTAAACAAGAATTCCGCGGAAAGAGGTGTTGTACTTGCGGGGAAAGAGTCACATGAGTTCCAATTGGTATTGAAAACTATTTCGCCCATGCTAACGCAGGTGTGGCAAAAGCAGGTGTGACAAAAATGACAAAGTTGAATCTGGGAATTATGCGCACATAATATGCACATCTTTAGACCATGACTAAAAAATCTCTGAAGCCTCAAAGGGATTGTCCAACAAATGTAGGAGGAGTTGTGCTCACAAGACACCCACTATGGAAGGTATTGTGTGAAAAATTGACTAAGTAAACATGTTAAAAAAGTGGCAAAAATTAATTTGGAAATGAAATGCAAAAAATTTGCACATTTACAGACCATGGCCAAAGCATCTGTGAAGTTTCAAAGGGTTTGTTCAACAAATGTAGGAGAAGTTGTGCTCACAAGACACCCACTATTGAAGGTATTGTGCACTATGGAAGGTATTGCGCAAAAAATTGACTAAGTTAAACATGTAAAAAAAAGGGCAAAAATTAAACTGGGAATTATGTGGAAACATCTGTGCAGTTTCAAAATGATTGGCCAATAAGAGCAGGTGGAGTTGCGCTCACAAGACACCCACTATGGCAGGTATATTGTCTAAAAAATGACTAAGTTAAACATGTGAAAACAGTGACAAAAATTAATCTGGGAATTATGTGCAACCTATATGCACATTTACATACCATGGCAAAAACATCTGTGAAGTTTCAAAATGATTAACAAAATCTGTAGGAGGAGTTTCGCTCACAAGACACCCACTGTGAATTGTTGACGGACGGACGAAAGGACGAACGCGGACGGAAACTTGCACGCCTATATCGCCCCAGCTAACGCAGGTGCGACAAAAAGCAAGACGGGTCCGCTTATTTTTCATGTACATGTCACATTTAGAATTTCAAGATCCTAGCATTAGCGGTTCTTCAGTTTACAAGCTGCCAAAATGCTTACGGGCAGATGGACAGACGGACAGATGGACGGACAGGCCCAAACCAATACGCCTCCTCAACTTCGGCATAATAAAATCAGCTGGTCATTCAGGGCCGTCGTCGGCTTTTGAAAAGTGGTACGGCCATGGAAGGCCAATGGAGTGGGGGAGACCACGAGAGGGGGTGTCCCCGCTCTCGTAAGGGCGTTCGGGAAAATGTTTGAATTCAGAACGACCCTAGTAGCGATTTAAATGCACTTTGACACCAATTTCGCTTGTGAAACTCAATTTATTTTATGCGTATTTACCTCCCATGAGAAAATTTTCGAATTCAGGACGTCTCTAGGAGCAATTTTAATGGATTTTGAGACCATTTTGCTTTTCTCCCTCTCAAAACGAGGGTGCGGGGGATCTCCCCCGAGAAAATGTTTGAATTCAGGACGTCTCTAGAAGCGATTTTAATGCATTTTGAGACATAGGCAAAGAACGAATAACGGGAAAAAAGTAGGCCGGCCAATACAATATTCGGCCGAATGAAAAAAGTGATACGGCCAATGCCATATTCGACCGAAAAAGTGGTCCGGCCATGGCCGGACCACCGCCGACGGCCTTGTCATAGCGTGTAGATGTGATCTATTCGTGCAAGAAACTAGGACATAATGTTATAACGGTCTAGTCAGTACTTGTTACTTTTGGTAAAAGTCTTTTTTTCTAATATTTGTAAACTTTTAGACGTACCTTTTACATGCAAATGTTGATTTAGCTATTGCTTTGCGTATATAAAGGAGGCTTCATTATTTTTAACTCATCTCAGATTCATCTTAGGCCTTATCCGTGATTTGTTTGTTTCCGGTGGTGATTCATTGATGAGTTAGGAAACTTACATACGAACCAAACATTTAACTTAATGCTTCAGACCACTGCAGAAGCAGAGGGCGGGCTTTGGGCACAGTAAAACTAGCTTAAGCCCCCCAGTAATCTTTTGCTGGCCGTTCCAAGGCGGTACTTCTGTTGCGGCTCCTTGGTGTTATATTATGCTGTATCAACTTGTCTATGGTCTATGGCGGTTTGGTCATCTGTATTGCTGCCCAATCTGCATTTTTTTCGTTTTGTTTTGTAATTAAAATAAAAAAAAAATAAGTAAAAATAGATGTTGGTGCTGGTATTGGGGTGGCTGAATGACCATCTGTTTTGGAAGGAGCTGCTCATTCGGCTTACTGTACGTCTCTTTCGTAAACTTTTGTCAATTTCTGTGTGTGTGCTTCTTTCCCTATTGGTTTTGAGAGCGGAATGTGGGATTTGATTGTATTAATTCCTGATCATTGCCTATTGGTTTTGAGAGTGGAATGTGGGATTTGATTGTATTTATTCCTGATCATTGCCTATCTTTTTACTGTTCTTATGGCTTTGACTGGTACGGCAATCACGCGATTTCATCAGACTATGCCGTTTGATGGAAGCCATGATTACTACGGATTGCTTGCTTGCTAACCCCAAATCGTAGAACCCTGTATAGAAGACGCACAGACAGTCTAGGTGTTAATATCATTTTTCTGTAAACTCAGAAAATTGCCATAGGTGTCCGGCCCGCTACGTCTCAGATTTTTTTTCATTCTTGGTGTATGAATCAGAAACGACCCCCAAACTACAAAAACAATGGTAAAATTTCTATTACTCATCCTGTTGCCACGGTAACCAAGACAATTTAAAAAAAGCAAGAGAGTCCAAAATTTAGGAGGAAAAAAAAGCAAATTAATCCGATCTGTCCGTCCATAGGTAATTCTTAGACCCCTGATACAGATATAATAACATATAATACCGAATTAACTCTGTATACAGAAACAAATATATCAAGTATGTCTCACACCTACGCCACACTTAGGGCTCAAAGGGGACAGAATTAGGCAATTTTCAAAATGGGGAAAAAACCTGGATTTTGCGGTTCTTTGGAACTAGTTTTGGTTACTTTCGCAGATAATATTTACAAAGCCACTAATATATTTATAACCAGTAGTATGCCAAATTATATTATAAAAAAAAAAAAAACTGGATGGAGAAATCAATATTTTAAGGTCAAGGTCAAATTAAGCGAAGCTCATATTTCTAAACATGGAAAAACTAGGATTTTCTCATTTTTGTCCCAATTTTCGTAAAGGTTAACTGAATTTGATAAGAAAACCACTGCTATATTTGAAAAGAGCAGCATGTCATATAATGAAGCAAAACATAAAATAGATCAACAAAATCAAATATGTTGGTCATGCACAGCAAAGTTCCAATTTCAAAATGTTGAAAAACTGGGAATTTCTCATTTTATGTCCCATTTTTTTGTTTAAGGTTAACTGAATATGACAAGAAAACCATTGCTATATCTGAAAAGAGTAACATATCATTTAATGAAGCAAAGCACATTACATATTGAAAAATTCAGATACAAAGGTCAAGGTCAAAATAAGCAAAGCTCCTATTTCCAATCATGGAAAAACTTGGATTTTCTCTTTTTTCATCCCAACTTTTGTAAAGCTTAGCTGAAAATGGAAAGAAAGCCTTTGCTTTATTTGAAAAGAAGAATATATCTTTTAATGAAGCACAACATAAAACAGATCCAGAAATTCAAATATGAAGGTCAAGGTCAAGCACAGCAAAGCTCCAATTTCAAAATGTTGAAAAACTGGGAATTTCTCATTTTATGTTCCAATTTTTGTCAAGGTTAACTGACTATGATAAGTAAAGTATTGCTATATTTGGAAAGTGCAATATATCATTTAATGAAGTAAAAAAAAAACAATCAAGAAAATCAAATATGAAGGTCAAGGTCAAGCGCAACAACACTCCGATTTTAAAATGTTGAAAAAAAAATGGGAATTTTCTTCTCTTTCTTGTCCCAATTTTTGTAAAGGTTTACGGCAACTGCATATGGTAAGAAACCTATTGCTATATCCAAAAAAAACAACATATCATTTATTGTAGCAATAAATAAAACAGATCAACAAATTAAAAATAAAGGTCAAGGTCAAGCACATTAAAGCTCTGATTTCAAAATGACGAAAATGCAGAATTTTCATATAATTTATACAAACGTTTGTAAAGTTTAACTGGATGTGATTAGAAAAAGAAAACCATTGCTTTATTTGATAAGAGTAATATATA
Source organism: Ctena decussata (assembly GCA_963989385.1). Taxonomy (NCBI): domain Eukaryota; kingdom Metazoa; phylum Mollusca; class Bivalvia; order Lucinida; family Lucinidae; genus Ctena; species Ctena decussata. The sequence goes on from OZ022511.1 coordinate 72,156,922, forward strand.
ATTTAATGAAGCACAACATAAAACAGTTTAAAAATTCAAATACAAAGGTCAAGGTCAAGAAAATCTCAGCTTCCTATCAAAATTTGGAACAAGTCGCCCAAGGGGCAACGATCGCTTACCTTCCGGTATATGCTCATGTCAATTGGCTGACATGTAAGCTTTCAGCTCAGGTAGGCTAGTAAACAGGCTGCAATTATATAAAATTGGATGGTTCCATTCAAAAAATCAGATACCAAATTTGACCTTGAGTCAAAACAGGTTAAGGTCAACCAACGGCCATCATTAATATAAACTTGGTAGTACTACAGTCCCAAATGCTACATACCAAGTTTCAAGGCAACTGGCCGAGTGGTTCTGGAGAAGAAATTTTTTAAGTTTAATGCCATACATGGGCATGGTAGCCATCTTGGTCATGTGACCTGGATCAAATATATCAGCCTTGTTACCCACTTTGCCTGAAGGCTGCATACGAAATTTAATTGAAACTTGCCAAGTAGTTTCAGAGGAGAATTCCTTTAACAAGAGGACCATTAGGAATGGTCCTAATCGCTCCCCTAAGCCTTGTGACTTTAATGTTATATGAACGTTTTCGACCTTTGTTTTCACTATAAATTTACAACAGTCTTTTGTAGACATTAGGTAACAGTGCCAAAATGGTGGTAAGCAATACAACCAGGCCTACTAGGTTGCAAGAGAAAAAACTTTAAACAATCAATCCAACTGACTTTTGGCCAAGGTCAATAAATGACTTTGATCTCTTGAATTCAAAGCAATTGAGGTCGATTGCATTTCCATGTCATAGAGTCCAATAGCAACAGAAAAATGCACTTTTTCAGCTTTTCTAATTCAGAAGCCTAAGGAAGCAAATTTGACCTTGTTTTATAAATGATCAAGGTCAACACAGAATCATTAGTTATATAAACTTTGTAGTACTAGTGTCCAAGATGCTACATACCATTTCCAAGGCATTTAGCCCGATGGGTCTGGATCAGAAGATTTTTACAGGGTTTTACCTTATACGGGCATGCCAGCCACCTTGGTCATGTGAAGTGGACCAGCAATATAAACTTTCTTTCTCTCTGCATATGAAATTTTAATTGGCCCAGTAGTTTCAGGGGAGAAGTCCTTTAAACTGACGACAGATGATGGACAAGTGACCAATGGCCAAGGTCGCTTATTGACCTTGACCTCTAGAGTTCATACTGGTTAAACCTGAATGCATTTCAATATCACCGAGTACAATAGCAACATAAAAATGAACTTTTTCAGTTTTCCCATTAAAAAGCCTAACTGACCAAATTTGACTTTGCCATTAAAACAGTCGAGGTCAACCCAGGGTCATTATTTGTGTAAACTTTGTGGTACTAAAGTCCCAGATGCTACATACCATGTTTCAAGGCAATCATACCAATGGTTCTACAGATGAAGATCTTTAAAAGTTTTTGACATATATGGGCGTGGTAGCCATCTTGGTAATGTGACCTGGACCAAATATACTCCTCGCCAAAAGTTTAGCATATTTCAGCTCTATGGTACCTTTGTTACAAATTCTGCAGAAAATTAGCAAAGTATTAAACAACGATATAATTTAAGGATTTGGAAAAATGGATTATTTAGCCATATGCCTGATAACATTTTTGTCCCAAATTATCAGGTAACAGAATTTTGGCGGGTTGACATTTTTGTATAAAATAATAGTTCTTTATCTTTTATTTTCTGCATATAGAAAATCGTGCTAGGAAAAAACTGTCCCACGTCAGACAGGATACCAAGGAACAAATAAGTTACACAAAAAATTGAAGTGCCAGTATCAAAGACTGACAGTTTTCAGTAAGACAAAAATGATAAGAATTCATAGGAAAAATGCATTGCTAATGATTAAGAATACAAGTATTGACAAGAGTTTACTTTGTGTCTGATTTAAAAATGACAGAGCCACAATCAATGTAGCAAATTTCGATTTAACATGTCGTCTACGGACGACGGTAATTTGGTGTGTGAAAAAATAAAACTGATAATGTTTTGGATACAGTTTTAAAAAGCGTCATAAATTGTACTTTAATTACAGTAATCTTAACTTTTGTCGTTGTGTATCCAAACAGCTGCAGGGTTTCATAAATCCAGTGTGAAGTTATTTTCATTGTACATTACTGCCTCGGATAGGATCAATTACAACACATTTTTGACTTATAAGAAGCCCCTTTGTCAGTTCTCTCTGCTGCTAACTTCACAAATGATTATGCTAAACTTTTGGCGAGGAGTATATATGAATCTTCTTTCCCTTTGTTATAACATGTGAAATTTAACTGATATTGGCCCCATAGTTTCAGAGAAGAAGTCCTTTGAAAATGTTGTGACAGTCGACGGACAAGAGACCATTGGCCAAGGCTACTAAATGACCTTGACCTCCAGAATTTCATAGGGGTCGAATTTGAATGCATTTTTATATTACACGGCATAATAGCAACATAAAAATGCACTTTTGTCAGTTTTTACCATTCAGAAGCCTAAGGGACCAAATTTGAGCTTGCGATAAAATAGGTCAAGGTCAATACAGGTTCTTTATCTATAAAAAAAACTTTGTACTACTAGTGTTCCAGGTTTTACATACCCAGATTCAAGGCAATCGGCCGAATCGTTCTGGAGAAGAAATGTTTTAAGGTTTTCGCCATATAGAGGCATGGTGGCCGTCTTGGTCATGTGACCTTAACCAAATATATAAACTTTCTTTCTCCTTTTGCCGGGAGGCTGCATATGAAGTGAAATTGAAGTTGGCCAATAAGTTTCAGAGAAGACCTTCTTTTGAAAGTTTTGACAGATGTTGGACAAGTGAGCTTTGCCCAAGGTCATTAAATGACCATGACCTCTAGAATTTCATAGGGATTGACTTTGATTGCATTTTCATATACCACAGCACAACAGCGATATAAAAATGCATTTTTTTCAGTCTTCCCCATGCAAAACCCTAAGGGACCAAATTTGAGCATGCCATAAAATAGGTCAGGGTCAACCAAGGGTCACCATTTATACAAAATTTGTAGTACCAGTGTCCCAAATGATACATACAATGTTTCAAGGCAATCAACTCAGTGCTTCTGGAGAATATTTGTCACTGGGTTTTACCATATATGAACATGGTGGCCATCTTGGTAATGTGACCTGGACCAAAATATATGAATTTTCTTTCTGTCTTTGCCTGAAGGCTGCATATGAAGTTTAACTGAAATAAGTTCATTCGTTTTAGAGGAATAGTTTTAAAAATGCTGACAGACGACGGACAAGTGACCTTTGCCCAAGGTCAAGAAATTACCTTGACCTCTAGAATTTCATAGGGGTTGAATTTGAATGCATTTTTTGATATACCACAGAACAACAGCAACATAAAAATGCATTTTTTTCAGTTTTTTCGCATTCAAAAGCCTTAGGAACCAAATTTGACCTTGCCATGAAATAGGTAATGGTCAACCCAGGGTCACCATTTATATACTTTGTAGTACTAGTGTCCCAGATGATGAATACCATTTTCAAGGCAATCGACCCAGTGGTTCTGGAGAAGAAGTTGTTTAAGGTTTTTACCGTATGTGGGCATAGCAGACATCTTGGTCATGTGAACTGAACCAAAATATATGAGTTTCTTTCTGTCTTTGCCTGGAGACTGCAAATGAAATTTAACTGAAATTAGCCCTTAAGTTTCAGAGAAGAGGTCCTTTGAAAATGTTGACAGACGACAGACAAGTGACCTTTGCCCAAGGTCACTCAATGACATTTACCTCTAGAATTTCATAGGGTTGAATTTGAATGCATTTTCATGTTCCAAAGTACAATAACAACATAGAAATTAACTTTTTTTCAGTTTTTCCCATTAAAAAGCCTAGGGGCCCAAATTCGACCTTGTCATAATAGAGGCCAAGGTCAACCTAGGGTCTCTATCATATAAGCTTTGTAGTACTAGTGTCTCAAATGCTAAGACCAAGTTTCAAGGCAATCGGTCCTGTGGTTCTGGAGAACCATATATGGGAATGGCAGCCATCTCCGTCATGTGACCTGGGCGATGTATAAACATTCTTTTCTTTGCCACGAGGCTGCATATGAAATTTAATTGAAATTGGCGTAGTAGTTTCAGAGGAGAAGTCCTTTGAAAGTGTTGACGACAGACCCTGGAGACTACCATCCTATAAGCTCCCCCGGAGCACTTGGCTCGGGGGGGGGGGGGGGGGGGGCTAAAAATGTTGACACATTGCAGACAAATGGACTTTAGCCAAGGTCACAAAATGACCTAAACCTCTTGATTTTCTAGGGGTTCAGATTGTCTGCATTTCCATATCACTTGCAACAATTGCAACAAAAATGCATTTTCATAGCTTTTCTCATTCAAAAGTATTAGAGACTAAATTTGTCCTTGTGTTAAAACAGGTCAAGGTCAAGCCAATGTCATCATTTACATAAACTTGGTAGTACTATAGTACCAATTTCTACCTACCAAGTCTCAAGGCAATCAGCCCAGTGGTTCTGAAGAAGAAGATTTTTAAGGTTTTTGCCATATTAGGGCATGGTAGCCATCTTGTTCATGTGACCTGGACCAAATATATAAAATTTCTTTCCCGCTTTGCCTTAAGGCTGCATATCAAATTTAATTAAAATTGGCCAAGTAGTTTCAGAGGAGAAGTTCTTTAAAAATGTTAATACACAACAGACAAATGTGCTTTTGCCAAGATCACTAAATGACCTTGACTGCTAGTATTCAAAGTGGTTCACGATGGCTGTATTTACATATCACAGAGCACAACAGCAACAGAAAAATGCATTTTTTCAGCTTTTCCCATTCAAAAGCATAAGGGACCAAATCTGACCATGCCATAAAATAGGTCAAGGTCAACACAGGGTCACCATTTATATAAACTTTGTAGTACTAGAGTCCAAACTTCTACACATCAAGTTTCAAGGCAATCGACCTAGTAGCTCTGGAGAAGAATATTTTTAAGGTTTTTAATATATATGGGCATTGCGGCCATCTTGGTCATGTGACCTAGGCCAAATATATAAACTTCTGTTCCCCCTTCCTGTTAAGGCTTCATATGGAATTTGGCTTCAATCGGCCCAGTGGTTTCTGAGAAAAAGATGTTTAAAAGTGTGGACGCAGACGACGGACATCGGACCAAGGTTTTACCATAATTTTAAGAGTAAATATACTTCAGGAACTGACTGAATCAGATCCCAAACCCTATCCCCAACATCAAAGAAAAAGATTGACAAAGACATCCCAACAAACAATAAATCACAAGTGATAAGCCGAGTCAGCAACTCTTTCCCAAATAGGTGGCAACTCAGCTATCTTTATTGAACTAAATAATTTAGACCAACAGGTGAGCAAAAAAGTGGGATTTTCTCGTAATTTATACCAAGTTTTGTAAAAGTTTACTGAATATGATGAGAAAATTATTGCTTTATTTGAAAAACGCGCTGTATCGTTTGTTAAACTACAACCTATCACAGATCAAGAAAGTTGAACATGAAGGTCAAGGTCAAGATTATAAATGTTTCGATTTTAAAATGAAAATACACTGGAACTTTCTGATACTTTGTATCAACTTTTGCAATTTGTTTTGGATTATGAGATGAAACTTTTTCTGTATTTTAAAGAGTCACATATCAATTAATGAAATATAAAACAGATGAAAGAGTTTATACATGGAGGTCAAGGTCAAAATCACTAAGGATTTCTTTTTTAAATGTTGAAACACCCAGATATCTTATATAATGTACCAAACTTTGTAAAAGTTTATATGTGCAAAGAGTTATATATCCATGAATGTAACAAGAATTCCGCCGAATGCTATGTCACACCTGCCATATGCTTTATTAGAAATAGATACCATGGACAGAGGAAAGTGTACACTAGGTCTGATGTATAATTTAGAACATTGAGCAACTTGGACTTATAAACTAGAAAAGATGCAGATGTATATATAAAGATATACAGTCAAAAGAGTTAAAAATATAGGTTAAAGGTATAAAGTAGTCAAACACTCGAGGGCACCGGTTTAAGAAAACATTTTATGTCTAATGATTGTTGGTGGTACTGTTACTGAGAAATGGACTTGAATGCTCTTGTCCATATGGACATGGTTGCCAAGGTTGAGATAAAATTTCCAAAGTGAACAGAGCATGATATCTAAGTCAAGGTACAAATGAAAGCAGCAGCACCCAAGAAGAAGGGTTGAAACAAGTGCATTAATCCTCGAGTCCATTCTAAGATAAAACAGTATACCAGGTTTAATGATTTTAGGTATCATAGAGTGAGAGATGGACTAAAACGATAGGGTTGACGTAATTTTTAAGTAAAGTATTACAAAGGCAGCAGAGCATGAAGTATGGCTCAAAGGTCAAAGTAAGTGCATTAATCCTACAGATCATTCTAAGTAGAAACTTTATACCAGTTTTGATGACTGTAGGTATCATAGATTGAGAGAAATTGACCAGTATGCTACGATTGACGTAATGTTCTAGTTAAAATTTTACTAAGTCAGCAGAGCAGAAAATATAGGTCAAAGGTAAAAATAAAGGCAATAATCCGCTATACCATTCTAAGAAAAAACTTTATATCAGGTTTGATGATTGCATGTATCATAGATGGAGAGAAAGAGACTTAAACACTAGGATAGACATATTTTTGTCGTAAAGGACAAGGTTCACGAAGGGTCAAAATCGGCCCTGTCTCAGAAATTGATGAAATTTTACTATATCATATTAAAATGTTTCCTGCGACTGAAAATGGATTTCTTTAAAGTCTCGAGTGTTATTTACGCAATTGTGACGTCATTAAAATACCCTACCCCACGCGACGGGCTAAATGATTTTATGACGTTAACGACGTTATTCAACTTATAAGTTTGCTGTGTAGCGCTTTTCTGTTTGTTCTGTGCTGCCACTCTTTAACGAGGTCGATTAGATGTTGGTATTTCTTTTCTGCGGGAGCTCGTATGTGTATGTTAATCTTTATAATTAACCTCACCCCCACCCCCCACCCCCATGTTTGCCCTGCGTGATGGTATTACATGCAATACTGACGGTTGTAGAGCTTGAAAAGTCTGTGGAATTCAATTTCTGCTAAACTATCATATTTGATAAGGCACTCATGATTATTCCTGAGTCCGGTGTAAGTTTTTGTTAAGAATTTTGTCTGCAAAACAAAATTTTGTTACATGTACGTATGTTTTATTTTGTGGACAAACTGCGAAGCGCAAACTAAATCCCAGCAAACTGCTGTTTGTCATTCATAACAATTTATTCATTTTATTTTGTTTACCTAATTAGTTTTGTTTGCTTTGGAGTTCTGATGTTCTGAGAAGAAATAATAATAATAATAATAATAAACACAGATGATATTCTTTCCTATGTCATTATCCGTCAAAATTCGGCACATACCGAAATGCTTGTGGTCTGGCGATTGTGCCGGGTAGTTTTCCGTGTCAAGGTGTCCGACTAATGTGGAAAACAGTGCAGCAAGGGCCTACTGTGCATGCAGTAGGTGCGGGTGGGTATTGTTTGGACATTTTATTCTCCCATAGCATGTCTTTTCTTTCTCCATCTCTCCGGATGACGGCTCGATATACAATGTTGACTGCAATATTTCAAGAAGCGGAAATCCTTGGGGTTTCGCTACACACAGTCTATCAATATCTCTCCATTCATGCTGATATGACTTAAATACTGTTGGGACGGACATAAAATCAAAATTTATCCATCCATCTCATGCGAGACTAAATTCTGGCCTGTTTTGATAACCTTCCCACAAAAATTTAACACCATCAATTCAACGAGGAATCATAGATTTAAGAGCATTTTATTTTTTTTTTCACTAAGTTAATTGCGTAAATAGTCTTTTATAGTAAAAAGAGAAATGCAATTTAAATTTTTTGTCATCTACATGTAAATAAAGAAACTATATCGAACTGAAAGTCTCTTCTTTGAATACGAGAGAACACGGACAGACTCGGTGCCAGGAGGTGCCTCTGATGGATTCGTTCCCTAGAGCCTTACGGGAAACCTCGTTTTGAGAGCTGGAAAAAGTTAATAATAATAATAATAATAATAAAGAAATAAAAATAAATAACAATAAAAATATACACGAATATACCACGTACAGAATCGCACATTCCGAATGCTCCGTTACGACATAATTGAACCAACAGACAACAACAGATGATTCGAAGAACAAAGTGAAATGTCATCGGGAGCTTCATTAAAGTCTCCATAGTCCTATAAGTGGTTAAACCGTCTAAACTCAAATCATTGTATAAGGCGGTTCAACCTTCACGTTTGGTAATAAAATGAGGGTTGATGTGCATATATTGAGTCATATAACTGGTAGAGAAAACAATTTTTGGAAAATAACAAATCGCTCCACAAATTAAAATTTCCTGTTATGGTTTCCCGTCTAGCAATGCTGTATAAACATAAAGCGGGATAGTGATTTGGACTCCACTCCTGTATTTGTACCATTTTATTGAACTTAATGAAATCGAAAGTAGATCATTTTAGTTGCCAACTAAAATGACCCAAATAAGGTTTCAAACCCTTTTTATGTGAAACTCAAGAATGTTGTATTTGTTTAAAGCTGGCTAATCATGATGATTTACACTGACGAAACTATACTGCGAAGCTTGCAGCGATACCTCATGATAGATTTTTTCACGCCGATAGAGCAATGGGGCCTTTAAATACATATTTGAAAGTAGTCATCGCGAAATGGCAATAATGGAATCTGAAAAAAAGGCAGAAGCAAACTTTTCATGACTGAACAGTTATAGCTCTTATATTTAGATATTTAGTTGTCTGAAAGAAATGTACATTAACATAAAAACATTCTTTCATTGATGCACGTTTCAAGCACCGCTCGACATGCAGCTAAATTATCCTTTCGTTCATGCATTCTGTGGCCAAATTGCGGGGAGCTGCAAGTGCTAAAAATGTAGGTATGGTATCGCATACCACAAGTCTATGGCATTGATCTTTGATGTGCAGACCCATATCAGACTGCTCCTGGGTCTACTTTGTGTGCTATTCCATCTGCATCTTTCAGGTACATGCACATTTCTACAATGAAAAAAAAAATCTTCAATTTTAGAACAGATACAGTAACTGTTGTAGGTTTCCCCAATGTTTAGATTTTTTAACTTTACGGATTTACGGTCCCTGTCTTGATCACTAGTAAAGCTAATGATAACAACAACAATACTCGGTGAGACGTGCTTGGTTTGCTTGCATCATCAAACTGGTGTATGGAAGCGGAAAAAATCATTATTCAGTGTAGCCTTGCCATATAGTGCGTAATCGCAAATTGATAAACAGCTGAAGTCGGGTGTGTGTGTTTGGGGAGCGGGACTTGTGGTGGTGGTGGTGGGGGTGGGGGGGGGGGGGGGGGAGGGGGTGGGTATGGACGGATGGATGATTGCGATTTTAAATCCTTTTAACCGTATTTCAGTCATATTGGGACGATGGGAGGGTGATAATGAAAGACTGTGTGCAATACAACTTCGTTTACGGTTGGAAAGATTTCCGAATTCAGCGGACCTCGAATCTGTCATCGCTAAATCAGCAGACCAGGCGCTTTATCTACTGGGCTACTTGCTGTTGTTGGGATGGGAGCTGTTTTTCGGTGCGAGAGGTGTGTAAGGGATGCGGATTATCACTGTTTATGTGTGTATACCAAAAAAACTTCTTTTCAGCTCGTTAATTATATAAATTCCTATTTACTTTATGGATCAGTTTCCCTTTTTTGTCCACTGCTCTTTCAAAGAACAGCGAGTGGAGAGAGTATTCACCTTTCCATAGTTCCATAGCCACCCCTCCCCCCTTTGACAGACAGTACCTAAATACGCCTCTTGCAGCTTGTCATGAATCAATCTGAAATTTTGCAGGCTTCTGGTCTGCAAATTCTCATGTGAGTTGGGCGTTATAGTTAGAACTTTTTACTTTTATCGCTTCTGCAAACGGGCATCAGAAGACCAACCTAGCAGGTGCTTTATTTACGCCATTTCTTTTACCGCTTTCTGATTTCCATTTATCATTCTGGAACTCACTTCACATACTTCTTTTACATCCGAAAAGGAGCCCCTGTAGCTCAGACGGTTAAGCGCTGGCCTACTGATCTATGTTGAAAAGGACATAAAACCACAAGTCATCCAGCCATCTATCCATTTACATGCACAGTAAATATGCATAAGGTTAGTGGAATAATGGTTGGAGATTTTTATCACTTTTTTACTTTCGCACCCGCAACATTGCTTCTTTTACTATTCAGTGGACCCCTTTACACCCTACTCATACTTCTGAACAAATACTATATTTGGGTCAGTAAAACAGAACCGCAGTTCCTTCTGGCTTATTTCAGACATGGATGCCAAGCTGTCTGGTATATGCTCTTATCTTCCCGCTCGTCCGAAGGATTTGGAAGTCAAAGTAAAAAGTATGCAAAAACCAGGAACTGAAACAATCAAAATCCAAATCCAGCCCTCAAACCATAGTTGGAAACAACCAAGATTACAAATAATCAAGATACAGAGAATATATGGCCAAAGCCGTTTTCCCCGTAGATCACTGTTTCTCGGCGAATTCGCTGAGTTTGGTTTGGGCGCAGCAAAGCTAGAATACCGTATTAATCCTAATAAACTCCCCTACTCTAATAAACACTCCTTCAATGATGCTATATTATCTTGCATGAAAACCTTGTTTGCTTCTCTAGATTAGGTAGAACTTTGAAATGGGATGTACTCTTAAAGGAAAGAATTCTCCTAGAGGAGCAAATTCTTTCCTTTAAGAGTTGAACCCCACCCCTACTGAGAAGGGAGGCAAAAATTAAGAGAATACCTTTTAACCAAACTACTGTTTATTAGAAGTATTTTGGCAGTGGCTGATTTATTTCAATTTCGGATCTAATTAACGCCGACCCCATCCCCGCCCCCTTTCGTAACATGCAACGCCCCCGGGACGTTAAATATTATTTATACGGTATATACCTATATACCGGCCAATTAAGCTTGAATAATCAGCTGTCTCTCACGGCAAGGTACTCTCTGCCAATGACGTCACCAACGCTACACTTATGACGTAAGAAACCGTGACGTTACAACTTGGCGCGTCTTTCTCAGTTATTTGTCATTGAAAAAAAATGGAAAAGTTATTTTTTCACTATGGGCACAGCTGCCTTACAAAAAATATCTATTAAAAATTGATAGATAATTAAAATATCTAAGCACTGTCAAAAAATCTTTTTGTAAGGCGACTGTGCCCATAGTCAAATTTGCGATCAAAGACGCGAAAACTCGCAAAAAACATCAAAATACTCCTACCCTACCCCATTATATTGGCCTATTACATAAAAGAGGGAGGTAAGAATAGCCAAACAAGTGCTGATTCTAACAGTCGAGATGTCAGACATACAAACTAGCACAACGCCGCTGTTCTTAAGCGAGTTTGATTTTTTGCCAATTTACAGGGCCGATAAAGCAGGTTCACGAACCTTGTCCTTTTGACAAAGTCGTTACAGCATGAAAAAGGTCAAAGGCCAAAATAAGTGCAAGGTTGCTCGGGACCATTCTAAGAACAATTTTTATACTAGGTTTGACGATTTTAGGTATCATAGATTGAAAATAATGGACACGAACGTTAGGGATGACGTATTTTTGGACGGACGGACGGACGAACGTACGGAGTGACGGACGGAAAAGTGAACTCCTATATCGCATCGTGCTAAAGCAGGTGCGACAATAAAACACAAACTAGATGCAGATATTTAAATTTGACTGCCAAGGTCAAGATCATCAAAGCTCCAGTTTCAAAATATTGAAAAACTCCTGGGCCCAGTTGTTCAAAACTAACGACGTCGTAAACTAACATTTCGTTAAAATTTCAAATATTAATTTCGAAAATATGCCAGTATTTTTTGTTAAAAAAATGTGAGAAGCTTTTGCAGTGCAAAAGCTTCTCACATTTTTTCAACAAAAAATATCAGTGTATTTGGTTATAAAGTTGTAAAACACTTAAAGAGTTGACCTCTTAACGAGCTCGTTAGGCTAACGATGCTTTGAACAACTGGACCCAGCTGTCTAATAATTTGTAACATATTTTGTAAAGGTTTCTTGAAAATCAGTAGAAAACCACTGCTATGTTTGAGAAGTCATATATCATTAAATGAAATTAATCATAACACAGATAGAAAAGCTTAAAATGATGGCCAATATCAAGCATAGCAAAGCTCCAGTTTCAGACCTTGGCATTAACGAATCATGCAATGTGAATGGTATGATTGGTATAAACTATTCATGAACATTAAATGAATTGTTTACCCAGCAAGCTTAAGCAAACATTGCATAAAGACTAAGAAAATTGCTTATAATCGACTGCAATTCCAAAACATTGACAGAGACCTCGGACTAAAAGTAAGTGACCTTAACCTTGAATGGCCCCTCTGCTTCAGTTGATGTATCAGAACATTAAATGCAATTTATGCGTGACCAATCAATTATAATGAAATCAAGACGTGTCAATATTTGTAGAAATCAAGACTTGTCAGTGTTTGTAAATGATCATAATACATGACACAGAATTCATTTATGCCCTAATTTCGTGGATGTTTGTGACCTTGACCTTGGCACTGCAAGTTCCGTCAACCTGAATTATGTCAGAAATTGAAGCACAGTTACTGTAAATTGTATCTAGACTGTTTGCAATGATAACATACGTCATCGAAAGAGGTAAAGATCATAATTTTCATGTAAAACATGTTATTTATTAAAATATCTCGATTTCGGTGACCTTGACCTTGAAACCTTGTTGCTTCTTGATAAACTAATGTTGCTGTGATGATCAGATTTATAATTATAATAGTTCTTAGCGCTTTAAAACCGCCTTTAAAACCTAAAAATTGATATTTATACCAATAAATGTCGAAAAAAGGCATTAAAATAGCATTTATTTGTTATTTTAACATTGACCTTGACCTTTTGGTTTGAATTTCTCTATCCAGTTTTTTAATATTTTACTATTACATATATTGTTCTTTATGACATACTAGTCTTTGTCTGGGCATCTTCTGTTAAACTGTCCAAAATCTCCGCCGAAAAAGTGCAATATTGCAGAAACCTATGAGAAATTTTGTCACCAACTTTATATCATTGTGCAATGCCTACTCAGTTCTTTGATGTTAAAAACATTTCTTTTCCAAAACGTTTCTGTAGAGACGGGAAAAGACAATTTTTTTGCCAATTTCTCATTTTATTATTTTCAATTTTTCTGCCTTTCGCCCAGAACAAACATTCTCCGTTTCCATGGCGACGAAATATAAAATTAAGGTTTAAACGCATTTTATGGTGGTTTTGCATCAAACCCGATATGTAGACAAAAAATTACTAAAATCCCAGACATAGGTTGGCCAAAGTTTTCCGATGGTTACAGAGAATTGATGTTAAGCCGCGAATTGAGTTCATGTTACTGAAATCTTTAGGAAAATCATTTTAGTATGTGATGTTATTTTAAGGTTAAATTATGGGTATTTAACTAGTCCAAGTAAATTGCATTTGTGCAGCCTGTTCTACGGAAGCGTATTGGTGCCTCCACTTATTGTGTTATATTTCAACTTGTCGATTTCAGATATAGCAATTTATTGCAGGTTTCGAGCAAATGTTGACTTGTATTTGTCGACATATTTTGTTAAATCGCCGTAAATCGACTAAGATCACCGAGAATTAAAACTGAACTCGCAAAGAGGATATCGATATATCTAAATCATTGCAATAATCGACATAAACAGAGTCGTCTTGGAAACAATACTCGCTGATTTGACTTACGAAAACTTGACTAGACCAGGAATGAAGAAAGGATCGCGTTTTAGAGAAGGCGATGTAATTGCTTGTGGTGTAACTTGGTGAGTTTGCCAACTCGAAATATTGTAGCTATATTTAGCTACCTTAAGCTAAAGACTTCTGCAGTGCTTATAAGATTAACAAACTTCGTAATCCGTCGTTGTTAGTCGTCGTCCGTAAAACCTTTGTTACTAAGCAATCTGATCTTATTGTCATAGAAGTATTTCGGGGCTCGGGGATTAACTTCATACAGCATGGGACAGACAGCTTCAGCATTTTGGTTCTATTATACTGATCAAGCATGATTTCTCATGCATTACCACTTGCCAGGTCCCGAGGTAGCTGTTAAAAACCGAGGCCAAAGGCCGAGATTTTTAACAACCCCCGAGAAACCTGGCAAATGTAAATGCAATGTTAAACCATGTTTGATCGTTATTGTTGCATAAATTCAACCAGAATGCTACAAAAATAACCAAAATGTGTTGACACTATTTTTTTGGCCTTATCGCCTTACCTTGCTGACTCCTACACGCACTATACCTTTCTATAAAAATCCTCGTTTCGGGACATGGCCAGCTATAAAGAATCTTTGTCCAACCTTTAGCAGCAGTTTACAATTCTAAATAATATTTTTTAATTTTTTCACTTCGATGTCGCCTGCTTTTCATTTTCATTACAATATTCGAATCTGTTAAACTCTTAGGAAAAGTTTTTTTATCGATAACTGCAGCTGCAAGCAACCCGCTTGCTTCTATACTGACAGATTATTGCCCTGCAACAGGCAAACGAAAAGTCGCAAAGGCGATTATTAAAGCACGTGAATCGCCTTATTAATACATGGTTTAGGGTTCGTTAAAACATGCAAGTTAATAGCGTGTGACACCGATATTTGTACAATAAGTTAAAGACTACTCAAGCTTATAACAAGAATGCTTGTCTTTGTTTTCTTAGAGGTAGCTTGTGACCATCAACATTGAAAAGAGCTATTAATATTGCTATCTGCTCTTTATTGTCTACAATAAGTGTTGTTATTGACCATTCTAACACAGTGCGCCTATAGAAGCAATGGAAAATTTCCGTGTTTTATTCTGCAACAATTCACTGTCTCGGAGCGCGTGAGACTAATTGCTGACGTCACTTGCATTACTGACGTAATTATGTGACGTTTTGAGACGTTAGACGGTGTAACGTCTCTTTTTCTTCATAAAATCGCCATAAAAAAGTACATTTACCTTTGATACAGTTAAGAATATTGGCGGGAGCATGATCGCGATGGCAAGAAGGTTGGGAGAGTTTGAATGAAAAGAATACTTTTTCCAGCGTTTTTGAGCGTTAGAATCGAAATAGTTCAGCTCTAGCATTGAATTGTTGAGTAATAATTCACTGTTTGTCGGCCATTTGTAAGTAGATATATCACTCGCGCTCCGCGCTCGTGATATGATCTACTTTACAACTGACCTCCAGACAGTGAATTATTACTCAACAATTCACTGCTAGAGCTGATCTATTTCATAAATCTTATGCAATTACCGGGAACGAATACAAGCAAACTCCACGTTCACGCGCGACATCAAATGGTAAGTTATTACTTTCCATTTGATGTCGAGAGAAAAATGACAAAAACAACCCTAACCTACTGCAAGCACAGTAGGCCCTTGACCTACAAAAGTGTAAACCAGTAGGACGCGCCGGCACTGGAAGATATACATAGCATTATCACACTACCCGCCCGCCCCCCCCCCCACCCCACCCCTGCAGTTATCGATAAAAAAAACAACGTTATCTTAGATTTATACAGATTTGAATATTGTAAAACAAGTGAAAAGCAGACGACATCGAAGTGAAAAAAACCTAGAAAATATGATTTAGAATGGCGAACTGCTGCTAAAGGTTGGGCAAAAATTCTTTATAGCTGACCATAGAAAGGCACAGTTCTTGTAGGAATCAGCATGGTAATGGCGAGAAGCCGAAAAAAAAGAGCCGAAACATTTTGGTTATGTTTGTAGCATTGTGGTTGAATTTATGCAATAATAACGATTGAATTTTTTTTTCATTTTATTTATATTTGCCAGGTCTCTCGGGGGTTGCTGAAAATGACGGCCTTCAGCCTCGGTTTTAAACAGCTTCCTTGGAACCTTGCAAATGTTAATGCATGAGAAACCATGCCTGATCACTATAAAAGAAACAAAATTCTTAAGCTGTCAGCCCCATGCTGTATAAAGTTAATTTCCGAGCCCCGAAATACTTCATATGACATTAAGATCAGATTGCTTAGAAGCGACAGGTAATTAACAAAGGTTTTACGGGCGATGACTAGCAACGACGGACGACGGTGACTGTCCATCTTATAAGCACCGCATAAGTCTTTAGCTTAGGGTAGCTAAATATAGCTGCAATATTTCGACTTGGCAAACTAATGAAGTTACACTTCAAGCGATTATGTCGCCTTCTGTAAAGCGTGATCCTCTCTTCATTCCTAGTCTAGTCAAGTTTTCGTAAGTGAAATAAGCGAGTTTTATTACCATGACGACTCTGTTTATGTCGATTATTCTAACGATTTAGATATATTCATTTCTTCTTTGCGAATTCAGTTTAAATTCCCGATGACCTCAGTCGATTTATGGCGATCTAACAAAATAGGTTGACAAATATAAATCAACATTTGTTCGAAAACTGCAATAAATCGCTATATCAGAAATCGACAAGTTGTGATATAACACAATAAGTGGAGGCACCAATACGCTTCCGTACTGTTCCAATTTTGCGTTCTGATTAAGGTTGACATAATATCTCGTATTCGCGTTCAGATAAGGTGTTTAGACATACATTACACTCGTAAAGCAGTTCTTAAACGCATTTACAGCAATTTGTTTTCTTTCATCTCTCATTGTTCAGTCTACGTCGACATGCTGTAGCTTTAGTTCTACGTTGACGGTTTATCTCCGTTGTTTTGTGTGATTTGAACGTATTTTAACAAATGTCTCAGATAAGTTCTAGTTCTTGCATCAACATCGAAATGACGTCGCTTTAACGTTGTAGTCACATTGATAACACGTTTTATCGTGCACTTAATATTGCCGAGTATTATTATGTCATGCAATGTTAGTGATCAATATCTTAAATTGTCGGGGGCAAGTGACTTCCCAGTTTGACGTTGTATCGACGTCATGGCGACGACTTTTCTTCGCTGCATCGTTCACGATTTTTATTATTGATAATATTTGGTGTATTATCTGTATTTATGAAACCAATTATTGTCGCCAGTGCACGATGTCAACAAAGTAATTTATCGACTTTACGTTGCAGCCTTTGAAGTCGTGATATGCATGTTGTAGATAAAATGATATAGTAGTTAGCATTTTTCAAGGTTGGAAAGACAGCTAAGGCAGTTTGTGATTTTATGGTGCGGGATAAGTTTCTGGAGTGTTGTAAAGAGGCATTGCTTAAAAACTTTGATAAGACTTTGGCCCGATAAGAGCGAGACATTTATGCAGTTTAGTAGTAGGGCGGCTAGTTGTTTTAAAAAGTGGTAAGCGTCAGCTAAGGTTAATAAGACAGTGGAGGCAGTTTGCAGTTTGTGATTTGAAAGTGTGAGATCAGTTGCTAGAGTGTTATAGTGGATATTTCTAACTTAATAGGAATACGAACACTCACAGTAAATATGACTGTTAATCTGGAGGCTTTCTCAATTTGATATGCCGGTGTTAATCTTAAGGTCAATTTACAGTAAACTTTAGTTTTTTTAATGTACGAAACTTGACACAATGCGCAATTCGAGTAGTTTATATGAACATTATCCATTAATTTCAGTAGCAATTGATTAAATGCCTTTGCGGACCAAACGGCTTACTAAATATTTCGGAACAATGCAGAAGCAGAGGGCTAGGTTTGGTTCCAGTAAATCTAGCTTAACCCCCCCCCACCCCGTAATCTTTTGCTGACCGTTCCAAGGCGGTACTTCTGTTGTGGTTCCTTGATGTTACATTGTGCTATGTCTGCTTGTCAGGAATCAGGAAAGGATAAGACGACGAAAGGAGAGGTATGGGTTCCGCCTTTCATATGCTGTGCCAAAGACACAGTGGGCCTCTAACCTCAACTGCCCCTACGGGTATTAGGCTATGGGAAACCTTTACCTTTTTTTCTTGTTCATTTGGCGAAATTATATACCACCGCTTTCATATTAGACGTACATGGATATGCAGAAAGAGATTTGAGAATAACACCCCAGCAGGCACATGACATCGTAATGACGTCATACTGACGTTAATGTGCAACGTCATTTCGACGTACTGTGCCAGCTGTGCCCTAATATTTTAGACTAAGCTCACAGGCACATTTAATTGAAATTATGTTAAACTGACATCTGACATCGCTGGGACTGCATCACATTGCATCGACGTCAGTACAATATCATATCGACGTCATGTGCCCGCTGGGAGACCTGTTCAACCAAGTGAGCACTCGCAGTTACCTAGCTGTACACAATATTTTAAACCTTTGAGAAAATCCCCCCAAAGCATATCATTTTGGCCTGATACAGAATACATATCCGAATCCGATTAAATTGGAATTGTCAAGTAAGGAAAGTAAAAAGATGGACAATGATCAGGCATTATTACAATCAAATTCCACATTCAGCTCTCAAAACCAAAAGGGAAAGAAGTACATACACACAGAAATTGCGAGAAGTTCACAAAAGACACGCACAGCTAATTGAATGAGAAGCTCTTTTCCAAATAGATGGTCATTCAGCTGCCCCAATAACAGCATCAACGTCTAATTTTACTTGTTTTAATTTTAATTACAAAACAAAACAAAACAGAAGGCAGATTGGACAGCATTACAGCCAACCAAACTACCAGAGACCACAGGGCAGCGGACACATCACTATATATTATCAAGGAACCGCAACAGAAGTACTGCCCTGGAACTTAACGTTCATTTAAAACCTAAGCAATTTACCAGTGTTAGTGAGATGGCTTAGGAGACCGATCAGTTTGTTGAATCAAGAGATGATGTAAATACTTGTATTTTACGAAGATAAGTCTTTGGTAATAGAACTGGAGATAATTTATCTCATGATAAATCCAATTAAGCAAACAAAGATTTTCGTGTCGATCCTTTGAAAATGCCTGAAATTTATTGTAAGATTTGTGGTAAGCAACGTCTCACTTATTTATGTTGGCATAATCCAGATAAGAAGGTTAATACTGCCGGCAGTGCAGCAGTTAGTGGTAATGGTAGGTCGGAGAATTTGAGAAATAGGAATTCTGAAGGTAACCGTAGATTTGTTTCGGACAAATCAGGTCGCGGAAGAGGTAGTACAGATAAATCTGAGGGTTTACAGAATTGGGCACCAAGTTAATTTCTGTAAGTTGGATTCAAAGAAAATGCTTGTAGAAAGTGTTAGCAGTATTTTTCAGAATAAAGCTGGGAGGAGTAGTGATGCTCCTTGTAGTAACTGGGAAGGTCTTTCTGTTTCTTGGCCCACCGGGGTTCAACTGGTGGTCTTCTTTTGCTCCAGTGTTCCAGTGATGTTGCTGACGTCCTAGGGATCTCCAGGTGTCTCAACACGTTTTGGCTGTCGAGTCCTCATCCTGGCTTCATCACGGTCTTTTCTTGATTTTAATTGTTGACCGTGATGACTCTCTGTTGAGCTAGGGTATCTGCATACGAACCGAAATACCAACTAATTGTGTGCACCGCGGCGGAGGGTGAGGGTGAAGGTTTGAGCCCAGTAAAACCGGTTTAAACCCTCCAGTAGTTATTACTGATCGTCCCATGGCGGTACTTTCGTTGCGGT
The DNA here is from genome assembly GCA_963989385.1 of Ctena decussata. Taxonomy (NCBI): domain Eukaryota; kingdom Metazoa; phylum Mollusca; class Bivalvia; order Lucinida; family Lucinidae; genus Ctena; species Ctena decussata. Next base: position 72,176,587 of record OZ022511.1, read on the forward strand.
TGCATTTGTTTTATGTTTGGTGCTGTTTAACTTATTGTGTTTTTATTTTAACCATTCTATAATAAAAAATGGAAAATAGGTAAACATAGTTGTTAAATGTTTTCCGTATAATTTGTTTAGTCAGTTGTGTGGTACATGTGTGCACCGCGGCGGAGGGTTAGGGTGTAGGTTTGGGCCCAGTAAAACCAGTTTAAACAACCCAGTAGTTATTACTGACCGTCCCAAGGCGGTACTTTCTTTGCGGTTGCATTTGTTTTATGTTCTTGTCTGTTTAATTTATTGTGTTCTCATTTTAACCTTTCTATAATAAAAGTAGAACATAGGTAAAAATAGTTGTTAAATATTTTTCGTATAATTTGCTTAGTCTGCTATAACCCTTCTGTTGGTCTGAATTATTTAGTTCACTCAAGATAACTGAAATGCGATCTATTTGGGAAAGAGCTGCTGACTAGGCTTATCACTTGTAATTTATTGTTTGTTGGGATGTCTTTGTCAATCTTTGCCTTTGATGTTGGGGATAGGGTTTGGGATCTGATTCAGTCAGTTCCTGAAGTGTAGTTACTCTTTAAATTATTATTATCATTATTTTTTTTTTAAATCTAAGTTGCCGACAGTGCCTGGTATCGTAGATAACAAGAGGGTTGTAGTTTTGAGGTATACTGGCTGTACTGGTGCAGTTGTTCGCAGAAATTTGATTACGAAAGAACAGTTGTCTTGAAAAGATTCCTTTTTGACTCAACTTGATGATTCTACTGAAATATCCCCTGGTGCAGTGGTAGATATGGACTCTCCCTTTTATAATGGCACAACTGAACGATTCTGTATGGATGATTCATTTAATGACTCAGTCATAGGTAATATAGAATGGACGAAACTATCTAACATGTCGCACTTCTCATCAGTAGGTATAGTTACGACATCACAATCTAAGCAAAAAAATGTTGCATATAAGAAACTTAAATTCCCGGCAGGTTTTAAGCGATAACCGTCCATCTTTTAAAGAGACTCAGTCTTATGACCCTGAGTTAGGAAATATTAGAAATCTGGGCATAATTATCAGCATCAGTATATAATTAGTGATGAAATTCTCTTATAAGTACTGCACTGTCCATGCATTAGAAAAAATTTCATCCTGCATAAATTAATTGAAGGAAGAACAACAATGAAACGATTTGTGAAATCTGATCTATTTGAAACTCAGTGCGGAAATTATGGAATCACATGCATAGTCCGGGTGAAATATTCTTAAAATTTAGTGTCAGTTCATTCTGTTCATTCGCACAGTCCAGTCAGTCTGCGCTACACGCATGATGAGGTTTTCGGTCACTGGCTACCGAGAGACTGCGCAAAATTCGAGATAATCTCAGTCTTTGCTGGTAACCATTCGATTATGCGGACTTTCTGGACTCTGTTGCAAGGTAAATCGTATGCAAACATCAACAAAGGTATCAAAAAAAAAAAAAAAAAAAAAAAAAAAAAGAAAGAAAGATAATAAAAAAAAAAAACAACAATTAATCAATTATACTATTCCTACTGATTTAGGAAAATGATCAGCAGCAGATAATTAACATTATTTTTTGAAATAAGCATTACAATTGCAAGGAAAATCTAAACAAGACGACATCTGTGGTGTCAGGTGAAAGGTTGATGAACTAGAATTAATTAATAAGATAATTAATAATAGTTTTTGCTCCTCTACTCTGTTCTAGAACAAAATACCATTTGTACCTTTTTTCTCAATAACTTAAAAATAACAGACTGATCCTTCTCACACTGACACAAAGGGTGCAGTGGACATGCTATTGAAAAAAAATAATGTATATGATATAGATTGTAGAAACTGGCATGGTTCTTGCATAAGTCGAACAGTTGAGAGCTTACACTAACACAAATACAACACATAGAGTAATCCAAGTAGATCTAGCGTCTCAGTTTTATTCCAAACCAAAATATAACAGTTTTGTAATGCCTCCTTTCGAGGGTCTGAAAATAGAAGAGTGGATTCTTTTCAGTATCCATGTATACTAAGTCTTGTGAAAGCATACGCGCGTTGGTTAATTTTCGGAGTAAATGCCTAGAGCCGCTTGATTCTCAACAAAGATTTATATGAAAAGCAATTCATCTTTCACATTTCGTGACAAAATGTAGGTTGATTTGCATATATTGTTTCATAAAGAGGAAGCATGTTTTGGAAACATGACAAATCACTCTTACCGAATACAAATTCGTTTTAGTGCATTATAAGCATGGGCATAGAATACATGGGACCATTATCTCAATTTTCTAATATCAACAGTATATCAGTTTTGTAGCTCAACATGATTTATTTGCAGCTGTACACTTCGATAAAATAGATAACTTAAATATATACCACTGAAAAAGCTATGATGCCTTTAAATCTGATCAGTTGTGTGAAAGATTATTTCAAGATAAATGTTACTTATTTTCTACTGATCGTTTTCATTTAAAAGTATTGGTAGCTAGTACACAATGCCTTCTCACTCGTATACCGCATACTTACAGGGTTGTGCAGCTGAATAGGCTGAACTAAGGTTAAACTATATGCAAAGGACGAGGTGCAATAAGGGCCGATTTTCGCCCCATGTCAGAAATAAATTTTGTTGTGATAAAAATTTAGTTGGACATTTTTATTCCCGTAATGATGCTTGTTTGTCCGTAAATCTGGAATGTTTTATGTATTATAGAAATCTAACTGAAAAAATATAACAAGCACGCAATCTGAAGTTTGAAGAATACAGCCTCAAGCCTGTCGTATACATTAAGCTACTAACCGTTTCTCACTTCAAAATAACAGCTTAATACGATAACAGCCCACGTCCCCCAACACCCCCACCGAGACACACCACCCCAACCGAGACGCTGGGAGTATAGTATCAGAAACATTCAATAAATAGAAGAAACATTGGTGGAAAGTCGAGTCATACATCGTTGCAGCAATTATAGCATTTATTATCAGGCCTTTTTTTCTATTCTGACTGGCAGAGTCCTACATAATGATATGGAACATAAAACTGAGAGAATACTGACGTAAGATATTGCTAATCAGAAGTTGTCAGTCATTGACATATGATGGAAGAACAATATAAGTTTATAACGGGCACTTTGATTGGAGGAGAGTCCTGATAGCTCGGTTGGTAAAGCGCTAGCCTGCTGAGCTAGCGGTCCCTGATTTGATTCCCACTGGAGGTGGAACTTTTTTCACCCGTAAACGGGGTTTCATTATCAGCCTCCCATCGACTGCACTGAAACATTGTTGAAAAGGACGTAAAATCGTAAGTCATCCATTAGGTTGAGAAGTATGGTTTTTAACACAGAAATTTTTTTCAGCCGTAAATGGGGTTTCAATAGCGCCCTCCCATTGTCCTGATGTGACTGAAATACTGTTGAAAAGGACGTCAAATCGCAAGTCATTAATTGGGTTGAGAAACTGGCGTATTGCAAAATAATAATAATAATGATAAATATTGATGATGATAATAAAATCTATTATCATGCTATTTTACTAGCTTTTTCCAAGTGCAAGTGTCAAGCTTTTACAAAACTTTGTTTTCCTTTACCGAAAAAAGTATACTCCCAATCAGCCTAGATCCGACAACTTCTTACAGTTTGTTAAGAGGTATTTTGACCCCCTCCATCCCCACTTCACAATTCCCCACTCAAAACCCCTTCTTTACTCAAACTTGCTTGTATGAAGGGGACATGAAGGGGGCATGATATGCGGGTCGATATCAAACGCCCACATTTTGAAAAAAAAATTATCAGTTGTGAGACACAGTTAGTGTCCCCAAAGACTGGCATCATCCCCGACGCCTCCCTTCGTCCCCACCAACACCAAACAGCCTTCTCATTAAATATAAATTCAAAATCAAATGCATGTCTTCATATGTCTGTAAAATATTTAAAACGTTTCAGATTCATTCTATTAAATCTCTGGTTTCTTCTTAGGAAGAATCAATAAATGCTTGTTAGTTGTTTACACTCTTTATTTCCTGACGTTTCGGCCTATTAACAGGGGCGTCGGAACGGTTTTGACATTGGGGAGGCGGATTCTTTTAAATACTTTGTTGCCGCCTCGCCCCTCATCCACGCCCTCCACTTCCACACACACACCTCTTCCCTCCCCGCCCCCACCTCCACTTACCCTCAAAAGTAAAAAGGACGTAGGAATTTTGATGTAGCATCACGTCATAGCAATGACACGATGTTGCTTTCAGTTAGCGACATGGATTTTTAATGACACTCATAATATAATTAGACTTCTCAGTGGATCGATCTTTTTTTTTTTGAAGAAAAACTAAACTCTTGAAGATACAAATTGACCTTGATTGTCTAGTGGTAGTACAGCCACCCTCTTTGGGTAAATCTCTGAAGGTTAACAGCATGGGATTTGTTCCCAGACTCTGGAAACTTGGTGTTTAGAGGCTTATTTTGCATTGTTGTCCGTGTGACTGCACGTCTTGGACATTAAAGCTGTGCCAAGCACATGTCTGTGCAGAATGTTAGTGCTCAGCTCGCCAGAGTGCCCGCCGTAGCCCTTGTGGCCACTGCCTCACTAACTACCGCCCACGCAATATAAAACGCAACACTGGGCCAGTTCGGTATCAGTGCTGTCAGAAGTCTGAACATTAATCCGTAGTGACTGGGGTTCGAATCCACGATCCCCAGACCTAATGTGAATACTGGATACACTTAGAATCTAAGTAGGTTAGTTCGATAGTAAATGAAGAATCCGATGAATGGATAACTTGCGATTTTACGTCCTTTTTAACAGTATTTCAGTTATATCAGGACGATGAGTGGATCAAAATGAAAGGCTGGATGCATTGGAAACCCGTTTACGATTTTAAAAAAGATTTCCGCGTATAGCGGGAATCAAGCCCGGGACCGCTAGATCAGCAAGTCAGCGCTTAACCACTGAGCTACCGGGGCTCCTTAAGAACCCGAGTATATATTTAAAATGACTCATTATTTCATGCGGTACGATTCAGTAATATATTGGGTGGCGTCGCGTGAAAAGGTATCTTATCATTTAAGTATTGATGATATAAAAATCAATCTGCGCATAGGATCAGACTGACCAGAGCCTTTACTTTTCACAATTAAGATGCTCCAGGATTCATACATGGTATAAGCGAAAAGTGAAGAGTCTGGTCAGGCTGCACAGATGCGCAGGTTGATCTGCATGGCCCCTATTCGCACATTTTGTAAGATATATTTTCACATGATTTAATTGCATTTGGTCTTACCATCCGGCTTGTCCTATTCATAATTTGAATAATTTGCCATGGTTTATCTTAATAATCACAATGTGATAATCGGGTGCGAAGGTGTGTCTTCTTTAACACCCATTTACATCTTTCATCGTTAATCCTTTACGCCTGCAGGCAATTTTTTTAAGCGTGAACTAGCATGACACATGTTGTGACTTGGCAAAACTGTGATGTGTGAGGTGTGAAAGTGTCCTCTTCTTTACTTTTTCTCCCGTCTTTTATTAAACTAACCAGAATCATATTCTCGCCGAAAATATTGGGGCGGCGGTCGCCTCCCCTGCCGCCCCTGTTCCGACGGCCATGATTAAACGTCAGGAAATAAAGAGTGTAAACAACTAACAAGTTTCAGATTTATTTATCTAAAATGATTGGAGATGTTGAATATACACACTGATTACGAGGGGATAGATGAATGGGCAGACAGGTTGATTAACAAAGGTAACATATAAGGCCCATTCACTATCGTTACAGGGGCATATAATACATAACCATTAAACATGAAGGACTGACTTTTGTAACCTACCTTTTTTGTTAATCGCTGAAGTAATGCAGTTGCGGCTATACCCTTCATAGAAGCGAGGTGAAGAGTTTTCTTGTACAGGTTTAACTTTTCCTGACAGACGACCTTTGTGTTTTCTTCCACGACATCTGGCATGTCTTATATATGTGTACCGGTCCGGTAGTATTGAAAAAAAACATTTTACAGTCGGATATGAAGAGCTACCTATTTTATTTTCATCAAGGTATGATGAAAAACGCATTTTGTTTTCATTACCTAGAAATACACCGGCGGTGCGTTGGAAAAATACTTGCCCTGCGATTTTAGGATTTTTTCTCGTAAAAGTTATGTTTTGAAACCCAGCGCAGGCGTAACCCAAGTAGATATTTTCATTGTAGGCGTATAATATTATAAGACACATTTTGTCAAACTTTTAAGTTAGGTCATGACCGCGCTGATATTTTTCACTGATGTTAAAGTTCGCGAATTCGTGATTTTTGCTGTTTTTGCCATTTCTAGGGTTGTTTGTGGTTCAATATGACGTATTTCTAGGAAGACTGTCGAAAATACAAAATAGATCTTCAAAACATAGGGATTGGCCTGTTTAAATCTGTCTTATTTTTGGAATTACTGCTTTCAGAATTTTCGCGAAAAAATTTGGGCGTTTATTGCAACTCGTTCTTTATATTATTTTACTCCGCCATTGCACGTGTTCCGCTCCTTGGTTCAAATAAATCAAAATTCATAAACCACTGCTTAAATCATTTTTGTTCTTCCTTGAAATTAATTTGTGTAGGATGAATATTTTCAAATGCATGGGAGGTGTAGAAATTATAGAGAATATCTCAGGTATCCTCGCTAATTACATACATCTGCTGATAATTATACCTAGAGTGGAGGAGAGTAAACGATAATATAACAATCATTCATGGTATTTAATCAATTACTGAGCTAGGCACCGGTAAATGTCGAAATCACCGTGTATAAAGCAGTGTAAATGTCTCCTTCTTTTCGGTCCTACTAAAACGAAACATCTTTCTAAACCTCTTCTCAGTCATATCATTGTTCTTCACCAACGCTTCTGTAAGATTATCACAGCTGTCAGCATCCTCATTGGACAATCTATCATTAATCTCAAGAGCACGGCTATTCAACAATGCACTCAAATTAATTAGCCATTTTATCCCATTTGTTTGCAAAGGCATACTTCTCAAACCTAGCTAAATATCTGCCCATCTCATCTGTAGCTTCTTCAAAAAAGGGAACTTATGGTCTTTAGCCCGAGTAGCTTTTTCTGCCTTTTGGTGATCTACAAGCTTTTCAGACACCCATTTCACTTTCTCTATATTTAACTTAACCTGTTCTTTCTTCTGCGAAACACTTTCCTTCACCATTTCTAACTCCTAATCGTGCTTTTACGTTTGCCTTTCTTACACTCTATTCGTATGTGCTTGTTTTGACCTCAAACATTTGTCCTGACTTTCTTTCTCTAATTTTAACGTTTCTAACCTCCTTGTCTGCCTTCGCTAACCTTAACGTCTCTTACTATGTAACCCTTTCCACTTATCCTCTCTCTCTGTACTGCTTGATGAGTAGTAACCTACTGCCTTAAATGAAGTTCCTTCATATCCTAAACTTTCCCCAAAGCTAATACTTCTTCGCTAGAATCCATTTTATGTCACGTAGATCTCATGTGGATAATAAATCGAGTGAAGTATGTCAAAAAAAACTTAAACGCTGATAAATTAATATGACATCAAAGATAACGACTGCATTACCGTACGTTTATCTTACGCTGTAGTAAAGTTTGCGTCAACTTCAAAAACTTCACAATGCCGTCAGACGCAACTCAGTGAACATTTGCGACCAGAAACGTGACAGTGTTTTTCCACGTAATATACGGAAAAGAACACTGAAATTAACCTCCTTATTAAAAGATTGGAATAAGCCAGTCACAATTTACAGGGGCAAAGAAACGGAACATAAACCTAAAACATAGCGAAACTTTAAATCATACCAAGAATTCATTTTATAGGGATTTCGATCAGGCAGGATAACAAGTGGACGTGCTTTCTCGGAATTATGGCGGAAGTCATTCGTCATCTCAGTGCTATAGTGTTCTATGTCCACTTTCTTAAAACCCGAGGAAATTGGGTTCGAAGTTTGCAGCCGTTAATTTAGATGGAAACCCCCATAGCAGTGTCAGTTATGCAAATCAAAACATGCTATGTTTAAAAAATTACAGTTGAAAACCAATTGATTTACACGAGAACTGGGCTTTTCAGTTGTACGTACATTGGTCTATGTGCTTACAAAATCAGAATGTTTCCAATAAACCGGAGATAAAACAATTTCATGACCCAGATTCCATTACCAGCAATGTTTCGTTTAATACTTCCAATCTTCATATACAGGACATACATTATTCAAATAGCCTCAAGAAGCATGGCTACTGCTTTCTTTTATAATGTAAATTGAATTGTTGCCTTTTCTCTACTACCTGACTCCTCATTCTCAGATGATCGCTGAATATTGGAACTGAACCAATGGTACAAAGGATTTGATACTTCTTAATACCTTCATGCCATTGGTTAAAAAGGGACAAAGAACAGATCAAAAGTCACGTGATCAGATACTTCTTAATACTTTCATGCCAAATGGTTTAAAATGGACAAAGAACAGTATAATGACAGTATAAAAATTATTTTTGGGCAAAGAGGCCAATTGAATAATGTCACTGTGTCCATTGCGAGCTTAATTATCGTAGCATTATTATAAAATTATATCAAGCTACACTGTTATTCAGTTCTGATTTACAGAATAAATATAAAGTTGGAATCTTTTTCCGTTCCAAATATATAGACGTTCGAAGTATGCCACCGATGCCATCAAGCCGCATGTTAGAATAACGTTAATTACGTGAACATAAGTTTCAAAGGCAACCATAAATCAAAATCAAACTAACGCACCAAATCATATGCAAATTTGATACGACGACTAAATATATTTCTGCCGCCCACTGTTGAAATTTTTAATGTCGTCACTGCAGTTTAAAGTTCACTAGCTAATGCTAATGCTTGTTACTGCCTAGAGTAAAACTGTTGATTTCTGACAAACGCGTCAGCGGATATGTATGCGGTTTCGCCTCATAATTGGAATATCACCATTAGAGACTCTAGAGCTGTTAAGTTAGACATGTAGTGATATAACAGTTATTATGAGGCTTGTGAAAAGATGCAATCAGCGCAATACGGGTGCAGATGAGTCGCTAGAGGATAGTCCAAAAACCAAAAGACCTTTATGTACAATGTCAGACAATAACGTCAGTCTTGTTCCGATTCCATGTATGAAGATCGATGTCCTGAAATTCGAATCTTCTGTAAATTCTTAATCTGGAGCTGCGGGGCTGGTCGAATAATATTAAACGATGAGATAAACATGGGTGAATAGACATTAGGGCTTTGCTGGAAAACGAATATGCTACTTTGAACATGACACAATATCGAAATAGATTAAGTTACTTGGATACGAAATGTTGTTGCTCTCTCTGTATTCTACACGATTTTATAGCTGCAGTGACATTGCTTCTGGATCAACCCTCGTAGATGCTATGTTGATTCTAAACAGCTACGGAGAAAGAACATTTGATTCTTATTCAAAGGGTATATAATAATCATTTTGTTCACAAAATGGAGATAGAACACCAAAGCATTCAGCCTGCGCATTTAAAAAAATATGTATGAGTTCTTTTTTTTCTTCATCTATGAAATGGTTTATTTGGAAGCAAATTGAATGCAAAAGAAACTACTATGCTTTTTTGATTGATTGATTGATTAGTTGCTTTACATCCACGGTAATCAGCTTTGGTCATGTCGGGACGGTCAGTTAACCTAACCACACTATTCCTGGACAGGCTGAGACCTCCTAAGCGGCTAACCAGTACTAAGTGAACATATTTTCGCCAGTAACTGACAACTGTCATTCTTGAATTAGCGGAAGGAGAAACGAAAGTATTTGGCCAGACCGAATATCGAACCCAGGACCTCTGACTTATATGTCAGGTGCCCTACTGACTGCGCTTTGCGGCCCGGCAACTACTATGCAATCAATCAGTTTGTTCCTCTGACTTGGATCTGCTCTGTCTACAGGGTGTTAAGAAATTTCGAAGACATTAAAGTATCGCTTGTAACTTTGGAAATTACGACCATTTAATCTTGAAATTTTACAAATTTGAAGAATTGTTCAATATCAAGGAATCTACAATGTAGCAACTTTTACAGCCATACTTATTATAACGTTAGCGGTTAACACCTAAGGTGTCAAAATGGTCTACCTTTCATTACTGATTTTAAATATAAACTTGTGGTGTATTAAACTGTTATTTATTCTTAACACACAGTGAATCGTCATTTTAAAACTAACTTAAATGATAGAGGCTGTGCCAAACAGTATTTTATTAGTTACAGTTTGGAAGGATTTGTAGACAACATGCAAAATTTGACAGATGATTCATTCACTTGAAAACGCACACGGGACATTAAAATTCTTAAAAGGGGTGGGGGTAATAAATTAATATTTGAAACGAAACATGGAATCAAAGCCGACATGATATAAGAGAGACAAGAATAAACTTTCGAAATATTTATGGTGTATCTGTAATTTTTTATCATATGTTTGAAATTTGATCACCAAAAAGATAAATTCTGCAAAGGAGTAGGTTCACGGAGGCTGAAAATTGGCCCTGTAAAATCGTAAAGTTTCAAACATGTCAAATCAGTGATTTGTTGTTACTTTATATAGGGTCAAACATAGAACTTTTATAAACCATATGAATTTTGACGCTATGACCTTTCTCAAACTTGTCCGAGGGGCATAAAGTAGCCTAGGGTAACACAATTTTGCGTTTTCTCGCACTTTTTCGAATGTTTGACCAAATAATTTATATACAGGTGCATAACAAAATTTTTATACATGGGTAAATTTTTCATAAAATGTTAACATACAGGTATCATAATCTAGAGACGATTCAAGGACTGAAAAAATGATATTATTTACAATATTTTATATTATACTCATGCCAATTTATAAAACTGTCATTGCATGTAAATCATTTATGAAGTTAAACCGCGGTCACCGGTATCCCACCATTGCATTTCTTTACCCAGTTACACCACCCTTTGTAGTAATAACAGCCTTGATTCCAGCAAGCATGGTCGAATATATAGGGCCTTTAATTCATCCATTGCTATGCTGTACCATATTTCTTGAACATTTTTCCAAAGATCCTCGTTCCTATTCGGCAATAGCCCCATGTGCCGCTTTACAATATTCCATACAGATTCTACTGGGCTTAGATCTGGCGGGTTTGACGGCCAGTTGAGAAGTGCAATACTCTGGCATCAGATACATCAAAGTATGGCAAGGTGCATTTATTTTGTAAGCAATACCCAATTTAAATACTCTTCAAAGCTCATTTTTGAAATCGCTAAAAAAATCCAAAATTTCAAATTGGCAGCTATTGACTAAAATAATTTAGATGTTGCTTACCTTCAGAGGACATCTCTTGGGCCATTCTGCTGTGAAAACGGTGCTTAACGTAACCTGTTCTGTGAGAACAAGTGCACGTTATATGGTTTGATATTTCGAAAATGTAATGATAAGGAAAGCACAAAGTGTATATAAGGACAGTTTTGTCTTTGTACAGAATTTGAATGCTGTGAAACACAAAGCAGCTATATCTATAGAGCGTTGCAAAATTGGTAAACTGTATGTAAATCAGAACGAAATCTTATGCTTTTGTTTACTGAACAAGTTGCAATATATTCGACATAATTTCGATTCATGCAAAATATTCCGACAAAAACTCTTGATCATATACTTAATATATATTTAAAGTGATACCACATTTGTGATACGATAAACAATTCCATTGTCTACAGACAGGAAAGTGAAAAGTCAGTTTATTGCATCTTTGGATATGTCTTAAGCATATATGCCAAAGTAATTTTCATGTACCATGATCTGCATACAAATGGCGAGCAAATGAAGTAATTTGGGGTATGTAAAAATTATGAAATATTTACCCATGTATAAATATTTTGTAACGCACCTGTAGAGCCCAACCTTGTAACATCACAATTTTTCGACAGTCAATGCCGCTGAGGATGGCAAATCATATGACAAGAGGAGAAAATGTTACAAGTTTGGGCTCGATATGAAAAAAAAAAAATTACTTGAAAAATGTCCGCAAACCCAGCAAATACGTTACGTCATAAGCGGCGGGAAAAAGCGACGTAATTTATTGACGTCATGAGTTTGCTCACCACGCACAGGTCTGTAAATGTTAATAAAGAAAGAGAGCACTTTTGCAATAAGCAATGGTGAATCTATGCACAAAATATGTAGAAATACATTTATTAGAATAGCTTATTAGACTATGAAACTGTCTGAGAATTGACATGTAGGCCTTTCTGCGGGACTAGGCCCGTCGGACATTTGCGGTCAGTGCATACTTAGATTTGCCTGTGCATCAGTCAGTCTGCCTGTAATCTTTCCTACATTAAACTTAAAGATATAACTGGTTCAGCAAAGGATTTGATCAGACTTTAGGGATGCACAGGCTGATCTGAGTATTTGCTGGTCGCATTATGCACAAAGGGACGTTTTCTCGCAACCTAATCAAGTTATTTGTTCAATTTGCAATGTTTGCTGAAAACCGCATGGCTACGCTATTATACGGAACCCCTAAAGGGACATTTCCTTTCCGATATTTATCAGAAAAGAAATTGAAACAAGAAAATTAAGCGGAAATCAAAACAACAAATATCTCGTTTAAACGACTTATTATATAAAATAGAATGAAAATTAAAACAAGAATACCAGAAATGAAATTAACTCAAGAAGAGCAGAAAAGAAATTGAAACAAAAAGATGTCGATTAAACGACTTATTATTAACTTTCTATTCCGATAAATAAAAGAAATCGAAACGAGAAAATTAGAAAGGAAATCAAGACAACAAGTATCTCGTTTAAACGACTGAATATATCGTTTCAACGACTTAATATGTCGTTTAAACGATATAATAAGTCGTTCAAACAAGATATGTATTGTTCTTATTTCCATTCTGATTTTATATGTCGTTTAAACGAAATAAAAAATAGTTTAAACGAGATATCTGTTGTTTTTATTTCCGTTCTAATTTTCTTGTTTCAGTTTCTATTCTTATAAATACCAGAATGGAAAGAAGATAATAAGTCGTTTAAACGACATATTTTGTTTCAACTTCTTGTCTGTTTTTTCTTGATATAATTTCCACTCTGGTCTTCTTTGTTTTAATTTCTCTTCTATTTTATCTCGTTCAAACGACATAATACATCGTTTCAACGAAATAATAAGTCGTTTAAACGAGTTATTTGTTGTTTCGATTTTCGTTCTTATTTTCTTGTTTCAATTTCTATTCTGACAAATATTGGAGAGGAAATGTCCCTTTAGGGGTTCCGTAATATTACGTTTTTAAATTGTTCTCACGTTGGTGGTTTAGGAACAATGTATTTACAACAGAACAAAAACTATCCTTACTCAAAGGAGGTCTCATCACTATTCATACCCATAGACGAACACATATTTGGGCTTCGTTCTACATTGTTACGACAGAAAGAAATGTCTGCGTAACGTTATTTTATAATGTATATTTTAACGGTTCCTATTTAATTGTGTTTAGTGACTTCTTATCCTCATTTTTTTTGGTTCCACTTTAAGGTCTTGAACTGGCGCTGTCTTGGAGTTGTTAAAGCGTTGTGTGCATCTACGGGGAATTCCTGATCATAGGCGTTGCTTTGCCTCATTTAAGGTCATTTAAGGGAAAACAGCTCTGCTTCTTCCTGGTTTGCGTCCCTTCTCATTGATGATTGGTTCATGAGGGAAAAAATATGCTCCTCTAGAAGCAAATTCCTTCCTTCAGGAGTTGACCCAGTTTTGAAGGGCTGTTTTGTTCAGGGAGGCAACAGAAATGTCACAAAAGTTGTTCCTCTTTTATAATAATGATAAAAACGTATGATTAAGTTTGAGTGAGTTCTTATGGTCTGTGAAGACTTTGTTTGTTTCCACCGAATGCTTGCAGGCTGGATTCAGCCCCCTGATTTTGGCTTATCTATTTGAATGTGTCTATGTGTGTCTTACATAAAAACTTTAAAATTCCGTCATTTCAGGAGAATCAGCTACGCCATTTTCAGGTGTGCTTTACATTGTCTTGAAGAAAATTTCTTTCTTTAGTAGTAGATTCCATTTTGGCAGAGTGTTGTCATCTTGTCCCCAGAGCTTGGTCGCTAATATAACCACTTGTTTCTATAACGTGTAATGTTTGTTTTGTATTGTTTGCTATATCTTGTCATGTCTCTAAATGTTTCATGTTCTTACTCTCCTTACCTGGAGAAAACAATCGACTTTTACAGTGGAAGAATAATTTGAAGACTTGTGAGTTTACTTTAAACAGTATATCATATAAGGACAATGTCTGATAATGAAAAGCTGTATACAATGGCAAGCCCTTTAACGTTTGAAAATATTTTGGCCTACTGCAGTGGCCTACAGCAGGAATCGAGCCAGGTTCGCAAGCTTTGCAGACCAGCGCTTAAAACTGCTCAGTCTCTCTCTGTATTAAGAAGTATTGATGAACAGCTTCACTGATATACAGTTAATGTCGAAATAACCCTGAAAATGGCAGTAGAAAGAATATCATCTCATTTGTTCTTCTTTATAATTAATTTTCTTTTTAGCTTCACCAGAATATCATTGTTACCTCAGGATGTTGAAAAAGGCGTGATTACATATCATGATTAAAAACTGCAATCTTGCTTTACATTTATCATTATTATTATTATTATCACGATTGTTTATTTATTTATTGTTTTAGTGCCTTTTTTTCTTCATCGTCTTCTTTCTTCTTTTTTTTTCGCATTTTGTACGCAAGCGCCTAATAAAATTAGATAGTTTGTTCCACAATTCTAATGTTTGTTCCACAATTATAATGTCTGTTATCTTTGTAGGGAGAGGACTAACTGATGTTGGTATAACTTGTGTCCAATCCCTTTGTCCATATGGTACAATAAAATATGTTTAATCTAATCTTAATTAGATTGTATGGAAAAGATCAACAGTCTACAACTGGCAGCATTACAGGCGTAACGCCATCATGCAGGGCAAACACAGGGACCAATAGATAGATAGATTTACATGTATGTGAGAGCTCCCGGGCAAAAATACAGCCATCTAGACAAAGAGCTGCAAACAAACAGCGCTACAGGACAGGCTTATAACGACGTTAACGTAATAAAATCATCTAATGCGTCACGTGGGGTATGGTCCATTTATGACGACGCAGATGAGTATTTAAAACATCAGGTTTTTAAAAGATCCATTTTCAGTCACAGGAAACATCAATATACGATATAGTCAAATTTCGGTAATTTCTGAGACAGGACCGATTTTGACCCTTCGTGAACTCCCTCCTTTATTGATAAATTAGCAATTCTACTGCAATAATGCATCAAGATGACAACGAAATTTATTAATTACAATGGGGTTTACCAAAGGTATAAAATATCACTACAATTTCCACAACAATTTCATATTCGTGTCTTATTTGTTTAAAAAAACAACAAGGATTTAGTGCAGAATTTAGTGACAATGAAATTGATGTTAAATCTTATAAGTAATTTGTCAAGAGTGATTTTGCAAAAAAAATGCTATACGAAATATCAGATCAAATGTTTTTGCTTGATATGAGAACAAATCTAGTAACCAGAGAACAAAAGGTATCTGCAAAATGCCCCTGCGTTTATAAATACTGATACAGATTTTGTCCCTACACTCTTTTATTTAAAGTTTTAATTTAGAATGGGGGTACTCTTTAGATTTACTCAGAAATTCCCTAGCAGACCATCAGAAAATAATAAAAACTACAAAACACAAAAATATTCCCTGCAATACCAGAACTTTAACAACTTACATATTTCTACAAGTTTTGAAAAACCAAGCTCAGAAGATGCCAAACTCTAATGCAAATCAAAAATTTGCCTTCACCATCGTCTGCCCTGTAGAGGGGTTGTCTATTGCAATACAGGCGTTCTTTTCATTTTGAAATCAAACAGGAATTTGTATGTAGCAACTCTTTGTTATTGCTTTTTATATGACACTTACAAATTTTTGTGCGAATCATAACATTATTCAGCTTTCAGTGTATGTTAGATAGTGTTTACGAACTTTCTTAACACCCTGTAGTCTCAGAAACGACTTGGATGTTGAATCGGTATAGACCTTGAGCTGACCATAGACCCCCCTCCCCCCCAGGGGGAGTTTTGTACACTATGATTTTCTGAAACTACATTATATAAGAAACAAAATGACACATGTTAGCCCTCTATACGTTGGGGCGTTAACGTATGACGTCAACGTCAATTACACTACCCAAATTTACATATTTACGTTATAATAGAAGATACGCATTGTTATACACATGTTAGTATTCGCCCTAAATAATGTTGGGTTTTGTCTGCTAGTACATAAATCGCTGTTTCAAAGTAATTGACATTATCAAGGATAAATTGACTAACCCGTATAACGTAGTTTACATTGCACTTGACGTTTTCCCCTTCAGTGTCTAAATACATGTAATATAAGGAGCAACTTTTAAGAATTTAAGTGTAGAGAAAAGTTACTGTCAAATATATGACTGTTTCAATAGTCTAGTATAAAAAGGAAACAAACTAACGTCTTAAAAAACTCGTCAGCAGTCACGATAAATATGTAACGTATATAACCACAACAAAAATGAAAAAAATAAATAAAACAGAATAAGACAAAATCGCTGAATTGGTGGGCTGAAGTTTATACGTGCTCCCTCAATCTTCTTTGATTCATGCCCAGCTTAGATAAGTTAGGCAGCAGTTAAATTAGCAGTGGATACATTAAATGGGGACAGAAACTATTTTATTTTTGAAGAACTTAACCTACATAATGACGAGAAAAGTTAAGAAAGCCAACATCAGCTGCTTTTTATATTTCAATGTTATCTTTAATTTGTCTTAAGTAGATACTGTTTTATATGTAAATATGAAGAAAAGTCAATGTTATGTGTCCTCAAACTATGAAAAAAAAATCAAATAGTGTATATTTAAAAAGCAATCTAACAGTAACATTACGTTACCTAATGTAATATGTCGAGGAATAAGATTTGTGAGTCATCTGTTATCAAAATTTTAGTTCCCCGGCAGCATGAAGTATCCATTGCTGTAGTATAAGCTTACCACTGTTGGTCAGATGGCAAATTTAGCTCATTGAAATACACAAGAGTTCAGCAAGACGCACATAGATTGTTACAGCTGAAGCAGTTCGACTTTGCCTTCAATTCAGTCTCACTTAAAACCGACTTCATAAAAATGATTATTTTTTTTTCAAATTTTATGCATTAAATGGAGTTAGTATAAGTTGGTATATGCTGCAATGATTAATATTTAGGTTCTCGTTATGATGGGGATAAAACCAATTTCGCTACCTGTGCTGTTGGCTGAGCCATTCAATTACCCTACATACAAATATGCAACTGTGACTACCAGCTGAGGCCATCAAAAGCAGTACCAACTCTGCCGGCAGGCATTAGCACCATTTTTCTATGCTGTCAGTCGAATCGTCAGCCACGAGCCTCTTCGCACAGTAACTGCTTTACATGGGTTAGCAAATATGTATGGCTCCCGTGGTCATAACTTATATGTTAATTTGTGATCTACGTGATCTGTTTATGCAGCTCCCTGCCATCAAATACATTACAAAATGTTAACAATGTGAAAATTTAAGGATTATAGAAAGTGACATACTTTATAACACATACAGCATTCTCTCTTCAGCCTGTTCAGGAGTTCTATTTTTCATTATGTTGTTACAAATATTTAACTGATCAGATAATTTTGCAAACTTTGGTTTTATTCCCACTTGTTGTTACTATCAAGGACTAAAGGTGTTACGAAATACACATTTCAGTCAGACAATTTTCAATAATGTAACAACTAAAATTGGGGCTTTATTCTCTAACAGTATTTAACATATTTGGACAAGAATGATTTGAAAAGCAGTAAGATATGATAAATAAGCAGTTTACAACCATATTTATTGCTAAAAAGTAAACAGTATGGTAATACAAGGTCACAGAGATCAACTGCAGTACGTTATTTAGGTTAGCCCTTCCTTGGCATGTATTGGTATGCACTACTTCTATTGTTTGATTATTTGGTCTTCAGAAATACTGTATTACTAGTTAAGGATATCGGAAATGAAGAATTCATAAACTCTCAATAAATACGTTGTATACGTTACTTGTTTGGTCTTTCTTTTTTGGTCTTTCTTTTTTTTCTCAATATTATGCTGCAAAGCATATTACTACAATGTAGTCAAATACATTCTGAAGGAGAAAAACTAACATTTGCTCATAAATATCTGAACAGCGATGACAAACATTAATATATTCTGTCATTTTCATTTGCCATTTTATTATGTATGCAGAGCTACTGGAACACTGTCCCTGGAAAAAAAACATTTTGCCCAACTAAACGTGTCTTTGTGTTCTTTAGTGAATAGATTCTTTAAGAGATGATTGAATGTAGTTAGATTCTTTAGGATATGGTTGAATGTAGTTAGACTTTAAAGAGCAAGAAACAAAAGCATAGAACTATCGATCATCATAAACATAGCATTTATAGATTGCTACAGTATACTAGTAAACTGACAGTGTCTCTTTTCTGTATTAAATATTTCTGATACTATTCTCCCCAACTCCTGGTTGACATATAATTGTTAGTTAAATAAATGAACTAAGTAAAGCATGGTACTGACACTACCATTAATTATTTTCAAAAGTTTGTTTTTTAACTGTAACTCAGTAATGTTGTTTCCTCTGGTAACGTAAAATATACGATAGTCTTACAAAAGTAAGTATACGCTGCCAGCAAATATCTACATTAGCTTTGATGCAGAACTGTATTTGGCTTATGCCTTCAAACTTCAGGTTTACTGTTCTGCTTTATAGTTTTTCAGTGTGCACGTAAAGGCTATAACAAATCCTGTCAATAAACAAGGTGGAACTCTTATTTTGCATTGTTGACTACTGATTATTTTATAGTTTTAAACTAAACACGTCAAAACCGCTTAGCTTAAAATGGTATCAAACTGATTGCATATCATTTTATTCGAGCCCTATATGCAAAATCAATGCTGGCTTTTAATAGCTGCAGCTTTATTTTTTTCTGAAGTATTTTTTGTTGTTGTTGGTGGTGTTTTTTTTTCGGATTTTTTTTTTTTTTTTTTTTTTTGATTTTTCAGCTGTATATAACAAAATTTCAGGTGTGTTACTGTCTTTAGAGCTCAAATATATAATCTGTAAAAGAAACAAACTGGGCAATGCCAATATGAAATACTTTTATTTTTGATATAATAACAAAGTAAACAGCAAAATAGTTTTACATATGGAGAATATGTCAGTGCCCTTAACATTACAATTTGAAGTATACTGTGTTTAATCACGTATAAAACACACCTCATGAATCCCTAAAAGTAATAACTGAGTGAAGTGTTGAAAGGTTCAAGTACACAATATATCATAAGAACACCCAGACTTATATGTTTTATTTTTTATGTGACAGTGGAAAAAACCTGATTAAAGGTATTATAATAAAATATTTTAGATGATCATGTTATTTACGTTACTACTAGTAATAGCTTATCATAGAAAATAAACCAGAATGCATCTTTCTCTTATATTAGAAGATTCTTTTATGAAGAAACTGCTACCAAAGAAAATAAAATGATTGTATCTTCAAATTATATGATTTTAACAAAAGTAGCCCTAGGTAACGTATATAATCGATCATTATGGCCGACTAAAATACTTTCAAAATATTGTTGAACTGTTCCTTGCTGTTTAAATAGGCTGGCGTATGCAATATTACCTTTTACTGTTGTTTTCAATTCCAACAGTGTAGTTAAAGCGCTTGAATTATACGGAATGTGATAATTGTAATATGGAACATTCATAATGGGGTACTGTGTTCAACATCCTATTTCTCCCAAAGTATACAAGATAGGAGAATAATTTTTGCAGATCTGAAAAGATCAATAAATTTTCTTTAACATAGTAACAAACATTTGGTCTAATATTATAGGAATAACTTACAAAAAGAAACTATTTTGGATGGAAATTGCAATTTTAATGGAGAGTAAAGAAAAAAGTCACGTATATTACACCATGTAAGATAAAGTGACGTTTCAAACATCATAACATTTAGCTGTTGGATTGTTCTATCAGACTATATTATAATTTCAAACATAGGAACGTGACTTCTATTTTTTATAATTTTTTATATTTTTTATTTAATGTTAATTATTTTAATGGGTAACGTAATGTAACAGGCTGTTACAGTTTAACGCCCCACTCGCCAGAGGGCTAACATGCTGCAAAATACTTCTAAGATGCTTGATTTTAAGAAAAGTATGGTCTACAAAACTCCCCCTGGGGGGGGGGGGAGGTAAACCATATCTGGCTCATGGCCTAGTAGTAGTAATTGAAGGCACTTTATGTACAGCAGGACCAGGGTGATCTGTTTCAAAATTTCGAAAAAGGATTAGACTAGAAAAAGTTTAGTCTATTTGTTTGAAAAAAATGAAAATAAAACAGTGTCTGCATCGTTTTTCAATGATTAGTATGGATTCTGCTTGAAATTATATTTTTAGAACTCTCATATCTTGACAATTTCAAACAATCTCCTTAAAAACCACTGAGCCAGTTGTAACCAAATTTTATATAGAGCCTCCAGGGGTTGAGGGAAAGAAAAGATGTTCAAACAGTTCAGGTCACATGACCAGCATGGCCGCTATGCCCATATATGGTAAAAAGCTTTAAAAATCTTCTTCTCCAGAACTAATTGACCGATGACCTTGAAACTTGGTATGCAGTATTTGGTACTCGAGTACTATCAAGATTGTTCAAAATGATGACCTTGGGCTGACATTGATCAAAGAGTACATGAAGATTTATGAGTACAAGAGGTCAAGGTTATTCTTTGACCACTGACCCAGAACCCTCATATTTCGACAATTCAAACAATGTCCTCAAATGCCATTGGGCCAATTGAAACCAAATTTCATATAGCGCCTCCAGGGGTTGAGGGAATGAAAAATTGTTCAAACAGTTCAGGTCACATGACCAAAATGGCCGCCACACCCATATATGGTAAAAAGCTTTAAAAATCTTCTTTTCCAGAACCAATTGACCGATGTCCTTGAAATTTGGTATGTAGCATTGATGCATTGGAAGTTTCTGGTGTTTCTTTTGCTGTTGAAAATTTAGGCGGTTCAGACAAACAAAGATGATTCATCCTTTAAGGATCCATGCCTAACTTTCTTCTGAATCTCGTATAATCGAGAAATGTCTTAAAAACCCAGTCTACAGGCAAATAATGGCTACAGCTCAAAGGTTACGGTGTGATGCGGATTACGCTTTGGTAAAACGTTCTTTTGGCATTATGTGCAACATTCCTGTCATTTAGTCTTCGAAGAATTAAGGATACTAAATGGTGCTAGGGAGAGTAATCTCAGTGGTTGACGTCGTTGGGATATTTTTAAGAAATATTTAAGATAACACGTCACCGTTCGGCTGCCATATCTTGGATAATATCATGAGTTTATCTTTCGACGTCAGGTGTAGATCTTGCGTTAGCACAAACCGACAAATTGGAGTGCAAGGATCAATACCGGAAGTATATAAGAAACTAAAGGGATAACAAAGCAGAGATAGCCGCAATGCGATAACGTTTTCTAAAAAGATGCAGACCGATATGACGTCATCCAGAATAGTCACTGCGTGTGCGTAGTGTTTAGGCCAAGTGTAACCAATACACTAAGATGGTATGCTGGTTGTTGCTTGGTCAACAAATAAAATGGTGCCGCAACGGGAGATTCTGCTGATGAAAGTGAGTTGGAAAACTGGTTAAACTATTTGACTTCAATAGAAATACTTTGTGTTTTATTTATATAACGGTTCTATTCATTAAAAATGATATTATTTAATTTGCCAAATGTTTTGGTTTCCGCAGATTAAAAAAGATCGAAGATATTGTACTGCACGAAACAAACTGTAAAAACAAACAAAAACAAACCAAAATCAAAACAATCAGAACCAGACTGCGCTTCACCAAAGTACCCACTATCTTTTAATATCAAGTGAATTTGCATGGTTGTGTTTAAAAAGTGCAACCCCATCTAAGTCGAAATTCGATCCATGAACTTATCACATGTGGCCATTTCTTAAAGAGTATGCATCATCGGTTTTTGTAGAATTTATGATCCTGAAATTCATTACATGTCCACATTAAAAGTATGTGTCCTTTAATTTACCGTAGATCCTTTTCTGTTTTCGCCCAAAGCATCCACATGTACACATGGTGCATCTGATGACAAAAGCAGCGTAACTGAAATTAAACAAAGCATATATCAATACTATGGTGGCTGGTTTGTGCCATTTGTCTTTTCGTATTTTGCCGCAAAAAGACGCCACGCTGAAAAAAGAAAAGACCAAAAGACGCCACGCAAAATGACGAAAAGACGAAATAACGCCATGCGAAAAGACGAACAGACGAAACCCGCCACTCGAAAAGACGAAGTTTCAGCGCGAAAAGACGAAAAAAAAAAAAAAAACAAAAAAAAAAAAAACAAAAAAAAACACAATGCGGAAAGACGCCATTTGAAAATTTAAAGAGTAACTACACTTAAGGAACTGACTGAATCAGATCCCAAACCCTATCCCCAACATCAAAGGGACAGATTGACAAAGACATCCCAACAAACAATAATTTACAAGTGATAAGCCGAGTCAGCAGCTCTTCCCAAATAGATGGCAACTCAGCTATCTTTATTGAACTAAATAATTTAGACCAACAGACGGGTTACAACGGACTAAGCAAATTATATGAAAAACATTTAACAATTATTTTTACCTATTTTCTATTTTTATGATAGAAGAATTAAACGGAGAACACAATAAATTAAACAGCACCGAACATAAAACAAATGCAACCGCAACAAAAGTACCGCGTTGGGACGGTCAGTAATAACTACTGGAGGGTCTAAACCGGTTTTACTGGGCCCAAACCTTCACCCTCACTCTCCGCTGCGGTGCACACAATTAGTTGGTAGTTCGGTTCGTATGGAGGTCCCCTAACTCATCAGAGAGTCATCACGGTCAACAATTAAGATCAAGAAAAGACCGTGATGAAGCAAGGATGAGGACTCGACAGCCAAAACGTGTTGAGAAAATCTTATTTTGTCGTCTTTTCGCGCAGCATCTTTTCGTCTGTTCGTCTTTTCGCCAGGCGTCTTTTACGTCTTTTTGTGTTTTCGCATTCCATTATTTCGTCTTTGCGCGAGGCGATTTTGGGTCTTTTCGCCTGGCTTTATTTAGTTTTTTGTCTTTTTGCGTGTCGGTTTTCGTCTTATTGCAAGGCATCTTTTTGCTTGACGCATTTCGTCTTTTCGCACCACATGTTTTGAATTAAGATGTACGAATATCTTTTTCTTATTACAGTTAAGACTCTAAATAGTTTGACAGGTGTTTTTGATTAAACTGTGTAGACCCTGATCAGAACGTTTTAGCTAAAACCTGTTATTGCTGCTGAAAAAATACTTAGATTTGATTACAGTTTAAATTCAATGCACATTTATTGTAGAGTGTTCCAGGTGTGAACAAAATGAAGTACTTGTAACGAGATGGATCGCGTCGCAGGTGTTTTAAAGTCTAAATTCTTTTTAACCTTAAGTCAGTCAGTAGTACCACAGTATTAATGGTAACGGTGGTAATAAAATACTTACGGAAAATGTGTCTTATTTTCCGCTCCGACAATTTATGAGAGCAGATTTGTTTGGAAGTACTTTTTGTTAAAACAGTATGTGCACATAAGCTGAATTCTGACTTTTTATACTTGTGGGTCAAACATTTGGTATAGGAATGTCTTTTTTATGCATTCTAACATTCATTTATACTCAGTTTTTGTTTCTGAATTGTTCAATATAGTTTTTGTGGGTGTAGGACTTTATTTGACAAAGTTCTCATTTTTTACCCGTTTTAAGAATTAAGAATATACCAGTATTCGGTATGTTTATTATAGGCAGTTACTTTACTTGATCTCATATATCAGGACAATCATTTTTTTCCTCGGACTAGCTGTGAATACCCATAAGCCGATGAATTGTATATATACTTTCGATTCCGACTTCCTTGCCATAAGTAGCTCTAAATGTGTGCAGAACGGAATATCTCAGTGCCTAGCTTCAGAAAAATCAAGTCTCAAAGGTAAATTTAATAAGCATTTATTTAGAATATGTTTGGCTAAATATTTTTGAATGGTAATTGTGACTTCTTGCTTGCCAAAACATATTCATTTTAAGGTGTATCGATACAGTATGATTATGGTGAATCGATACGATTAATGACCATGCTGCGCATTGTATTACTGCATTATAATGTTTTGTAATTTGAGGAAATAGTTTGTAATACTTATGGGTGTTGCACAAAGGTAGGTCTATTTGAAGTCGAGCGACGTCAGTTGCATTCACGTTATTACGGTGTCAGTATATTTTACATGAGGTTGATTAGTTTCTTGTGCACGTGGCTTATAGAATTTGATTGATTTGTAATGAAACTAATTTATAGAGTCGACTTCATTTGAAGTCATCCACACGCACCGCATTAGGGTTTATTGTCTGTACTAAACGGTAACATTTGGTCGTCATACATTTGATTTGCCTTCACTTTACGAGTTTACTGAGTTCTTTTGGCCTGGAGTTTGTGCTGATGTTGGAAGGTTTTGTAAATATTGTGACATTTGGCAGAGAACCATTCAGATAGGTCGTGTCACTAAGGTACCTTTAGGAAAATTGCCACAGATTGACACATCGTTTAAACGAGTCGCTGTTGATATAGTTGGACCTCTAGAACCTCGTTCTGACAGGAAATCCCGCTATATTTTAACAATGATAGACTATACGACGAGATATCCGGTAGCGTTTTACAGCATTGAAACGGAACGCGTAGCCGAAGTGCTGGTTGAGTTGTTTAGTAGAGTTGTCATACCCGATGAAATGTTAACGGATTGCGGAAGTCAGTTTACTGCTGAAGTTACGAAAGAAGTTAGAAGGTTGTTATCAATCCAGCAGTTAACCACAACGCCGTATCATCCTATCTGTAACGGTCTTGTAGAGCTTTTTTGACGGGACGTCGAAGCAAATGTTACGTAGGATGTGCACAAAACGTCCAATGGACTGGGATAAATATCTCCCAGCACTACTGTTTGCGATAAGGGAGGTTCCGCAGGAGTCATTAGGGTTTTCTCCATTCGAACTGCTATACGGACGTAACGTTAGGGGCCCTATGGCAATGTGACGTGAATTGTGGTCTGAAGAGGTACAGGATGAACAGGTTCTATGGACGAATCAATACATAATTGAGTTAAGGGAACGATTAGAGCAGACATGTAAATTAGCGCATGATAATCTAGGAAAAGTAAAAGTAAAACAAAAGGCTTACTATGACAAACGCGCTAGGTCGCGTAAATTTGACGTGGGAGATAAAGCACTGTTATTACTGCAAACTGACAGTAATAATCTGTTATTGCAATGGAAGGGTCCATTTGAAGTAGTCAATGTGGTAAATAGAATTATAAAATTGACGTCAATGGCGTCGTGAGTACGTATCATGCTAATATGCTGAAACAGTTTGTTGAGCGTCGTAGTGTGCCGTAACATTGTTTATTGTCGACTGAGGCTACAGAGTCGGTTGATGACGATGATACTGATGAATTTTCTCTTGATGATTGTGCTTTTCCGACGGCAAAGGAACCAGAAACTTATAATTACGTCAGTATTTCAGATACGTTAACATCAGAACAACGCACGGAGGTT
The DNA here is from genome assembly GCA_963989385.1 of Ctena decussata. Lineage (NCBI taxonomy): Eukaryota > Metazoa > Mollusca > Bivalvia > Lucinida > Lucinidae > Ctena > Ctena decussata. Next base: position 72,202,373 of record OZ022511.1, read on the forward strand.
TAAGCATTAATTAAACAGTACACAGATGTACCATCAGTTTACCCGGTCGAACTGATCAAATACAACACGATATCAAATTACTCACGTCAGAGCCTATACGGACAAAAGGTTATCCCGTCCCGTTTCAGACGCGGAATTGCATGGAGACAGAGGTGTAGGATATATAAGATTTAGGGGTAATTGAGCCGTTAATCTCCCCATATTCAACTCCTGTTGTTCTTAGTCCGAAAAAGGACGGATCAGTTAGACTCTGTATCGACTTCCGGAAGCTTAACAAAGTGACGATGCATAACCTATGCCAAATATGGAAGAGGTTATCAATAAAACGTCTGGACATAGGTATTTTACTAAGATGGACCTGAGAAAGGGTCATTGGCAAGTCAGTCTTTCGGAGAGGTCTAAACCTTTGACATTTTTTGAGACTCCTAAGGGTTTATTCCAATTTAAAACAATGCCCTTCGGTTTGGTCAATTCGGGAGCCTCTTTATGTAGGTTAATGAGAATCATTTTATCCAATCTCCCGAATGTTAACAGTTTTGTTGATGACATGTGGATATTAACTGAAACATTGAAGGATCATTTGACGTCATTACGTCAAGTGTTGAGTCGGCTCAGGTCTGCGAAATTTACGACAAAACCATCTAAATGCATGATTGGATACGGTAGTATTGAGTGCCTTGGTCACAATATCGTCGGACAGACGGTTCGACCGTAAGAGAACAAGATACAAACTATCAGAAATGCCTCGTCCATCTACGAAAAGACAAATTAAATCTTTTTTGAGTTGGCTGGTTTTTACCGTCGTTTTATCTCAAATTTTTAATCCGTGATAGCTTCTCTTCTGACTGATTTAACTAAACGGGATAGACCAAATTCAATCAAAGATTGGCAAGATCAGCATGAAAGAGCATTTCAGACCCTGAAGAGTAGACTCACGTCTAGCCCTATTCTTCGCTTATCTGTTTTTCGTTAAGGTAACCCCTTTTCGCCTCCGGACAGATCCTTCAGACCTTGGTCTTGGAGCTAGTTTGCTTCAGGAATTCGAAGGTGAAGGCGGAAGGTCGAAATCCTCGGGAAAGGAACTACTAATGGAGAAGGAATGTTTAGGTATAATCTGGGGAGTTGAGAAATTTCGTAAATACCTGTATGGAGCAGAGTTCCTACTTGAGACTGACCACAAGCCCTTCTCCTATATGCAAACAGCTAAGGTGCTCAATCTCCGAATCATGCATCGGGCCATGAAATTACAGCCATACAGATCCAGGATCGTTGCTATCCGCGGCCAAGATAATTTGGGGGGGGGGGGGGGGCGGACTACCTTAGTAGATAGTTTGGCCACAATGCGCATCGCACCGTTGTTGTGTATATAGCTGATTTTCTAGTTTTGTAATAGCCTGCGATTCGATCTCATTTTGTACTATTTAAGAAAAGAAACATTTTGTCATGTTTTTTCTCCCTAAGGGGAAACCTATGTTACGAAAGGGGTCGCATCGCAGGTGTTTGTTTTGATCATTCATGTTTTGTGTGGGATATGTCATGGTAATACATGTTGACGTCAGTATAATTCTTGACAATGTTTTGACGTCAGATCCTTCGACGCGTATGCGTGGTCGAATCTGCGTTTCTTCATTGATGGACTTTATAAGCACGCTTCATAGCTTTATGTTGTGTGCGCGAGTTGCGTCTAGTGACACGGATGGCGTGCGCGCGTTATGCTCATTATTTACCGAGGTCGTTGTATCGTATTTTCCAGACAAGCCCAGGTCTTACGTATTGTTATTATGTTACAATAATGTGTTAAGTGTAAGTTCGTTAATTTTAGGCACTTCAAGTCCGCCAGTCAATTGTTAGGACTGAGAGCCACTCCTCACCTGGAGAAACACCTCTTCAGGTCCTACTTCACCTAGAAGTACATATCTCCAGGTTGATTTCTACCCGGGTTATCGATCAAACATAACACAACCGATGATAGAAGCCTATCAGAGGCTAGCTACATCAAGTGTGGGTTCGATCATGTGAAAACAATCGCTGCGGCATAAATTTTATTGTGAATTTATAGAATTCATTGGAATTCTTCCACCAGTACATTTGTGGAACACAGGTGTTAGTACCTATCATACATAGAATGGTCCCTGATGGTGTACAGGGAGTGACCGATCTCGAGGAGTCGGCAAAAATTTTGAAAGGCCTTTTTCTATTTTTAAAATGTAGGTTTCAGTTGACGTTGTCTTGTTACCATGTCATTAGCATATAACTAGTTTCTCTGCCTTTCCTCAAGTAAAACAAATCGTTGCGTATCTGGATTTAGCACTGTGTTTCTTCCAACTGTGAATGAAGCTCAACGAGATAATTTTTGCAAGGTTTATGCAATCCCTTACGAGATTGCGTGAATCTATTTTACTGATCGCAACGCGTGCATACATTCGGATATCACATTTTAGCGGTAATCGGTCAATGCTCGCTCATTTCTGCTAAAGAATCTGACGCAAACAAACTCAGTATCGAAAAAACATACCTGCACGCACATGGTTGTGCACATCATACTTATTTTTACCCCGGTAGGGTCTCTCTTAAGAAACATAAATTGAAATACGGAGTGGAATCAAAAGGACGAACAGGGACAATTATGTGTGATGGCTCTCAACAGCAAAGAATTTACTGAGAATTCTGATTCTGAACAATTTTTAATTTTTGTCAGAATCCGGGTTTTAATGGAAGTTTAAGAGATAGTGATATTTTTATCACAAAAAAATCAAACTGGGATTGCAACATTACCTGTGATTACCTGTCATCGACATCATAGTTAAGCTTCAACCTTCCTTCTTCGGTGCATTTCGAACAAAAAAATCATCAAAAAAGGAATACCATTAATCTCTACCCGCATGTGCATGTGAGCATTGTAGTTTAGATCATTGTTTCATAAACATGCAGATGGTGTTTAAATTTTGCAACAAATATTCGACAGATTTCAATCCGTAAAAAACTGTGAAGTACATCTGGAAACAAATCGTAGTAAGGCGTATAAAAAATAGATACTACGTAGTAGTACGTAGAACACTCCCAGGTGTGGCTACGTATTTAAACTTTTCATCTACGTTTTAGTACGTTTAGACTACGTTTTACTAGGCATACGCTTAGTATATGGAAATGCCATTTTTGAGTTAAAATTCCGTTTCAAACGAGCTGGGCCACGTGTGAAGCTTAATGTAGCCGCACGAAATGCGTAATTACTATGCTTTACTTCGCAAATTGCCGTTTAAAACAGAGAAAAAATAGCCCTCAATACGTGACCAACAGCTACGACTGGTCACGTTTTTGAGCGTATTTAATTCGTTTCTTTTACGTTTTAATACGTTTGGACTCGTGTTACAACGTTGTACTAGGTATACGCTTTGTGTATCGAATGTCATGTTTCAGTTGAACAGTCCAACGTAAAGAGAGCTGGGTCACGTATTATGGACGTGTTATACGTATTCACTACATTTAGCAACCTATACTGCCGATTTCCTACCAATAAAACATAGTAAAACCTAGCCCTCAATTAGTGAAGTGAGACTGGTCTTAATCTTTGCAAAATGTTTACAGATTCAAATTCTAGCAAAAGTAATGAAAGCGCATATATGTTGGTCTCTTTAATGCAAAAAAAGTTTTCAGGGTGATACATCATCATGAACGCAATAACAGGGAAATAAGTATAATCAATTCTTTACACTTGTCACAACGTTTTTTTGTATTTCTTTTTTCCTTTTTTTTTGCATTTCTTTGGTAAACCGTTTTACTATTTATTATGCAAAAAGATATGATATATAACATCACAGATATCTTATATAGGATTTCAGATATCTATTTTTTTGCACACCAAACATCGTTTTCGTGGTTTGAACCAGTGCTGACAAATCTTATGTTACATACCTTGCAAGATGAATGAAACCTATCTTATATATGTTCTGAAATGCACTTAAATGACATGTTTGGCTAAATAATATCTTATTCATTTATTAAGATATCTGCTATACTTATTACATATCTTATAAGGCATATATCTTATTTGACACATAAGATATCTTATTTATATATGATAACTTATATTGTATATCGTATGAAGTACTGTAAAATTAAATCACATATCTTGTTTTCAGGAAAAGTATAAAAACGGCTAACTATATTTTTCCACAAAACAGCACAGGAAAGTTGATGCGAAACAGACATTTCTGGGGCTATTGGTATATGACGGAACAGAACGGAATGGAACGAAATGGAACTTACGAAATTGATTCATTGAGGAAAAGCAGCAGAAATATGAAATTGCAGTTTATGTTCTTTCCTTTTTTACCATGAAAATAGAAGAATTTTGTCATATTAACCTTTTACACAGATAGTACGACAAAATTGTTAGTCTGACGCAAAACGTGCCACTGGACACAACATAAAAGAAAACCAAAACTACTGGAACAATTAATATCTTCAGTTAGTTACTTTCAGTTACTGATAACAGTAATTATTTCAACAATTGAGTGGTCCTTTATGTGACCCGGACAAGAAAGAATTTGAATGGTCAAAATGAAAATTTTACTCGAGCATTCAAATGAAGAGATAACCTGATATGAAGCTTTCACTCAAATCAACTGATCAATTGCAGACAGGACTTTTGTGCTGGAGCGGGGAGAAGGGGTCGGGGATTGGGTGTGTCTGGTCCCCAGCACTAAACTTTACAGGTAATTAGCTAGCATGCTCTTTTAATCAGTGAAATATTCTGGGTTAAAAAACTTAAAGAAAGACTAGTGATTGAAATTACATTCTTAATTGTCTCCCAGCTCAAGAGTGAAACTAAAGAAAATTGATGGCGGCACGGCATCGTGGCTGCCCCCACGGACCAACTTTAAAATTCTCTGAAACTGATAATATTCTTGCACGTAAGTGCAAGGCTTCTGATTGAGTCAGGTTGTTTCAGGTGGCCAATGAAAATGCTTCGCAATGCAGGACGCTGCTAAGGTTGGTTTTCTTCCATATTTAATTGGCAAAATGGTAGACTTGCAGTTGTCGCTAAAAGTCAAATCATGAGGTATTCTACAATGGACATGATAACTGATGCCCACTTAGTCCGTAATCGTCCAACGCTTACTCCTCTTCATCTTTATATTTTTTTCGTAAAACTCGCCGTGTGTTAGGTCTGATTTCAGGTACTTAGTGAAGTGCACCTAGTGACCGCAAAGAAGTCTTCACTCAGAGGGTAGACCAAGTGTAAGATTAGCATATTATCTGAGTCTTTGCTGTTTTCATCAGACTTCTATCACACTTTGGCTCCACAGAAATAGCGGAACTCTTCAAACCACCGTCGCGCACCTGTAATTACCGGAACGCACAATACATAAAGGGGTTTCCTTTATCAAAGTTTGTATGTGTTATATTGATGATATTTTCAATTTTCTTCTATTTTCTTTTTTTGGTGCATTTTTCATGGACAGTGATTTTTATACGACGATTAACTGAAAATTAGTGAAAGTAGATCCTTATCCGACCGGTACCATCTGATGAAGGTTTTCACTGTGTAACGATGAGATTACGATACGGATTATAAAATGTTATTTTATCTATAATAAACTTCGAAAACCCAGAAACAATTAAAAAGAATGCACTTTTACAATGCTATCGATACAGAGCTGATGAGACGCTGTTCCGTTGCTATCTGAATTGAGGCTTCACTTTTAGTTTGAATCAATACGTGCGCTAAGCGACGACTTGGATAACCCTAGGTATTCGACCAGTCTGAGGTGAATGTTCGCTGTCCGAGATGATAAAAATAAGAAATTCTATTTTAAGGCGGAATGACAAAAGCAACACTAAACACAAGCCCTTAAGGGGGTATTTTTCAATTGAATGATAAAATAACTGTAACTAGCATTATGTTGTATTTATTCTGCTACAAAGGGCCATGCAATTTTAATTGGGTGAGTACGTTCGAGCATGTCGAATGTAAGTACAACCCTGGTTGACAATGTTTATACAAGGATGGTTACAAAACGAAAAAGAGCTGCTACTAAACAAAAATAAGCATACACTAACAACTCAAACATATTAGACCTCATGTATCGTGGTCCCTGTCATCGTGCTAATATAAATATTGTCATTAAATCTGACTAAAACCAGATACACATTTAATTTTTGACAACTTACTTGGATAATCGCCCTTGATGAATTGTAGTGTCTCGTTATAACGAATAAGTTTCTCGTGATAACGAGTTGGCTTCTCGTGATTACAAGTTTTTTTCTCATTATAACAATTTCTGTTGAACTAGTTTGTTTCTCGTCACAAAGGGTTGAATTTCGTCGTCATGAGTTGGTTTCTCGTTAAAACGAGTTGGTTTCTCTTTTCAACGAGCCGATTTTTCGATATAAGGAGTTGGTTTCTCGTTATAACAAATTTATTTCTCGTTATTATGCGTTGGCTTCTTGTTAGTTCGAGTTTGTTTCACGTTATTACGAGTTACCTTCTAGCTATTACATGTTGCATCCGCGACCGTTTTAACGAGTTAATTTCACCTTATTACGAATTGGTTTCTCATTATTACGAGTTGTTTTCTTGTTTCATTGAACTCGTTTCTTGTTATTTTGAGTTGGTTTCTCGTTAATACGAATTGGCGTCTCGTTATAAAAAATTGATTTCTCGTATTTACGCGTTGGCTTCTCGTAACAGCGAGGTTGTTTCCCATTTTTTTCGAGTAAGCTTGTCAATATAAAGAGTTGGTTTCTCGTCATTACGAATTGATTTCTCGTTAAAACGAGTTTGTTTCTCGTTATAACGAATTGGATTTTGGTTATAATGAGTTGGTTTCTCGTTAGTAAGACCGACATTCTCGTTATTACGAGTTTGTATTTCGATTTTTATAACAAGTTGATATTTCGTTAAAACGAGTTGGTTTCTCGTTATTACGTGTTGTATTCTTCTTTTAAGGAGGTGGTTTTTCGTTAGTACGAAATTGTTATAACGGGGTTGCGTCACGTTTTAACGAGTAAGCTTCTTGTAACAAAGAGGTTGTTTCTCGTTATTTTGAGTTGGCTTGACGTTATCATGAGTTGTTCTCGTTATTACGAGTCGATTTCTCGTTATAGTTATAACTGTATATTTTATTGTTTTGAATATATCCTTATAGGCTTTCGTTATGCCAAACTATATAATTGGAAGTAGGATAATGAATAACATCGAAATACATTTTGGAAATTTATTATTTCTATGAAAATTTTTTACACATGTTATGGGATGCACATGTACGAAACGGAATGAGCTACCAATCCTAGACAGAAAGCAGGGCGTCGAGTTTTGGACGCATAGGTATTTGTTCTTGTGAGTCCCGGGACTAACACAAGCTTTGTAAAATCAGTCACTGTTAGGTTTTAATTTCAGGCGATTCAACAAAAACATGGTATAGCAAAATAACTGTTTTTACAGTATCTTAGATAAGCTTCAAGTTTTTTTGCGACGAATTTCGAACGTCATCAACAAACGAACCTGCGTATGTTTGTAAGCATTGTAGTTTATATTAGTGTTTCAAAAAACATGCAGTTGTGTTTAAATAACGCTGAAAGTATTGGACAGATTTCAAACAGTCGAAAACTGTGGAGTGATATCTGGAAACAAATATAAACGAAACAAGAGGGCCATGAGTCCCTGAATGCTTACCTGAGTAAAAAGATCAATGGGCAACTAGGATCATCATTTTAACAAGCCTGATAAGTTAAACACCAAAAATGACCCTGACCTCCATTGCAAAAAATTCTCAAGTACTCATTTATTTGACTGTTATCATAAACTTCTGCACTAAAATTTTCTACAAGTTCCATGACCTCTTATATTTAACCATTTTCCCATAAAGAAGCATAAGTAAGCAAATTTGACCTTGCTAAAAAATCATCAAAGTCCCTCAGCCTCTGGAAACTCTCCAGAAAATTTTGTTACAATCTGCAATCTACAATAGTGGCCTTGGAGGAGATGTTTGAAATTGTCAAAATATGAGAGTCCCAGGTCAAAGAATGACCTTAACCTCTTGTACTCACTAATTCTCAAGTACTCATCACGATGACTCTATATACCAGATGGAAGGCCTAAATCTTTCAGATTTCCCAAGAAATCTTGTTTACTAGCATTTTCCAGTATTTTGCTATGCCGTTGAAAAGGTCAAGGTCAACCCAAAGTCATCATTTGAACAATCTTGATAGAAGAAATATAGTACCCAATGCTACATACCAAGTTTCAAGACCATCGGCCAATTGGTTCTGCAGAAGAAAGTTTTTACCATATATGGGCGTGGAAGCCATGTTGATCATGTGACCAAGACCATTTGAATAAATTTTCTTTCACTCAACACCTGGATGCTCTATATGATATTTGATTACAATTGGCTCAAGTGGCCTTCGAAGAGAAGTTTGAAACTGTCAAAATATGAGAATTCAGGGTCAAAGAATGAACTTGACCTCTTATGTTCATAAATATTCATAAACGAATGACTGAATATACCATTTTTCGGCTTTAATCTTCAAAAATTTCCATGAAATCTTATGTTCTGGCATTTTCCCATATTTTACATTGCCGAAAAAAGGTCAAGGTTAACCCAATGTCATCTTTACAACAGTCTTGATAGTACTGGAGTACCCAATGCTACTTACCAAGTTTCAAGGCCATCGGTCAATTGCTTCTGGAGAAGAAGACGTTTTAAGGTTTTTACCATATATGGGCATGGCAGCCATATTGGTCATGTAACCCAGACCATTTTAACAAATTTTCATTTCCTCATCTCCTGAAAGTTCTTTATAAAACTTGGTAACAATTGACCTAGTGGCTTTTAAGGAGATTGTCAGAAATTGTCGAAATATGAGAGACCTGGTTTAAAGGTCAAAGACAGGCATTAACCTCTTGTACTCGCAAAGTTTCATGTACTCATTAAGGTGACTGTATTTTTTTCCAGTCTATAGGGAAAAATCTTAATTAGTTTCCAAAGAAATCTTATGTTTTAGCATTTTCCCATATTTGACCTTGCCGTAAAAGACGTCAAGATCAACCCAATGCCATCATTTTAACAATCTTGATAGTTCTCTAGTACCCAATGCTATATACCAAGTGTCAAGGCCATCGGTCAGTTTGTTCTGGACAAGAAGAATTCAAATGTTTTACCCTATATGGGCAGCCACATTGGTCATATGTCCTAGAAAATTTAAAAAAAAATCATTCCCTCATCCCCTGAAAGTTCTATATGAAACTTTGTTATAATTGACCCGGTGGCTTTTGAGGAGTGTTTCATATTGACGAAATATGAGAGACCTGGGTCAAAGGCGTTATGACCTTGACCTTTGTACTCGCGAATCTCCATATACTCATGAAGATGACTCTAAATACCAATTTGTGGGTCAAAATCTTCAACAGTTTTCAAAAACTCTATGTTCTAGCATTTTCCAATATTTGAGCTTGCCGTGAAAAACGTCAAAGTCAACGCAAGGTCATCATTTAAACAATCTTGATAGTACCCTAGTACTCATTGCTACTTACCAAGTTTAAAAGCCATCGGTCAATTGGTTCTGGAGGAGAATATTTTAAAGGTTTTACCATATATGGGCTGGCGGCCATATTGGTCATGTAAACCAGACCATTTTAACAAATTTTTATTCCCTCACCCCCTGAAAATTCTATATGAAATTTAGTTACTATGGACCCAGTGGCTTTTGAGGAGATCGATTGAAATTGTCAAAATATGTGAGACCTGGGTCAAACGTCTAAGAATGACCTTGACTTCTTGTACTCACAAATCTTCATGTTTTCATGAAGATGACTTTTTTTTATTTTCCAAATTTTTAGGCCAAAATCTTCAACAGTCTTATATTCTAGCATTTTCCCATTCCAATCACCAAAGACCAAATCCGCCCTTCCCGTAAAATAAGTCAAGGTCAACTTATGGTCATAGTTTAAATGATCTTGAAAGTAATCGCGTAACAGATGCTATACACCAAGTTTCAAAGCAATCGGACTATTGGTTCTGGAGAAGAATATTTTTCTTCAAAGGTATTTCCATATATGGGCATAGCGGCAATGTTGGTCATGTGACCCAGATAATTTAACCAACTTATCGTTCCCCGCTACCCAAGGAGGCTAATTTGGTTAAATTGGCCCAGTAGTTTTGTAGGAGAAGTCGTTTGAAAGTGTGGACGCACGACGGACGACGGAGCCTGGCCATACTAAAAGCTCCCCGGCCGCCTTTGGCTCAGGTAAGCTTTAAAGCTCGGGACACTCTTTTTAATATCAATTCTCGGTAACCATCGGAAAACGTTGGCCACGCTATATCTGGGATTATAGTAATTTTTGTCTATATATCAAGTTTGATGCAAAACCACCATAAACGGCGTCGAAATCTTCATTTTATGTTTCGTTGCCATGGAAACGGAGGATGTTTGTTCTGGGGGGATGGCAGAAAAATTGAAGATAAAAAACTGTGAAATTGGCAAAATTGTTTGTTATTTTCCAGTCTCTACAGAAAGCTTTTGGAAAAGAAATGTTTTTAACATCAAAGTACTAAGATGGCATAGCACAATGATATAAAATTGGTCACAAAATTTCGAATTAGTTTCTTACACTAGAGGCCCCAAAAAGGGGAAAATTGACATTTTATCAAATTTGCGAAAAATGCAAAATTACACTTTTTCGGCGGAGTTTTTGGACAGTTTAACAGAAGATGTCCAGACAAAGACTAGTATGGTCATAAAGAACAATATATGTGAAAGTAACATATCAAAAAAACTGGATGGAGAAATTCGAATCAAAAGGTCAAGGTCAATGTTGAAATAGCTACAAAATGCCATTTAAATTCCTTTTTTTCGACATTTATTGGTATAAATATCAATATCAATTTTTATGTTTTAAAGGCAGTTTTAAAGCGCAAAGAACTATTATACATTATGAATCTGATCATCATAGCAATATTCGTTTATCCAGGAGCAACAAGTTTTCAAGGTCAAGGTCACCAAATTTTAATAAATAACATGCTTTACGTGAAAATTATGATCTTTTCCTTCTTCGATGAATCATGTAATTGTAACAAACAGTCTAGATACAATTTACAGTAACCGTGCTTCAATTTCTGACATAATTCAGGTTGAAGGAAATTGCAGTGCCAGGGTCAAGGTCACAAACATCCACGAAATTATGGCACAAATGAACTCTGTATCATGTATTATGATCATTTACAAATTTTGATAATTCTTGATTTCATTATCTATCGGTCATGCATAAATTGCATTTAATGTTATGGTACATCATCTGAATCAGAGGGACCATTCAAGGTTAAGGTCACTTATTTTTAGCCCGAGCTCTCTGTCAATATTTAGGAATTTTCGTTGATTATAAGCAATTTTGGTAGGCTTTATGCAATGTTTGCTGAAGCCTGCTGGGTAAACAATTCATTTAACGTTTGTGAATAGTTTATACCATTCATACCAGTCGAATTGATTGATTCGTCGAGGCCAAGACCATCAGAAATCAAGAGATTCTGGTGTCTACCAGTCATTTCAAATAAGATAGCTGCATCATTAATCGTCAGACTGGAAATACATGTAATGAAATGTTTTCGTGAATGCATTTATTTCTAGTCCAGCATGGCAGTTAGAGGAGAAAAAAATAACCTGTGGGAATTGACTAGTTTAATAAAGGATCTCTGTAAGTCCTGTTTTAAACATTCTGATTCACTTTTTGAAAAGCCGGTAACTAAAAGCTTAAGAAAGGGTATGAAACTCACCACCCTCTCCAGCACTCATGCTCAAAACCCACCACTGAAAAGTTTAGTGACGACTTTTGAGAAATAAAAGTTTTATTCTAGATATTTATGCTCTTAAAAATGAGGGTTCGTATGAACTATTTATGGTATCATAAGAAGCATATTATTAAAGGAATGTGAAGTTAAATCAAAATCGGTCCATAAATGAAGGTGCTAGAGCGATGACAAAGTTTTTCTAAAAATAGCCACTGTAACCTTGACCTTGGCCCTAGATGCTGAAATGCAAACTTGTCCAAGGTATTGTCATACGAAACATTTCTGTGAAGTTAACTCAAAATTTGTCCAATAATAAAGGCACTAGAGCGATAACAAAGTTTTTCTAAAATAGCTTCTGTGACCTTGCCCTGGACCTTAGAACGCTGAACCTAGAATTTATTTAAGATATTGTCACACTATACATTTATTTGAAGCTAAATCAAAATCGGCCCATAAATGAAGGCGCTAGAGCGATGACAAAGTTTTTCTATAAATAGCCACTCTGACCTTGACCTTGACCTTAGAACCATAAAACGCAATCTTGTCCAAATAAATAAAGGTGCTAGAGCGATTACATTTTTAAAAAAAAAATAGCCACCGTGACCTTGACCTTAGAATGCTGAAACGTCAACTTGACCAAGATATTGTCATACTAAACATTTATATGAAGCTACATCAAAATCGCCCCATGGATGAAGGCACTAGAGTAATGACAAAGTTTTTCTGTAAGTAGCCACTGTGATCTTGACCTTGACCTAAGAATGCTGAAACGCGAACTTATCCGAGATATTGTCAGACTAAGCATTTGTGTGAAGTTTAATCAAAATCGGCCTACAAATGAAGGTGCTAGAGCCATGCCAATGTTTTTCTTAAAATAGCCACTGTGACCTTGACCCTAGAACACTGAAACGCCATTTTTAAAGATACTGTCATACTTTACATTTGTGTGAAGTTAAATCGAAATCGGTCTATAAATGAAGGCGCAAGATTGATGACGAAGTTTTTTCTTAAAATAGCCACAGTGACCTCGACCTTGTCTCCAGAGTGCTGAAAGGCAAACTTGTCCAAGATTATTGTCATACTTATCGCTTGTGTGAAGTTAAATTGAAATCGGTTTATGAATGAAGGCGCTAGAGCGATGTGAAAGTTTTTCTGAAAGTTGCCACTGTGACCTTGACCTTGACTCCAGAAGGCTTTAATTGGAACTTGTCTAAGATATTGTCATACTTATGATAAGTCTAATCATCTAATCACTTGTGTGAAGTTAAATCGAACTTGGTCTATAAATGAAGGCACTAAAGCGATGGCAATTTTTTCTAAAAATAGCCACTGTGACCTTGACCCCCTCATGCTGAAACGCAAACACATTCGAGGTAACGTCATAACCAATATTTGCGTGAATTTAAATTAAAATCGTTTAATAAATGAAATCACTAGAGCGATGACAAAAGGTGAACATACATACAGACATACGTACATACGAACGTAGGGGACAGACCCTATATCCCTTCCAAAACTTCGTTGTGTGAGAGGATAAAAAGCTCAAGCACTGCCGAATGTATTTTGAACAAATATGTATCAGAATGATGCTTTTATTGTGTTCTTAGTGCCACAAAGGTGCAGACAGGTGCGACATATTATTCCACAGAAATTTTGTTATGATACTAGAACAGGGAATCTTGAACTTTCAAAATGTTGTCAAATTGAAGAAGGCTGAGCAGCAAGGCTTTTACAAGATTGTACATGACCTGGCTGTCATACCAGCTACATCATATTTCTAACAGCCCACCAGATATACGTGTCTCATGTATCCTCTTTCTTACAGATCCATAGTTATTTTTTATACTGTTAAAATTCCATTAAATTCCGCCCCCACTCCCCCCCCCCCCCCCCACTTAAATAAACACTTCTCCCCTATTTTTTCAAAAATGATTTATAAGGGCTTGCCAGAATTTCCAGATATGAAATACTCAGATATTGTAAGTAATAAGGGGATCAAACATGGTTTTTATACGCCCCTTTTGAAGAAACGGGCGTATTATGTCATGGTGCTGTCCGTCCGTCAACATTCTTGTGCGCACCATAACTCAGTAATCCTTTCGGATATCTTCATGAAATTTTGCAGGATTATGTAATTGGGTGATGCAATGTATCACCTATAAGAATGGTTGCTCCCCCTTTCTTAGTTTTTTAAGTTACGCTCCTTTGATGATTTTCCCCAACACGTTTTGTGCGGGCCAGAACTAGATAACCCTTCCGGATATATTGCTGACACTTTATAGCAATGTGTATGAAGGCCCAGTGATGTGTTGTGTATAACAATGGTGGTCTCCCTTCGTTTCAGAGAACATCCCTTTGCTTAGTGTTTTAGGCTATTTTTGTGTATACTAACCTTGAGCATACCATAACTTTGTAACTGTTTGCAATATCTTAATGAAACTTTATAGCACTATGCATTATCGCAAGACAATATGCCGCATATAACAATAGTTGCTACCCCTTACTTAGTTTTGGAGTAGCCTCCCTTCGATAAGTTTTTTTAGCTCACCTGAGCACTCGTGGTCAGGATGAGCTATTGTGATCGATAGTTGTCCGTCTGACGTTCCTTATCAACAATTTTTTCAAACGACATCTCCTCCTAGACCAGTGAGCCAATTTGTAAATAATTTCCCACAAATTTTTTTGTTCTTGCCCTGCACCAAAATTGATAAAATGGTTTCGCTCCACTTAACAAAATGGTTGCCAGAGCTAAAAATAGAAACAAAACAACTTTAAACTAAATTTCCTCTCAAGGCAATGGCTTGATTTCAAAATAATTTCACAGAAATCTTCGACTCATAGCTCTGAACCACTCATTGCCCTGAACCAAAATAGCTAAAACGGTGTCACTCCACTGAACCAGATTGGCCGCCAGAGCTAAACATAGAAATAAATCTTTGAATGACACAGAGGGCACAGTTTTGATCCAATCTTCATGAAACTTTGTCAGAGTGTTTATCTTGATAAAATCTAGGCCAAATCTGAAATTGGGTTATGTCGGGTCAAAAACTAGGTCACTAGAAGAAATCTTAAAAAAAACACCTTGTGTACACTCTAGGGGAAACAGTTATGATCTAATCTTCAAGAAATTTTGTCAGAACATCATCTTTATCAGTTCTGGACCAAGTTTTAAACTGGGTTATGTCAGGACAAAAACTAGGTCATGAGGTCAAATCGTAAAAACTTTTAGTGCACTGTAGAGGGCACAGTTTTGTTCCAATGAAACTTCATCAGAATGCTTATCTCCAACAAATATAGACCGAGCTTGAAACTGGGTCATGTCGGGTCAAAAACCTGGTCACTAGATCAAATCTTAGAAAATCTTGTGTTCACTCTAGAAGGCACAGTTTTGATTCATTGATGATGAATCTTTGTCAGAATGTTTAGCTCTAAGAAATCTAGACAAAGTTTGAAACTGGGTAATGTGGTGTTAAAACTTTTACAAAGTCTGGTAAATTATATGAGATATCCGGGTGTTTCAACATTTTAGAAAGGAATCTTAAGTCATTTTGACCTTGGCCTCCATATTTAAACCCCTTGATCTGTTTTATGTTATATTTTATTAATTGATATGTGACTCTTTTACAATGCAGAAAATTTTCATCTTATACTCCAAAAAAAAAAAATGCAAAAGTTGGTACAAAGTATGAGAAAATTCCATTTTATTCTCATTTTGAAATCGGAACATTTGTGATTTGTGATCTTGACCTTGACCTTCATGTTCAAATGTCTTGATCTATGTAATGTTGTAGTTTATCAAATGATTCAGTGCTCTTTTTAAATAAAGCAATGGTTTTCTGATCATATTCAGTAAACCTTTACAAAACTTGGTATAAATTACGAGAAAATCTCACTTTTCACCAATTTTCGATAGGAAGCTGTGATTTTCTGGACCTTGACCTTTGCATTTGAATTTAACAATCGGTTTTATCTTGTGCTTCATTAGATTATATATGACTCTTTTCAAATATAGCAATGGTTTTATCATACTCACTTAACCTTTACAAACATTGGTATAAATAGATTATGAGAAATTCTATTTTTCGACATTTTGAAATCGGAGCTTTGATGTGCTTGACCTTAAACTTTATTTTTTGAATTTGTTGATCTGTTTTATGTATTGCTACATTAAATATGACACTTTTTTCAGTTATAGCAATGGTTTTCTTCTATATGCAGTAACTCTATACAAAAATTGGGACAAAAAGGAAATTCCAATTTTTTTAACATTTTGAAATATGAGTGTTGTGGGTGACTTTGACCTTCTTATTTGCATTTGTTGATCGTCTTTTTTTTGTTGTTTGTTTTGCCTCATTAAATGATATATTGCACGTTTTTAATTTGACAAGTACATACTTGTTTTTTATTCATTTATTGTTCTTTCTTTCTTTCGATCTATCTTTCTTAAATAGCATCAGTCCTGAAATTAATAATTTACTATTTTTCTTTATTTAGTAAGTTTTTTTTCTTGCTGTTTTCATCTTGTTATGAATATGGTATTTAAATGGTGTAAATTGATTAGGCAGTTTTTAGATGTTTACTAGGTTTGAAATAAACAAGTTGTTTAAATTGTACTTAAGAACATTCTGGAAACTTGCGAAAACTTAAGAATATTCATGAAACAGAAAGAATTATCTAGAAACCTCTGGAATTTGCTCCTCATTGTCAAAACATTATGTGGAAGCTTCAGGAAACTTTTAAGATGTTCTTAGAATTTTCTAGAATAACTTATTTTAGTATTAAAGAAAATTGGAGAAATTTCTGTTGTAAACATTTAAATTCTTCTGGTATAAAATTATGTATGTCTGAATTGAATACTTTCTGGTAGACTCTACCACTGGTTAAAGGCCCGGATTTTGTTCTATCATTTTGACCCCCCCCCCAATCTAATCCCCTCCAATAAACAAGTGATAAGAAAATCAAAGGCACCTCCTAATCACCTATTTATTAGGGTCATAAAACAATGCAGTGCTGAAATCACTGCCTGCCTGAGGGGCCCCAGTGGGATAAATTCATGCTTCAGTCAAAATGTAAGAGATCAGAATAATATTTTCTATAATATGTAAAATATAATTGGCTGATTAACAGTCAAAAATACTCAAATATTAATTTAAAAAAAAGGAAAGAAAAGAAAAAAAAGCAAAAAAAAAAAAAAAAAAAAAAAAAAAAAACAATTTAAAAAAAAAAAAGAAATTAAGGAGGAAACAAAAAAAAAATTATTGAAAATTGAATATATTTCTCAAATATTTCCATGTATTATCACTAACTAACTGTATACTTTATTTTTTTGTACATTTTTGATATGTTATTTTTAATTTTACTTTCTTATATTTTATTTACTTATTTTTATATGATTTCTATTTACTAATTTTTATTTTGTGAAGTAAGTCAAGATCTCAGTAATTTGATATTTAATTTAGCCATTATTATAATCTCAAGAACAAGAAAATATGCAAGATTTGAAGATGAAATTTTGTTTCAAGGGTCACTTCAGAGACCCAAAAGACTTCGGTTTAAAAAAACCCTGCAAAACCTGTGTTTTGAGCAGTTTGGTGACATTATACATGTTTTTGACACCTTTTGAAAACAGTGAATTGGTCAAAGTTCATTTTTTTACAAGAACTGACACTGTAGTTTTGTTGGTTATAGACTGCGATATGTCAATTATGGATTTATCATTATCAATATTTTGTTTCCACAGAGTAAATATTTTTATTTTCGCTTCTCTAATAATGAATTTGGATTGTGAAAAGGGATAGATGTGAACTTAAGATTTTGTAAACATTACCAGAATATATGTATCAAAAAAGTTTTTCTACATCTAACTTTGAAGAATACTGATGCAAGTAATTAAATCAAGGTATCTCTGTTATTGATTTCCCCCATTTTAGGCCTCCCAAAGAGACAGCTGGGACACTGGTCTAGAGAAGACTGGCTAACCAGAGAAGATTGTTTATTGGATTAGATAAGGATTACATAACTTACTAATGATTAAAATCCAGGTTTTTAATTCCTGAATGTCCTTGATAATATATAAAGAGCACAAATTCTCATTTAGTCATCTTTGTAAACTTTCACCAATCTATAGTTGAATAAGTTTATACTGGAATTTAAATATATTGAATTGCTTTGTGATTTTCTGAATTGATTCTTCAATTTTGAAATATTAACTGTACATATACAACTGACTCCATCTTCTGGGATCAGAAATTGTTAAAGGATTTGTGTTTTAAATATTCTGAGGGATATTCAGGATAAATTAAGGTACTGTAAATTTCATTTTTCTTGATTAGTAATGACTGTTTAATTTTGATGTACATGTAGATAAATTTTGTTAAGTTTTAAAACAAGCTTGTTGCTGATTTACTTCCATCTTTCTTGTTACCACTGCCACGTTGTAACAATCTTTATTCATTCACTTATATATACATATATATATACGAATACTTGCTTAGTAATAACGTAACGTTTATTGTCACGATACACTGATTAGCTGGTACGAAATGCATTTGTTTTTGTGACGATTAAACTAAAAAAAATAGCATGTGAAGTCTTTGTTGATTTTAGCTATATATATATGATTACTTTTTCTTGTCTTTTTCGTATATTTCTATAAAGTTCAATTAGTGTTTTTCTTACCAAAACTTAGAAATTAGGTTCTATGATTTGCCCATGCAAGCCAAGCCGCGTAGCGCAGTCAATAGCGCGTTTTACTCAAGAGAAAGAGGTCCCGGGTTCGACACCCGCCGTCCGCTCACATACTTTCGATTTTCCTTCCGCTGAGGTAAGAAAGACAGATGTAAGTTACATGAGTTATTATGTAAGAAATTATGTGCACTTAGTTCTGGTAAACGCTTAGGAGGTCTAAGCGTGCCTAGGAAAAGTGTGGTTAGATTAGCTGACCGTCCCGTCATGACCATAGCTGTTTACCGTGGACGTAAAGCACTTAAACTACAACAACAAACAACATACCCCAGACAGCCTAGGTAAGATAATAGAGTGACCCTGTGATGAGTCATTGGATAAGACCTGTCAATCATTTTGATCTAACAACAACCTTGAACTCAGCTGCTTGAACTGTAAGCAAATTAAAATTGCATAGCACATATTCTTACTGTATGATGGTCAGACAAGAAATAAGCCGGGTAAAGCTGGTCGTTAAAGTCCAGTCTTGTCTTAAACCCAGGTGTCTTTGAGCACAACATAAGGAAAACTTATTTAACAGTTCACAGGTCTAATAAAATCTTCATCAGATAACAGTAAATTTGACTTGGTCTGAGTAGTCAGCTTGTGTGACCCAAATGTCCTTTTTTTCATGGTCAAATGAAATGAATTTGTAATAATAGTGGAAGTATTAGTAGATATGACTTTATTAATATTATTCATAATAGTAGTGGTAGTAGAAGCTGTATTATTATAATTATTGTTATTGTTGTTACTATGATTATTATTAGCAACATATTTTATAACAGGAGTATGCTATGGTTAAAGACTGTTTGCTTTTATTATTAGCTGCATCATAACGCATGTTCTGATTGTTTAAATGTGTAGAAGTAAGGAGGAAAATTCTCAGAAATTGACATAATTCATTCCCAGATCCAACCCAAGACATCATGTGGGGAAGAGACAACACCAAATCACCACCAAAGACAACACCAGCGACAGCCATGTGAACAATTTCCCATGTAGGTGGTCAACGGCTAGCCTGAACATCACAAACAATATATCAGTAACAGATATAGCAACTAACAACACCTAAAACAACCAAGAAGAACCAAAACAGAGCTGCCGCTTTGTACGACCAGTAATGAAATTTCTGTCTGGCTTAAACGGTGGTTTGTGGCCGACCAACCCTCGCCCTTTGTTCTGCTTTGGTTCATCAGATACAGTCTGACCGAAAATTATTGAGATTCTTTTGCCAGATTTCAGCCAGTAGTTTTCTAGCTTTATGTGAACTAAATTGAATTGATTTGATATGTTGTTGGTATATTCATTACTGAACTACAATGTGGTGGATTTGATATTTGTCAGTCATATAAAAGACGAGGATTATCTCCCCTTTAGTTAACCAAGTGCAAAAATTGAGCAAAATATAAAATAAGATGAAATTTGAAATAAAATGTGTACAAAACAAAGTAAGAATACACATTTAAAATTACTTGTTCAGATACAGAAACAATACTGCTGTACAATTAGCAATTCTGTGTGATGGCGCCTTTAAGAAATTAATAGAATTTGAATTTCAGATAGGTTTTCAATTTTTTCACCGAATTCTAAGAAAAAAAGATCAGTTTTCAGCAGGGTGGGCACCTTAATTTAGTCACTGAATGAAAAAGTAATAATGACAGACAAAAATAACTGTACAAGTACAAACACTTATGATTTACATGTAATATGATATCAGAAAATAATATCACTCTTGTAAAATACTCATTTCACCATTTCTTGTATATTGCAGAGTCCCAGATGTATGAGAGTTTACCCCCAATTTTCAGTTGCTGAAAAAAGCTAGTCACCAACATTCAGACTGAAATATATTAAACCACATAACAACTTTTATCAACCTGATATTGTTTAATAATATACATGTAATGCCAATCAGAATGTCTGAACTAAAAGCAGTGTTGTCTAGTTTAAGACTTCTACTTCTAAAACGTTCTCCCGAACCATTTTATTTTGCAATTTTAGACCCGTTAGATCAATAAGTTGATATATATTACTGGAAGTGCAAGTACAATGAATTATTATACATAGAAATTATGTATTACATTCCTTTCTTAATATGTCACCAAGCCAATGGTTTACTGAAAGAAAGGGTATTCGCACATACTATACTTAGGTGTTCAACTCAACAAAAGCAACCAACGCCCACACAACAGTCTTACAACTGCCTCGACAATAAAAACAAATTATACGTAAATCAATAAACATCTATTTTTACATTTTTTTATTTTTAGCTCACCTGAGCCGAAGGCTCACAGGTGAGCTTATTGTATAGGCAGGCATCCGTCGTCCGTCCGTCGTCGGTCAACATTTTCAAACGACATCTCCTCTGCAACTACAAGGCTCTTTGTAACCAAAATTCAAATATAGCATCTATAGGCAAGGGTAACCAATAGTACTGTTTTTTATCCAAATCGGTTCAAAACTTTAGTTGCGTTGGCAACTTAAATTTTCTATTGACTTATATTGGAAAAATTGAAAATTTGCATTTATTGCTACAATGTATGTCACTGCAGATATTTTGACAAAACGTTTACAGAAATGTTTCTTGAGTAGTCCTCTTTCAACTACATGAAATTTATGTTAATTGCACAATTTGGCTGGTTGCCATGGCAACAGAATGGTTAAAAATAGAAAAAAAAAATCATCTCCTCAGAAACTATGCAACCAGTGAATCTCAAACTTTATAGAAAGGATCTTAGTACTAGCTTTCATAAAAGTGCTGTTTTTTTGGCAATTGCTACAGCAGTTTAGTTGCTATGGGAACTTAAAGTTGCCATTGACTTATAATGGCAGAAAAATATTTAAAAAAATCTTCGCAGAAACTATGGGGCCAATAAAGCTCAAACTTTACTGAAAGGCTCTTAGTACTAGCCTCTATAGAATTACTGTTTTTCATGGCGATTGTTCTAGCAGTTTTGTTGGCAACTGATAGTTTCCATCGACTTATAATGAGAAAAATGGAAACTGGGAGTTTTTGCTATCTCACTGCAGTTATTGGGATTTTTTTTCTACATAAATATTTCATGAGTGTGTTTGATATGAATTTTGCCCAAATCACTGAATTTGATTGGTTGCCATGGCAACATAAAGGAAAATGTTTTGAAAAAGCATTAAAGAAACCATAAGGGGGATGAAGTTGATTCTTTGAATACATGTTCATGACATTAGCCACTACATAAATAATGTTCTTTTTTTATTCTTTTTGCCTGTGTGTTTTCATTGCTAGATTTGTATTAGGAAAAGTGGACATTGGCATTTTTTTCTGTGTTATTGTAATATTTAGACAGAAGTTTTACAGACATTTTTCTGGAGTAGTCCTCTACCATCCATGTGAATTTTATCAAAATCACTGATTTTGATTTGTTGCCATTGCAACCAAAAGTAAAAAGTATGCAAAGACCAGGAACTGAAACAATCAAAATCCAAATCCAGCCCTCAAACCATAGTTGGAAACAACTAAGATTACAAATAATCAAGATACAGAGAACATATGGCCAACCGAGTGAGCAGCTTGTTCCCAAAAGGTGGCCACTCAGCAACCCAAACCGAACCAAAAATAATAAGAACATACATAAGGTAAAACATCACAGAAACTCTGACACCAAAAACAGGCAACAGAGAACCACAACAGAACTACCGCCTTGGCTACATTTTCTTAGAAAATATCTAAAAAAAACATTGAAGCCATGAGGGAAATGAAGATGAATCTCTGCGTACATATTAGTGACATTTAGTCTCTACATAAAATTTATTGTATTATTTTTGTTGCCCATGTGCTTGGTTGCTATGGCAATTTAAAGTTCCCATAGACTTAAGATGAGAAAAGTAGAAATTAGCATTTATTTCTGTTTAATTGCAGATATTTTAACTAAAGTATTACAGAAACTTCCCTAGAGCAGTCCTCTACCAACCATATTAATTTTGCCAAATTATTGCCTTTGATTGGTTGCCATGATAACCGAAAGGCTAGTCGTTTTGCAATTGCAATTTTATGAAACTTGCAGATTATCTGAAAAAAAAATCTTTATTATTATGATTATTATTATCAGGATAGGCATAAAATCTTTCACAAGTTTGAATTTGGGCCAAATCGGAATATTTATTTTGGACTTACTTGCTCTTACGGACCGAAACATTTTCCCATACACTTACAATGGGGGAAAATGTTGTCCTGGGCACAGCAATTTTATCTAATATTGAAACTTTATCAAACTTGGTGATAACCAGGACATGCATAAACTCTCTGACAAGTTTAGAATTTGGCTATATTGTTTATTTTGCATTAGAGTTACTCGCCTATGGTTGTTTTAATAGCTCATATTTGATCTTGTCCCGGACATAGCAATTTTATTGTCTTTTAATTGTAACTTCATCAAACTTGCTTATATTAGCTAGGACGAGCATAACAACTCAGAGGAATTTGAAATTAGGCCACATTGTACAATTTACTTTAGAGTTACTTACCCTTGAGTGCTATGGCTGAATGGGCTCAGGTGAGCTACAGGACCAATGGTCCTCTGGGCTAGCCTTAACATAACAAAGCATAAATCAAAATAGTCAAAGCGACAAAGAACACATGAAGCAACTGATAAGAACCGAGACAGAAGTGCCGCCTTGGAACGGCCAGCAATGAAACTACTGGGTGGAGGAGGGGTTAACCGGTTTTCGGTCGAGCCCTCGGTTCCGCTTTGGTTCGTCAGACACTCAGTTGTTCTATTCGGTTTGCGTGGAAGATGACTAATTCATAAGTGTAATATCTCACGAACATAGAAATCAGAATTAAAAATAAAATTAAACAAACATAAAGACTCATAAAATAGCAACACTGAAAAACTGGAGCAGAAGAAACCTACCAGTTAGACCACGGTTGGCCCGAACAAAGACGTCCCGGGAATCCGACGTCATGACGTCCTTACAACATTGCCCATGTCAAAACTGTTTAAAATGGTGGACATCAGCGATATGAAGACGATGTAGCATTGAAAGAAATGAAAAGCATTCTTCATAATTTGCCAAAACGTCGAGTAATATGTAATGAGTGGTTGGTTGGTTATTTTTGGGTTTTACGCCCTTTGAGACAGTATTTTTTATTCTATATCAAGCCGTCTCCCAGAGAGAGAGAGAGAGAAAGAAGAGAAATGACAGACGATAGAAAAATGTCCAAACAACCCCTACCCACACCTACTGCAAGCACAGTAAGCCCTTGCCCTACTATAATCCAAATTAGTAGGACGTCCCGGCTATGAAAGGTACCCAGCACCAATGCTCCACCCGACCACGCCATTATATGATTAATTAACTGTGAAAAAATATGTTACAAGGAGTGTGCGTTAATTAGACTCAAATAAATTCGGTCATGTTACGTAAAACGTGTATCGTTAAGAAAATCAATTATATTTGTAATTCAATAAATGTATGTGTAAGAAGTCTTCATGTATGTATTTGTATGTTCCTTTACTACAGTATAGAAAGAGAATTATATGCATGTTTCTAAATGTTCCGGTCCCGTCATGCACAGGCAAACATATTAGAATACATAGTCAATTATTATAGTTATTGAAAATGGAGACCGACCTTTTGAAAAATAAAAATAATCGAGTTCTTTTCCTATCGAGTTTATCGAGTACTTGTCACCAAAAACTGTTTGTCATAAAAAGTAAAATATATACCAACCTCTTCTTAAAAAAATTAACTCCGCATGGTCTATTCTGGAATTATTTTTGTTCTTGCGATTCTGTCTGACAAATGTCCTATTTCCGTTTTTATTACGAAACCTCTGTCAGAGGTAACACAGTGGAAGTCAAAATAAACAAAGTGTTAGCAATGTATGAAACGCAGGTTTTGACATCACAGAAATGCTATCAAATGCTTTTTTCGGGTGGTCCTGAAGCAAAAGGACAACTCATTTTGCATCAAACTATTCACTAATTTCGGCCAATTAGGATGTGTACCTCCACACATGACTGGAAGAACACACACACACACACACACACACACACACATCCCACCATACCAGGCTTTATTTGCCAGTGTAGGCACCGATCACTTAAGAAGGACTTATAAAGATTAAATTCGAACAATCGTAGCGTGTGCACTCCGTGACGTCAGTTTTTGTAAGTCCAGCAGACTTGAAAGATATTTTTGTGATCATATGCGGGAGCCAAAACTATAATGAAGCAATAGATTAGTCATCAAAATTAAGAAAAGACATTACAAATGTTGAAAACATTTGAATTTGATACATGAAACAGGCTTATATGGCCATGAACAGACTCAATTAAACCGAGTCTGTTTTTTTTCTGTTCTTTGGTGTATTCCTTGCTTCTAAACGATCTTACCTTTCAGAACTTATTTATCTTCACTGCAGCAGGTGTTTGTGCCGTGTGTCGGTCGTAAAACGTCTCCACGTACATTATCATAGTGCAGATTATATTTTCTGGTCCTTTGGGATCATTGCGTTCATTTGAGTTATTTTGAAAATAGAGTTCCGCTTAAGCCGGTGCTAGGGGGCGTAGCTGGTGTCGCATATTTTATTACTGGTAATAAACAGACTTAATTAAACCGAGTCTGCTTTTTTCTGCCTTGCTTCCAAAGGATATAATTATTCAAAACTTATTTACACTGAAGAAGTTAAATACAGAAACGCGCGTCAGTCGCACTTAATTAGGCATGAATACGTTTATATTACAAAGACGTTTTTCTTTGCTTTGCTGATTGCGTTATTGTATAAAAACAACATTTCTTGAATCACGTTTGCGTGTATAGCGGTTTGACGCTCTCCAACATCCTAACAAATTATTTAACATTTTTGAAAGAAACGTCTTCTTGTCTACAGACCATAAGCCAAAACGTCTTTGACTAAGGTCGTCATTATCTTACAGTCAAGTCGCAGCGCGTTGCAGCAATTGAACAATGAACATAAAGAGGTCTACAATCTAACCCCTTTGCTTTCTATTGGAATCTGATTCTTCGTATAACTGATGTACACATTAATCGTTGCACATTTAATGAAAATAGTTCACCGGCTAAGTTTTGTCAGAAGTTAAGTTTAATCACATCTTTGACATAATAAATAGCTTTCAAATGATAACTACAAGCTTGCAAGTTTGAACTGCTTTTAACGCCTTTCGGCGTTTCTCGTTTAATTTGAATACTGAATTGAAGAAAAGAGTCCCTGTCTTTCGTGGGTCTTATGTCTCAAATACTGTTCTCGTCTTTTCAGTTGAAATTAGCTCAATTTTACACAAAGGTGATGACAAAAATGATGCTTAATATATTTTGCATAGTATATATCAGACAGATAATAATATTACCTACAGTGAAGCTTACTTAGCATCTTTTTCAAATATGGCTTAATCAGGATGTTAATGTGTAATTTTCGTTCATTAAACAGGATATCCTTGGAATTCATTACAAACATCGGTTTGCGGATTCTCAAAAACAAGTCCTTGACGAATAGAGAATTGTATTTTGCAAGCTCAGCGTTTCTGCGCAAATAACATCCTTGACATTTACTACCAAAGTCGATTTTCTGATATAAGTAACCTTTTATTGTCGAAAACGAGCAAAGTATTGCGCTTTGCAAGTTCAGCGTTCTTACGCACATTGTACCCTCGACCTTTATTACCAAACTCGATTTTTAGATATAAGTAAAACATAAAGACGTAGTCCTTATAGCAAACTCTTCACGCCTGAAAAACACCTCGACTCTGTCCTCGAAAACAAGTTTATCAAAGTGCTCTGCATATTTAGCGTTCCTGTGTACATTGTTGCAACTGTGGAGGGAAGACACTGTTTGAGATTTATACGGTGCGACCGTTTTCGTACGGTCGAGCTCATTCAGTAAACCCAAAAGAAAGTAATTTTTGTTCATATCTAATGCACAAAATTGAATATAAATACACGCCGCTATGACATATATGGCTCACAGTAAAAACGAAATACTCTATGTTTTGGAAACATCGATAGTAACCAGGATAAACAAAAAAAGCACAACCATATTCGGTAATACTCGACGATCAGTTCTCTGAAATTGCTGATCAAATACGAAATACTCTATGTTTTGGAAACATCGATAGTAATCAGGGTCAACAATAAAGCACAACCATATTCGGTAATACTCGACGATCAGTTCTCTGAAATTGCTGATCTGATACGTTTATCGATTTTCTGAAAAAGAAAAACATTTAACCAGTATTGTGCGCGTTTTTGCCTTGTTGAGATCGTTGGCATACACTCCTTTTACAGATCAGGTGTTTTAAAACGATAATCTTCTTCAAAAGGATAGTACAATCAAGGTATTACAGTAAGTAAGCATTTATTTATTTACGATCTTATTTATTGTTTTGTATCTTTATTACCTGCGATACTATAATTATAAGTTTGCTTTTAAAGTGTTAATCGCAATAGAACACTATTCTTTCTTTGTTCAAGTTTTGATATCATTTTGGAAAAAAAAGAAAATTAAGGTCTGCGATACTGTTTCGAGCCGTTTAAGAGTCAAAATTTAAAAACATATCTGCTGAGGTTAAAGATGACATCTGATTTCTTCCACAAAATGCTCATTGTGGGACACAATCTTTTAAGGTGGTGATTTGTGGTACATACAAATATCTGCTTAACCCCGCCCCCCCCCCCCCCCCCAAAAAAAAAAAAAAAAAAAAAAAAAAAAATCAACGTACCTCCCTGAAAGTTTGCTGACTTCTTATTTTTGTTGTTTCCTACAGTTTAGAATACAGAATAGAGGGACATGCTGTTAAAAAGTGTTTTATATGGAAAAAATCAAAGGGTAATTTTGTGCACATAAATCTAGAAAATTAACTTTATTCTTGAAAATATAATTAGCTCTGAAGTTTCTTTAATGCATTAAAAAGTGCGTCCTAGCAATTATTTGTTCCAACTCTTTCTCAAATTTGTAAGGTAGACCAGATGAAAACAGTCACTTTTTCTCAAATGTCTGACCATGTATGGTGCATGTACACTACATGCATTAATTAAATACAGGTAGAGCAGTTATACCGTTTTCATACTCACAGTATTTTTTTTTTGTAAAACCAAACTGTTCCAATTTTAGGACAGTTATGGTAATTATTTTTAGTGTTCCAATATTTAGAATTTTTACCACCATGAAACACGTGTGTATATAAAATTGTTCAGCCTTGAAAATGGACTCTACTGTGTATTTTGGCAAATATTTGGTGACAGAAAAGACTACTTTTTTTTTCATCTGCCCTGCCTGAAAATATGTAAAAAAATGGAAAAAATAATTACTAGGACGCTCTCCATAATGTATTAAGAACCTTTAGAACCTATTACATTTTTAATCACAATGGTTATTTTTCAGATGTTTGCGCACAAAATTACCCTTTGAAATTTCTTATATAAACCTTTTTTAACTTCAACAAGTCCTGTATTTTTGGATTCTGAATCGTGAGAATCAACATAAAAAGGCATCTGCTAATTTTGGGGAAGGTCTGTTATATTTTCAGCATTTTATGCGGATTTTTTTCCCATCCCAAATCAGTGATTATCACCACCTTAAGTCGCGTTGTATAAGTAACGTCTTGAAATCGTGTAAATGAACAATTCGATCAGCTTGCTAAACCAAGATTAAATTCCCGCTACGCTCACACTACATAAGGGTCAGCATCACCTCCTATTCTGTCAAGCTAGAAAGTGATTACCATTTTTGTAATGAGGTTAAGGAAGGTTTGACATTATTCGGCGTTTTCATCGGTCGCTTGAAAATATTCTTCATTCTGGTATCACTTTGGCTTTCGTCGGCTTGCCAAACTTAATAAGTTAATATCGTTGAATATCTGTACTGAATCATTTTAATCTGATTAATATACATTCTGCCAAGTGTCATGAAAGAAAGCAGCATTTTCAACAGAAGACGGATTTTCTTACAGTTTGTCTTTTTTTTTCTTACGTAGGAACCGGCTTGAAAAAGACGTTGCCTACTGGCAGTATTCAACGCTATTTCTTTCACGAGAGTACTTCAAAGGACAAGTTGATTTTTGTCGACAAACAGTTGCCGGTATTAATGTTTGTTTTATCAATATTTGTTTGCGCCATTTTGAGAAACATTGTTTACCTTGGAAACAGTGGGTCTTCCATTTAAATTATTAGATCAATAATGCATTTGTTGAATTTTAGCAATTTCTTGTAATCCTTTGTAAGGGAAATATTAGAAAATCATTTAATATGTATTTATTACTCATATCTTGCTTTTGAAAACCATTCCTGATCTATAATTCTCGAGTTAAAAGTTTGAAAGGAAGTGGTGTCCATCAGTCAGGAATCAGAGTATAGGACACAGTCTAATCTGATAATTAATATCCTATAATTACATAAGGACATGCAATTTGCTCGAGCCAAGCTTTAAATAAATCCAGTGCAAATGGACAAGGAAATGACTTCTACCCCAATATAATACTGAGCATAAAAATCTTGACCCATTTTAAGATCTTTATGTTTTGGAAAACAATGATAGTGTACACATAAATATATGTTATGACGATCGATATGTTCTCGAGATTGACTCAGCTTTCAAAAACAGAAAAGAATAATGCAAGCAGTAAACTGTGGTAAGCTTAAAGCTGGAAACAATATGAAAACCTGAATTGCAAATGATTTCATCGGGAAAAAAAATCTTCCAAAAAGGAAAGATGAAGGAATTCAGCAAGTAGATGGACTGGCAGAGAATAGATTAGATTTGCACTGTATTTTCCAGGTTTGCAAACGAAAGCGAGGTTGAATGGCTTCTTCGTAAGTTTCGCCAAATAACCTTCCATTTGAATAAATCACAACAAAACATCGAACATTTTAGTGAGACCTTTAATATGAAAATATTGTTTTTGAAAAAAAAAACAAGTTTCCTTATTTGTAATATAAACGAGGCTTGCAAACGAGAAAAGTCACTTTAAAATATACACAACTTCGAAAGAAACGGCAAAGTTTCAACTTGAAATAGTTTTGTGACAACATCTACAAATCAAGCTGCAGCGTCCTAGATGAATGTGCAATAAGCTAAACAATAAACAGAGCAAGAGCTTTTATTCATGCTAGTGGCACTCATTTGGATAAGCTGAGTTCACTTACGAAGGTTCATTTGGCTATCCTGTACGGTTGTAGAGTTACGACAATTTTCACCAGCTAATTTAACTTTTTTGACAAACTATTCTAAAGAACATAGGGCCATTATCATAGGCAAAAAATGAATTCTTGGTGACTAGTCGAACCGTGGCATCGTCATAGTGCGCCAATCGTTGATATGGATGGATGATTTACGGTTTTACGCCCTTTAAACAGCATTTCAGTCATTTCGGGACGATAAAAGGGTGAAGATGAAAATCTGTATGCAATGTAGCGACATTTAGGCTCGGGAAGAATCTCGCCTTTCTTGGGATTCGAAGCCAGGACTTCGTGTTCCGATGTCGGGAGCGCCAACCGCTCGGCTACGCGGACGTTTCGCAACCTTAGATAGAACGCTTGTATAGAATGTAAATGGGAGTCAAAATAGCATCGTAAAGATTTTCCCTGGTCTTTCTAGATAAATACAAGGGTCGATCCAGAAATATGGTTACTGTGTCCATTGCGCGCTTATTCATCTTAGCATTATCATAAAAATTATATCAAGATACAATGTTATTAACTTTTGAATAACTGAATAAATATAAAGTTAGAATCTTTTCCCGTTCTAGTCATAGGGACGTTCAAAGTATGCCACCGTTGACATCGCGCCGCACATTAGAATAACGTTTATTACAGGAACATGACTTTAAAGGCCCTATTGCTCTATAAACATGAAAATTTTCATCAAGATGTATCGCTGCAAGCTTCTCACCATAGTTTCTTCATTGTAAATGACCGCGTTCGGCCGACTTAAAACAAATAAAACGTCCATGAGTTTCACATAAAGAGGGTTTGAAAACTTATTTGGGTCATTTTAGTTGGCAACTAAAATGACCAACTTTCGATTTCATGCCCTTGAATAAAATGGTAAAAATACAATGTACAAGGGTGAGGCCTCATTAACTGTGGCGCTCATGTTTATATTGCATCACTCAACCGGAAAGCAGAAAAGGAAAATCATATTTTGTTGTGCGATTTGTAGTTTTTCAAAAACCTGTTTTCCTTACTTTTTGCCAGCTATTTGGATCAATGTATGCATATCAACCTACATTTTATCATCAAACGTGAAGGTTGAAAGGGTTTTCGTAATGATTTGTGTTTGGGCGTTTTTTACACAGATAGGACAATGGAGACTTTAAAAGGCAAACACAAATCAAAATCAAACTAACGCACCAAATTAGATGAAAATTTGAAACGATGACGAAATATATTCCTGCCATCCACTGTTGAAACCTTAGTATCGTCATTGCAGTTTGAAGTTCGCCAGGTAGTCTAATGCTTGTAACTGCCAAGTGACAAAATGCTTATTTCCGACAAACGCGTCTGCAGATACATATGCGGTTTTGCCACAAATTACGAATATGACTCTTGGCTGTTAAATTAGACATGTGGTTATATAACCAAGATTATGGGGCTTGTGTAAAGGTGCAATCAGCGCTGGTAGGATGCAGATGAGTTGCAAGAGGATCGTCCGAATACCGGAAGACCTTATGGGCAATGTCAGACAATGACGTCAATCTCGCTTGAACCCCATATATGAAGATCGATGTTCTGCAATTCGAAGATTTTGTAAATTCTTGAATATGAGCTGCGGGGCTGTTCAAATAATATTGAAAGGGGAGATAAACATGGATGCTACTTAAGACATGACATAATATCCAAACTTTATCTGGAACGTCAACAACGTCATTGACGTGCGGCGCGTGTCGTTACCATGTCTTCTGTCTATCTTGATATCTCGATAACTGTGCACTATAATTATATGACATTTTCAGACTATACAGCAAATAGAATAAGGTACATGGATGCGAATTGTTTTTGCTCTCTCTTTAGTCTACACGAATTTATAGCTACAGTGTCATTACTTCTGGATCAACCCTCGTATTTCATAACTTCTTAAAACAAAGACAAATGTTACTTAAGGAGGCGACCTTAATTTCGATTGCGCAACGTTCTGCGCTTTGCCGTCATTCGGCGCTGTGACGACATTCTCTCCTTACAAAGTGAGCACGATAGGTCGGCCTGATATTTTCATCGCGATAATTTCTTTCGACCATAGAACAGAATAAATTTTACTACTAATTTATGGCCACACACTGCACTTGCGACTGCGTTTTGCAATTACGTCACCGATTATCATTTCCGGAAGCTGTCATCAGCAAAGTGAAAGTATGAACCAGTTTTAACCGTTATATGCTAGCTGCTGGCAACATCTTCTTATTCTTATTTTGATACATATTTATTTGAAAAATATGAAATGCTCTTTCTTTTCCGGCAGAATGAAGACATTAGACTTTTGCTTATACGTTGTAAAAAACCACCCCAATCCTCCACCAATTCCCACCAGAATTTTTTCCGATTCCTCCCCCCACGCCCAGATAGGTGACAAAAAATTTACGACCCCTCCACCTCCATCCAATCCCAGCTACTCTTCACACACACACACACACACACACACACACACACACACACACACACACACACACATTATAACCTATTTTATGTCGACTGAAGCTGAGACATTTTTTTTAAAAATGAAGGGTGATGGAAGAATTCTGACATCCCCCCCAATATGCCTATTAAAATGTAGGACCCCACCCCCTGCTCCAAGGCGTATTTATTTTCAACTCCCCAAGTACCAGTACATCAACGAAATTCCTTTTGCTAATGTTTTGTAGACACACACCCCCAGTGCCACCAGATTTGTTTATGACCCCAGCCCCGCATATAACTTATTTTATGTCCGACTGAAGCTGAGGCATTTTTTATAAATGAAGACTGGAAGACTGACAGAAGAAATCTGACATCCCCCTCCCCAAACATGCCTATTAAAAGATGTGACCCCACCCTCTGCTCCAATGCTTATTTATTTCGATCGCCCGGTATATCAACAAAATTCCCTCCCCCACCCCCAGAATGTACTCGGTCCCTCAGCTGCTAATATATGACCGGTCCCTAACATGAAATGTGTTTTCTGTGTGAATTCTCATTCATAATGTACCACTGGCTGACAGTTTATTAATAAATCAAATTTCCCAATTTGCCATTTCATTGGATCCAGTCAGATTATCGGTAACAAAACATTTTGCGCATTGCAGGCGCTCTTTTTGACAGAAAAATAAGTTTGCTGTGAAAAATTACCGATAAGAGTAGATGGTCAAGATTTAACTAATCAATCAGTGGTTTTGAACAATTATGCTATGTTGTAGGACAATTGTGTTTTGCAATGGATCTTCTGTTGGTCTCAAACTAACACGTACCAAGGGGAGCAACTCGCTGCAGCCAAAAGGCGGTGCTGCAGGAAATCTGATTTGCAAATTGGCCATCGGCCAAGGGTATGTTAGGAACAAAGTGGACTTATATATAAACTCCACAGCGCCTATGTTAGCTCACAGGATTTTCGCATGCCAAAGGTTCTAAGGAACAAAGTGGACTTAGTACCCTTGGCATGCAAAATTGTTCTGAGCTAAGATCGGCCATATGGAGTTTCAGGATGTCTCTTTGTGAAATGCCGGATTGTTCCATATTTTATGTCCGACTGAAGCTGAGGCATTTTTTATAAATGAAGACTGGAAGACTGACAGAAGAAATCTGACATCCCCCTCCCCAAACATGCCTATTAAAAGATATGACCCCACCCTCTGCTCCAATGCTTATTTATTTCGATCGCCCGGTATATCAACAAAATTCCCTCCCCCACCCCCAGAATGTACTCGGCCCCTCAGCTGCTAATATATGACCGGTCCCTAACATGAAATGTGTTTTCTGTGTGAATTCTCATTCATAATGTACCACTGGCTGACAGTTTATTAATAAATCAAATTTCCCAATTTGCCATTTCATTGGATCCAGTCAGATTATCGGTAACAAAACATTTTGCGCATTGCAGGCGCTCTTTTTGACAGAAAAATAAGTTTGCTGTGAAAAATTACCGATAAGAGTAGATGGTCAAGATTTAACTAATCAATCAGTGGTTTTGAACAATTATGCTATATTGTAGGACAATTGTGTTTTGCAATGGATCTTCTGTTGGTCTCAAACTAACACGTACCAAGGGGAGCAACTCGCTGCAGCCAAAAGGCGGTGCTGCAGGAAATCTGATTTGCAAATTGGCCATCGGCCAAGGGTATATTAGGAACAAAGTGGACTTATATATAAACTCCACAGCGCCTATGTTAGCTCACAGGATTTTCGCATGCCAAAGGTTCTAAGAAACAAAGTGGACTTAGTACCCTTGGCATGCAAAATTGTTCTGAGCTAAGATCGGCCATATGGAGTGTCAGGATGTCTCTTTGTGAAATGCCGGATTGTTCCATATTTTATGTCCGACTGAAGCTGAGGCATTTTTTATAAATGAAGACTGGAAGACTGACAGAAGAAATCTGACATCCCCCTCCCCAAACATGCCTATTAAAAGATATGACCCCACCCTCTGCTCCAATGCTTATTTATTTCGATCGCCCGGTATATCAACAAAATTCCCTCCCCCACCCCCAGAATGTAATCGGCCCCTCAGCTGCTAATATATGACCGGTCCCTAACATGAAATGTGTTTTCTGTGTGAATTCTCATTCATAATGTACCACTGGCTGACAGTTTATTAATAAATCAAATTTCCCAATTTGCCATTTCATTGGATCCAGTCAGATTATCGGTAACAAAACATTTTGCGCATTGCAGGCGCTCTTTTTGACAGAAAAATAAGTTTGCTGTGAAAAATTACCGATAAGAGTAGATGGTCAAGATTTAACTAATCAATCAGTGGTTTTGAACAATTATGCTATGTTGTAGGACAATTGTGTTTTGCAATGGATCTTCTGTTGGTCTCAAACTAACACGTACCAAGGGGAGCAACTCGCTGCAGCCAAAAGGCGGTGCTGCAGGAAATCTGATTTGCAAATTGGCCATCGGCCAAGGGTATGTTAGGAACAAAGTGGACTTATATATAAACTCCACAGCGCCTATGTTAGCTCACAGGATTTTCGCATGCCAAAGGTTCTAAGGAACAAAGTGGACTTAGTACCCTTGGCATGCAAAATTGTTCTGAGCTAAGATCGGCCATATGGAGTTTCAGGATGTCTCTTTGTGAAATGCCGGATTGTTCCATATTTGTCTGAGTGGCCATAGGGAAGCTTCTTTGCTGAAAGGGGGCAACAAGAGGAGTGAAGGCCTTTGATGGCGACACAAGATTGTCATTTCCGATGTTGTGGTTATTTGTAAACAAATGTGCAAGATTCATCAAAAGCCATAAAACACAGGGAACTTCTGGAAAATCCCTGTTAAACATGTATAAAATATGTAAAAATGCATATACATTACATTTAGGTTATTAAATTGTTGTTTTGATCTGGTAACAGCCAGAGTTGCCTATTCCTATCTATCTATCTATCTATCTATCTATCTAGCCGGGCCGCGTAGCGCAATCGGAATGGCACCTGACTTGTAAGCCATAGGTCCTGGGTTCGATACCCGGTTCAGCAACTTACTTTCATTTCCCCTTCGCTGATTCAAGAAGGATAGTTGTCAGTTACTGGTGAAAGTAAGTGCACTTAGTGCTAGTTTACCGCTTAGGAGGTCTAAGCCTGCCCAGGAATAGTGTGGTTAAGTTAACTGATAGTGCCGACATGACCATAGCTGTTTACTGTGGACGTTGAACAATAAAACAATGTACAGACTCGTCGGAAGCAATATACGAGTCTCTGTAGGAAGCGAAAATAAGCGGAACCGATTATACCCTGTGATTACACTCAATGTAAAAAAAGGGTAAAAACGGTATTACTTTTGGATCGACCCCCATTCGTCACCAGTGCCGGTGACATGATATTTGTATTACTTTTATCTAAAGTTAAGTGCTTGATTGATACACTGATATATTATAAGGAAATACTTTAGCACAGGTATCTCAGAAAAGAATTAAGGTCGGCCTCCTTAAAACAATTTTAAAATGCTTCGGACGTAGGCGTTTTGGGATAGTGTCACTTATATCTGAAATTAAAATTAGGCGACGAAAAAGATTTGAGGAAAAAACACGCGAGTTAAACATATCATATTTCTTAACTTTTTATAGCCTCTGAGTGTAGCCTTTTTGACGAAGTTTAGGCTCCCGTGTTCATTTCGGGTACGCTGGTAATAATTATTTATTTATTACTTTCTGGGGAAAAAAATTTGTGTTGTTTAAGGAAAAACGGTCTTTCCAATCGTGCCTTGTTGAATTAATGTCATAGTGACGTAACAAAGTAAGTGCCATTTTTCGAACTATAAAATACATGAAAACTGATTATAATGATCTCCAACTGAAATAAATGCATATTCTGTTGATTTATCTGCAAACATGACTGTTTGAATCTTGTTATAGCACTCTGTTTTTATTCAAATTTAAGAGAAGTGTTACTTTAATGTCAAATTGATGTCAATATATGGAAGAGGCAGACTGTTATAATGCAGGCTAAGAATTACATTGCTACCCCTCCGAGGAATTTTGCAGACATGCTTTACCTGAAAAAGCAGTCTTTCTTGAAAAGAATGAGGCACGTTCGTATTTTGATAGCGGAAGCGTAACGTTGTAACGGCTATTTGAATATGTTGCCTATCGCAAATTCGCAAATTTCAGCGCTGGCAGTTTTTGATATACAAATTACATAAGAAAATATCATAGAACGCGAACTAATAAAACTACAATCGCATGACCGCAAAATAAAGAGCACGCGAAAATAAAGTGTCGTGCAATAATTCTTTATAGTTTTCCGAAGTAACCATAATTTTGATTTCACCAAAGTTATGTTTAGCATTTGAAGCATATTTACCTCCAGTAATGCATAATAAGTAGAAAAAATGTTAACATATAACAATTTCTGGATTGTGCGATCAATTCTGGTGATGCACCTTAAACATCGTCAATCATTAACGGGCTTTCATGATGTGTACTTCGTCTTAGAGAAAAATAACTTAAAATTTATGCCTAACTGATAATCAGACCAAATGCTGTAGCCATCCCCTAATTATTAGTTTACTGCAGGTAGCAGCTATACATGCTCTGAGAACTACTTTTTCTAAAAACTCTGGTTCCCTATTCATAATACAGGTAATTCAAGCTTATAGTCTTTTGATAAGCAGCGCTAGTGAAACCTGATTCACGGTATTATTGTGCCGCTTAAAGGACGCTCTCATAAATACTCTAAAAGTCGCATATCCAATGCTAAAGTTTTGTCTATTTTTATTTTGAATACAGTCAGTGTGTTTTAGGACATGTTTAAATTACCACACGAAA
This sequence comes from Ctena decussata, assembly GCA_963989385.1. Taxonomy (NCBI): domain Eukaryota; kingdom Metazoa; phylum Mollusca; class Bivalvia; order Lucinida; family Lucinidae; genus Ctena; species Ctena decussata. The sequence continues at coordinate 72,239,330 of OZ022511.1, forward strand.
ATAAGTCTGTAATGCTACTGGAACTATTTTTTCATAAGGGCTGTACCCAGGTAGTGAAGCTATTTGCTTGTTATTTCGCTGGTTCCCACCCCAATATAAAATTGTTATATTACCAAATGCTTAATTATTAACATAGAAGGCTGTTTATAACGCCTAAATAACATAACGTTTAACAAAGATTTCGATTTTCTAGTTTATATCAAGATAAGGATGCGGGATATTTATGTTTTACTTTTAACTAGAGAAAAAATCAGTTAACAGCGTTATCTTCGCCACTTTGGGCACTGCTGCGAAATTGCATAAGTCTGTATCATTTATTGGTATATCGGAGGATTATACGGCCAGTTCAATCAGAAACACGTGTGAAATCGATACCCCAAGCAACCCGAGTTTATACAGCAATAAGTCGGGTTGGTCGGCGTCAATTTTCTAAGAGCATGTACACAGCATGTACGCAACATTTGTGCTGCCATCGGACTCACATTTGATGTGAACACCAAAAGGGTTTACAGAATGTGAGATTGGCATAGTTTGTTGCTTGCAATATTTCCTTAGGGCAGAATCAACATAATTTTCGGTACGTGTGTACTTTTAATCAGCTCTAAAAATTAGTTTTACGGTCATTAACCATACATTCTCTTGTTGCTTGATATCCAGTTAGGGTGCAAGGTTTAACCACACTACAAGCGTATTCAAAGAGTATATTATTGTCAAACATGTTTTATTAAGAAACGTCTCACGAAATGGCAGATAATGACTATATTGTAGATTAGTTCGCATGGGATTATCCTCGTAAGATCTATTCCGCTGCCAGCAGCATAATAGTGTGTATAGTTTCACTACTCTCAAAAATGATAGTGGTCAAAGTACCCAAATCATAAGTCCGAACTCGTAGGTCAGTTAAACATAGACAATTCCGGAATACTTTAGATATACAGACATGGACCCCAGTGCCCGCGGGGTAGTAAGCATCACCTGCCTATTAAAAGGAATTCATAGACAATCTCTACTTAAAGGGAGATCCATTCGCCTTCATATGAAAATAGTTGAACTAAATCACGATATAACTGATCCCATAACGTCGTAACACGACCACTTACTTTTGTACAGATAGACCCCCTTCCGCTGATACAAGCTGGACAGTTTGTCAGTTACTGGCGAAAGTATGTGGACTTAGTACTAATTAACCATTTAGGAGTTCTAAAGCTGCTCAGGAGTAGTGTGGTAAGGTTAACCGACCGTCCCCGTATGGCTACAGCTGTTAAAGTGGACGTAAAATGATAATAATAACAACAACAACGTCGTAACATTTTTTATAATAATCTAAGTTACCACTGTCACCTAGTTTTCTCTATTGTCATTACCATTATTTTATTGTATGGGTTAAAGTTAATTAGTCACCAGTTTAAGCATTTGCTTCAAATTGTGTTTAAGTTGATACAGAGACGGCTTTGCGCCTTTTCCTGTTTTATTCATTTCAGTCATATACATATAACAAGCATATAATATATAGGACAAGTTCATATTATAAAGAGTCTGATCAAAACCAACTGTTCTTCCCCATTTTACAACCGAAGCCCGTATGAATATCCACTCATAGCCAGTCTTAGAAAGCATTTGTTTTCTTTTAACATTTCATCACACATACTTTTGGTGGTGGGATTACAACTGATTCGAAATACACAAATGGACCTACATTATAAAACATCTGCTGTCGCCTTTTTCGTAGGCACAGCGGTTGAGGTGGCTCGATTGGGGACGCCTGCGCTTGCGATTGAATACGTAAGCGTCTCTTACCTGAAGTCTGCAGCTAATGTGTCCCGCGGAATGTGACAGTAAATGTGGCTCGGAGAGGGATGCTCTTTGCCTGCCGAAAGCTGCCCATCATCTCTTTTCTTTCCATTTTTTCGGGCTTAGCGACACTGAAGATGTTTAATACAGAAACGCGCGTCCGTCGCACTAATTTTGGTATGATTAGGTTTAAATTACTATCGAAACCAAAGAAAAAAAATTAAAATAATTAAACAATATCCTCTAAAGCCACTTGGGCTGGGGCATTAAAAATTTGTGTTTCTTTTAATGAAAACTGGCTCTTTAGTTTGGTTGCTATGGTTTTCATTGACTTATAAAAGGGAAAAATGAAGAACGGCATTTACTGCTAAGCCATTGGAGATATTTTGACAAAAAGTGTACAGAAAAGTTCCGTGAGTAGTCTTCTATCGGCCATGTTCTTTTTTTGCCAAATGCTCATTTTCATTTGTTGCAGCGGAAACAAAATGGAAAAAAATAAATAAATGTGAACATGATCTTTTCAGCAACCATAAGCTCTATGATGTTGAGAATATTTCGAAATATGCATCATATAAGTCTTTACAGATTTTATATTTTTCATGAAATCAGCTTTTTAGTTTGGTTCCTGTGGCAACTTACAGTTTCCAAAGGCTTGAAAAAATGATAAAAAGGCATCTACTGCCAAGCCATTGCAGATAATTTGTCGAAGCTTTGATAGAAATGTTCCTTTAGTAGTCTACTATCAGTCATATGATATTATGCCATCTGTTCATTTTTTATTTGTTGCCATGGAAACCGAAATGCAAAAATAGAATAAATGCCTTAAATTATCTTCTCAGAAATCATATGCTGTATGAGGCAGAGACTTCATTTGCATAATAATCATATTACCAGTTACAGATTCCTTGTTAAAAAAGGACATGGTTGGTATGGCAACTTATTACAAAAAAAAATCCGCGAAGCGCTATGTCTCGCCTGAAATAGCGCAGCTTTAAGGGCTGTTCCATTTGAAGATGTGACCCCCATGGGGGAATTCGCTGCAAAATGTGAGCTACCTCTTAAGAAAAGAATTAGACATGATATGGTACCACCGTAAGACCATAATATCTCCAAAATAATTTTTCATACTTATAAAAGAGGTGCAGGGCTGCTATCGTCACTAATGTGAATACCGTATACATTAAATTAGTAAAGAGCTAGTATGTGTTTTTCACAGAAAACTCTACACCGGAGGTGTATACTGTATGTGCCGCCAAGATGGCAGAGGGCGATTTCCGGCTTATGACGTAATCAACCATAGTATGATATCTCACAATAAAACTCTAACAAAGTAAGAATTTTTTAAGTCTTTTTTATAACATAAAACCTATTCACAAACAACATCATTTACATATCACATATCGAATCGTATGCAGAACAAATCTTGCTGGACTGATAATGGAGATTGCTCTAAATCAGTTCTTGATTTGCGTACGTTACACAAAGTCTCCAACGTTACACCAGTCTCTTATCATCATGTCTTATTATCAACAAGCTAGAATACCACTCCGTGGATAAGTCTATTCAAAACTTTATTTCATGTGCACGAATTGAATTACTGAACACTCATTTTATGTCGACACCGACGCTGACCGACCCGGTTAATTATACAATTCGCTTCTGCTGGGTTTCTTATATCAAGTGACGTCAGGTTATATATGGTGATAGGAGCGACCCAAAGTCAACTAATCTGACTGGAAATCTGACTTGGAATGCCTACAATTAACAAACAAGCTCTTAATACATTACCATAACAATACGTAGGACATGGGCTTGTCTTGGAAAAAGGATACTGACGTCCTCGATTAAGACCGAGCATTTAACGCACATGCCAACAGTGTTTCTAGACATAACTCACGCACGCGATAAAATGACGCGCGTTATGCTTCCAAAGTATAACAATGAAGAAACGCAAATCCAACTACGCACCTGCGTCGAATGATCTGACGTCAAAACCATGACAAATATTGAGGTGACGTCAACAAGTTTTAACATGACATAACCCACAAACAAAATCCAACGATCTTTTATATTTACATTAATGTAAATTCTAGAAAATCTAAAGTGCACACCTATCCATGTTGAATTTTACAAAACAAGCATACGACCGTATGTGTTTTCAAAAGGCTATATTTATAGTTTGTTTATTATAACTATACATTAGGTAGTCATTTCGTTCGTTCTGACATCACGATACAAATGATGTAACATCTTATGACATCGTATTTCGGTGACAAATAAAACGTATGATGACCAAGTGTGTTTCCGTCAAACACATTGCAATATACCCAAATGCGTGCAAATAACGTCACATCGATTGACGTCAACTCTAAGAATTATTGCTGTACAAATCAATCTATCTCTGTAAAAACAATCATACAAAAGGAAAATATTAATTCAAACTATTATAAAATGTACCAACGCTTTAATGCCATAGATCTGAATGACGTCACATATGCTGACGTCATGTAGACGTACGTTCCCGCAAACACACATGAATACATCTTACAAACTATTCCTTTAATACAACGATATGGAATGATAATGTATTACCAAGACTAGCGGAAAAATATAGAGGCGACTTGCACAGTGTATCGAGCCTCTTTTATTAGAAAACAATCCAGTTCCTCTCTCGAAAAGATCATGTCTAGCAATAGATAAAGAAGGAAGTCAAATATAAAAGCTAGCCAAACATATTCTAAAATATAGAATAATTTACATTACCTTTTTGAACTGATTTTAAAAGGTAGGCATTCATAAAATAGAGTATTATAGCCCCCGACTAACGAAGTCACAGCCGCTCCTAAAAGGATACAGTTTTCCATGGCTTATATACAGACTGAAAAAGTCTCTCAATGCATGAATTACTTTTGCAATGCAGATCTTTTTTCGCTTATTATCTTACGGACCGTAACTGCTCAAAATTTATTCATCCTTTTCTAGATAAAAAATATGAATATTGATAATTTCCTCAAACTGTGTCTTGAATTAACCGAATTTAGTATGAAACAAGCCAGGAACAAAAACTGAGTCTAAATAAATGTTAAAGTACGTAAAACAAACATTTTTCTAAAAAAAGATGTACCCCTATGCAGAAATTATCTATAATTTTGCTTATGGAAACTGACTGTATAGAGAAACGAGTACCATCTTTAAGAAACGGATACCAAACCCATCTTATGAATCATCCGTGCGGAAAATACAGGGTAGTAGCCGTATTTACCTTAAATAATGTTGTAGTGCTGAGCGACGTAGTAAAGCACGTCAAACATATATTACATTAAAAGCAATTTTGCCATTGAAATATCTGCGATGCAATCCTTTTCGATACACTTAAACATGTTTTTACATAACCAGATACTGCTGGTCCTAATCCTTTGTTTAGAAGCATAGTATTTTGATCCTCGTCCTTTGTTTAGGATCAAAGTGTTTGTGTTTTTTCCGAGTAAGTTGGCTTCAAAAAGGGAGAAGTCATATTTCCATTTCTGTAAATAATGGCATTTACTAGGTTTTTGACTTAAAGATGGAGCACCAAATGTCACACCTGGTTAACTTTTTTTCCAAGGCTGTTACGAAATGAAAAGGAGTCACGGTACCAAAATTACCTGGTCATCATTGTGTAGCCACGATGACCAGGTCATTTGGGAACTAGGACTACTTTTCATTTGGTTACAACCCCTGTATATACATAATAACTATGGGTGAATGTGGTAGCTGGTGCACAATTGAACTTTACACTAGTAGCTTGACAAAATCAGTTGTTCCCTTTGGCGATACAGGGCCGACTTGTATGTCACTATCGGGACACATTTCTGACATTGAGGTTCGGGCCATCGTCTACCAGACGGAGAGATATCAACTCAGTCTGCCTTATAATGTCCTCACGGTGACAAAGGATGGTTCCTAATATGCGTTTTTATACCACATTTACTCAGTACCTAGTCGGTCTGACGACACCTCCCTACCCTTTGCAGACTTCTCATGTTTCCTTTGGCCCTACCCCATAACCCCACCCCTAGGCTGACCCAGTTGCAAAAGCCTGGTCTCCATATAAACTATTTCATCTGTGATCATTGTGTCCAGTTTCTAACTCTCCATGGGGAGTAATGGTTACTGACGTATAAGGCAAAATCACTCAATCATGAATGACGGTCAAGAACACATCGATTCTTGACTGCTTTGATTCTTTGCTCTGGTGCACTTGTAAAGATACGCTATTTGACCAAGTATACCAACATAAAACTTGTACACCTTAGAAGAATCACACTAAAACATTAACATTAATATGAGCCAGGTAAATTGGTTTTTTTTTTTATTATTTCAAGTAACCCGGCTCATATTTGGTATGGACCTTTCCGAGAGCATTGGCTATAGTTTTATGAAACCACTTTTCTGGGTCTGGTTTAAACCCCCAGGTAGTTATTACTGACCGTCCCAAGGCGGTACTTTTGTTGCGGTTGCATTTGTTTTATGTTCGGTGCTGTTTAATTTATTGTGTTCTCAGTTTAATCCTTCTATCATAAAAATAGAAAATAGGTAAAAATAATTGTTAAATGTTTTTCATATAATTTGGTTAGTCCGTTGTAACCCGTCTGTTGGTCTAAATTATTTAGTTCAATAAAGATAGCTGAGTTGCCATCTATTTGGGAAAGAGATGCTGACTCGGCTTATCACTTGTAATTTATTGTTTGTTGTGATGTCTTTGTCAATCTTTCCCTTTGATGTTGGGGATAGGGTTTGGGATCTGATTCAGTCAGTTCCTGAAGTGTAGATACTCTTTAAATTTGCAGGCGCGACAAAATGGGAGTCATTGCCAAGCCATTGCAGATATTCTGACATAACATTCCTTGAGTGGTCTTCTATTAGCCCTATGTTCTTTCTGCACACTGCCCATTTTGTTTGGTTGCCACGGGAACAAAATGAAAAAAATTGCAAACAAAAAGTTTTTTTTGAATGTTATCCTTATTTTGTCGCCACTGCAATCAAACTGTGGAAAATAGTTATATATTTTGTTATCAACTCAACAGACAGTCAGACTGAGACTTCGTAAATGTATTTTGTATTAACCTGTAAAACTGTGACAGCAATTTTGATCCTGCTTAACATCGATACGATTTACGCCTCCTGATACTAGTACTATATTGCAAACAAAGAATTATTGTAAGCTTCGTTTTTTGTTAGTCATATATTTGTTTTTGACACAGCAGCAAAATTTAATTTGTATTACAAAAACCATTCAACCAGATGTGATGAAAGTGGAGTACCTCCGAGGGTAACCACCTGGCTATTTATAGGCAGAACTATTATTTTCTCAAACGTATGTTTCTACTTTTCGAAACCGCCATTAAATCAAAGTGACAAAGTGAAATCAAACCATATGTATTTTTGACAGTGCTCCTTATCTCCCTAAAATGAAGAGCTTGCAGCGGTCGGATAGTGACTTCCTTCAAACAGTTGGTGCCTGCTTCCTGTAATTAAAGGGGCTTTCTCCTAAACTCCCCAAACTCCCTTAGATTGTCCAAGTGATGAGGATAATAATACTAATATTATAATCATTATTAGTATTATCATAGTCATCATTTCACAATCATCATGTCTGATGCATATTATACCGAGATGTTTCAATAACACGCTTGTTTTCAGATATAATTCAAAAGATGGCAGAAGGAACTGTAGAGAAAATCAATACTGCCTTCAAGAGTATCAGTAAAGGAGCAGATATCAAAGAAGAAATGACCCTGGTTCTTGGACCACACCACAACTGGGAGGAGCATTTAGTTCCAGCGCCACTCTGTATTGGTATTCTGGGTGAACTCATGGCAATTTCTACTATGAAGGACTTCTCTCTCAGAGAGCATTCTCAACAAACAGAATGGAAGTACATGCGATGGCCAGATTCTTTCCGTGCCAGCCTTGTTCAAGTAAGTGAAATCTAAAGCTTAACCTTATTTCATCTATAATGCAGTCTTTTAATCAGCGTTTTTTTAGTAGTAGTAGTCAAGGACATTTTAAAGTTCATCATACGTGTACTTTTGCTTGTGACAGTCTAAGTTTTAGCCTTGAGGTTTAATGACGGGTCATCTCATGTTACGCAGTTACAGCTGGCTGTACTGAGAGTAATCTGAGGTGAAACCAGCAGACTGAGCCCGTCCAGATAGAAATCGGCCTTATGACATGTGATGTGAAACTGAGATGAATGACGTCACAGTTCGACATTACGTCAAACGATTTACCCGCTGTTTTACACGGCATGCGATTGATCTTTGATCTAAATGTTTACATTCTGGGAAACTACCGCAACCACATTTGGCTGCAAGGAATCCAGAAATTACCGAACATGCAGTTTGAGTTTATAACCAAATTAAATAAGTTTTAAAAAAAACTACTCCAAGAACTAATCGGCAATTAATCGTTCACATGTCGTAAAACCTGTGTGAAAAGTGCCTTCAACATCAGCAGAATTTGAACCATGTCTTCATAGATTTCAAAACAGCATTTGGCAGGGTCTGGCATGCAGCCTTATGGGTCATCATGCTGAAGTACAATATCAATGCATATCTAGATCGTACCATTGAGCACCTCTATGACAAGGCTATAAGTGCAGTTCGGATGAATGGAAGCACAGGAGAAAGGTTCAAAACAACGGTTTGAGTTATACAAGGATGCCTTTCTCACCTACCCTCTTCAACATTTTTCTCGACAGGATCGTGTCTGACGCTCTAGAAGACTATGGTGGGCAGGTTAGCAAAGACGGCAGTAATATTACCAATTTTCGGTTGGCCGATGAAGTTGATGCTCTTGCTAAGGAAGAGCAGGAACTAGAAGCCCTAGTCGAAAGTCTTGACAAAACCTGCACAAGGTATAACATGAAGGTAAGTACTGAGAAGACCAAGCTAATAACAGACAGCACCATCCAAAGGGAGATCAATGTTAAAGGGCGCAAGTTTTGAAAGGTTACAAGCTTCAAGTACCTTGGAGTAATTATCTCAGATGAAGTGTAAACACCGGAGATTCTCTCAAGGATTGCACGCCCCTTCAGCTTTGGCAAAGCTGAAGCCAATATGGAGAGATAACAACATATCTCTTAGATCAAAGGTGAAACTGATGCGCTCTCCTGACATATTCATTTTTCTGTATGACTCTGAGTTATTGACCTTGACAGCAGAGGTAGAGAAATAACTTATGCCTTTGAGATGAGATGCTACCGAAGGTTACTAAACATTTTGTACAAGGACCTTACAATGAATGAGGAGATTTGCAGAAAGATCCTAGCGGCCATTGGAGAGTATGACGACCTCCTGACCTTGGTCAAGAAACGGAAACGGAGGTAGTTTGGTCGCGCCTCAAGGTCTTCTGGTTTAGCAGACAATTTTCCAGGGCACGGTGAAAGGAACAAGAAAGAGGGGTAGACAGAAGAAGAGGTGGGGAGACAGCATAAAAGAATGGACAGGGATGGATTTTGCTAGCTCAACTAGGGCAACGGAAGACAAGACTAGGTGGAAAGGGATTGTTGTAGAGTCATCTGTTGTGCCCCAATGAGCTCGCAAGATTATGTGATAGACTAGACTAGTCGTTAAACAAATTGAGACTACGACAGGTTAGGTTCCGGTGCCAGTTCATGTTCATAAATTTTTAGCTCTGATTCAGAGAAAATAATTGTTATGCTCGGATAATAATAATAATTATAATAAAAAAAAATAATGAAGAAGAAGAATTTTATTCGTAATATCTTCCACCGGCCCAAAATTGAATAATAGAATAGGATTTTGTTTGAACATTATTTCTTAAAATTTATCATATGACGGATAGCTAGAGTAGTACTTAGGAATATAGATCTGTCTCGCCGTAGTATAAAGAGAACATTCAAAGAATACATGAAAATCAGTTTCTCAGCCGTTTGGCAAACTGGACACATTCTGTCTTCAAACGGTATATTTTTATATCTCCCGATGTGCATCCTTAAATCTAAGCAACCCCCTCTAAGTTTGGACACTACGTGTCTATACGAACTATAGTTATTTCATTTAAGTAATATTCAAAATCAAATTTTCTTTTAATGTTTCATAAGTTCTAAATTTATCCATCTCTTGAACATCATATCTCCAACCCTGTATCTCTATGTCAAATAATCTTTGTTTTAGAATAGAAATGAAAATACGTTCGTCACCTACACCCTGATTGAACCATGCATAACCATCTCTTCCTAATACTTCTTTAATTTGTCGTGTCCAACAGTCTGTTCTAGGGTTGTGATTTAACCATTTATACTGAAGTTTATAACATATTTCAGGATACCTGTTCTTTTCTAAACGTAGTATCCTCAGCCAATATTTAATAAGTTTTAAACATCGGGTCATATAAAAAGTATGTCTACCTAATTCACCCCTACGAAATATGTTTGAAAACCGTTTTGGAATTCGCAAAATATATATACAGAAATCATGATGTATTTTTCGACGTCTAAACTATTATGGGAAAACCAAATCTCTGCAGCATATTTCAAAATGGACAACCTTTTGTGTCAAATATTTTAAGTAACAAATTTGCCAAAAGTGGTGTGTGTGTGTGTACTTCTTTCCCTATTGGTAATGACAGCGGGACATGGGATTTGATTGTGTTAATTCCTGATCATTGCCTTTCTTTTTACTTTACTTATTCAGATTTGATTTTAAGCTAAAAACTGCTTTGAGGCCTGTTCCGCATAAAAGCGCCCATCTTTCCTTCTTAAATATTTGGTAACTACGGTTTGCAGACAAAATACATTAATATCTGGTTTGTCTTCACCAACTATATCATTTTCATACTCCACTCTGTTTACCTTTTATTTAGAATATTTGTAAAAATTACTTATTACGGGCTGTAAACTAATGCCACGAAAATTATTAAGTTTACTTGTATCACCTTTTTTCGTTATTGGACTTATGGTTGATATCGACCAATCTTCTAAATAAAAAGGAATCATTGTAAAATTTCTTAAACAGTATTTCAAAGTAAGGTAGAAATTTATCACATGCAACCTTAAAGAACTTTGCTGGAATCCAAGTGAGACCGAGTGATTTTCCATTTTTTAAAATCCATTTATGATGCCCGAATTTCTGATGTTGTAATAAGTGCGTCGAGAGTTTCGTTTGTCAAGTGTTCTATTTCATCTTAGAGAACATGTTCGGATTCTGAATCGGTATCTGGATTAAAAAGATTAGAGAAGTAAAAAAAACATTCGTCCTGAGAAATATTCACAAACGACGTTTGTTGTTTTGATTTTAAAGAATTCCTAAATCTTTTTGGGTTGTCATTATGACAAGCATTTTCGAGTTTCATAGTTTGCAAATTTCTAGAGTCGTTTTTTACCACTAATCATACTTCTATATACTTTTTAATACTTGGTAATTCAATTATGCTTTACAAGTACGAGTATTTCTAAAAAAACGAAGTGCTTTTAAGGTTTTAGTTCGAGAGCATTCATATTTGTTATCATATCAAGACTTACCAGGACAATTCGGAGATCTAGTCATAACCGCGGTTTTTGATTTACTCATGCATTCCACAGCAGTTTTATACATTGCATTAGTTTGTCTAATGCCTCTAAACCATGATAATTATCATATTAAATTGACAAAATTATTTAGACTGCATTCTAATTGTTATGATAATGTTTGAACCTATTCTTGCTGCATTTTATCTTTAAAAAGTGCCTGAAATACTTCGTATTTTCAGAAATGGCTTGTTTCAAATTTTCTTCATGATCTGAAATATTGTCTATAGATGCAAAATGTAGTCCCAATCGCACAGGCATATGTATTAACTCTAACCTATCTGGAATTTCAAGGTCATAAAGAGTATCGAAAAATTCGGGTTCCGCTATAAAGCAAGCGATGACACTAGTGGAATTTTATGTAATACATTTAAAATTTCAATTAGATGCATCTTTCCCGAACCGCTCATTAAGAATTCTGAAACCAGAACTTTTACATAAAAGTAAAAAGTATGCAAAGACCAGGAACTGAAACAATCAAAATCCAAATCCAGCCCTCAAACCATAGTTGGAAACAACTAAGATTACAAATAATCAAGATACAGAGAACATATGGCCAACCAAGTGAGCAGCTTGTTCCCAAAAGGTGGCCACTCAGCAACCCAAACCGAACCAAAAATAATAATAACATACATAAGGTAAAACATCACAGAAACTCTGACACCAAAAACAGGCAACAAAGAACCACAACAGAACTACCGCCTTGGAACGGTCAGTAATGAATTACTGGGGGGCTTAAATCGATTTTACAGGCCCAACCTCACCCTCAGTTTCTGAAGTGGTACAAAACATTTAGTTGGTTGTTCGGTTCGCATGATAACCCTCTAACTCGTCAATGAATCATCACGGTAAACACATAAATCAAATTTCAACACCATGAAGAAGCAAAGACGAAGACTCAACAGATACAACGGGCCGTCTGACAGGCGGAGATCCCTGTCCTGCCAAACAACCCCACTGGAAATCTGAAGCAAAAGAAGGTCACCAGTTGAGCCCCGGTGGACCAAGCAACAGACAAAAAGGCTCCGGTTTAATAAGTCTAACAAAGCTGTGTAGTAAGCATTTGTATCCTTTGTATCAAGATTATGCCTATCTGGTGGTATTATATCTTCAATATAATCAACATCTTCAAGAGTGCGAAAAGCTGAATCGAAATGTATATAATCAGGACCCTCATTTGTATATGCGTAAGAGTCTCCACCTATCAAAACTTTATGATTAGGATATGTATTTTAAGAATTGCAAGCTCCTGTTCTATAACAAAAACAAATATTCTCTTCAGCATGTATAGACGTACGTACCTTTAGGAGACATATAAACAAAACAACATATAAAACTAAAACCCAAATTCCAAAGTTCGGGTTTAATATCAAAGTTTATCTATATCAGATTGTTAGATTATGAATTGATATTTGAGATATTGAACATGATGTAGCGTTGTTTTTTGATAAAGACAGTTAAACCACCCGAGTTTCTGAAGACTTTTGCATGCTTTTGACAAATAACATCATAACATCCAAAACCATCTACAGAAAATTGTTTTAACTTTTATGTCCACGTTTCAATGAACCACAGTACATGAAGTGTTTGAATAAATTTCTGAAAACTGTTATGTTCAACATCAGGACAAGTGCCATCAATTTTACTTTGGAGACCCAATATATTTCAGAAACCAATATTTAATACGGACGGAATATCAAAATTTAAACACTGTTCTTAACTCTATGACTTCCAATGTCTCGGCCTGTTTCCTATTTTGTCTCTAAAACAGGGACCTTATTCTCACTGTCATACTCGTAAATATCGTTGTCGATGTCAAATTTGTCATATTTCAAATAAGCGTTCTTTTTCTCAGAAAGACATTTTCTAAATAAGAGGGCCATGAGGCCCTAAATCGCTCACCTGAGTATGTTGGCCATGTAGGACATGTGAACTACTAGTAGACCGCTTGAAAATTTTTTTTTGTTCCTCAGGCCCTGGAGGATGTGTATAAAATTTGGTTACAATTAGCCCAGTGGCTTTTGAAAAGATGTCTGAAATTGTCAAAATATGACAGACATGGGTTAGAGGTCAAAGAATGACCTTGACCTCTTGTACCCGCAAATCTTCCATGTACTAATTAAGACAACTGTATTGCCAATTTTTAGGCCGAAATCTTCTAAACTCGCCATGAAATCTTATGTTCAAACATTTTCCCATACTTGACCTTTCTTCAAAAAGGTCAAGATCAGCCCAAGGTCATCATTTGAACAATCTTGATAGTACTAAAAACCTGATACTATATACCAAGTTTCAAGGCCATCGATCATTTGGATCTATAGAAGAAGATTTGTAAATGTTTTTGCCATATATGGACATGGCGGCCATGTTGTTCATGTGACCCAGGCCGTTTGAACAAATTTTCGTTCCCTCAGCCCCTAGAGGATCTATATGAAGTTTTGTTACAATTGGTCCAGTGGCTTTTGAGGAGATGTGTGAATGACCTTGACCTCTTGTACGCAAAAATGTGCACGTACTCATTAAGATGACTGTATATACCAATTTTCAGGTCAAAATCTTCAATAGTTTCCGAGAAATATCATGTTCTAGCATTTGCCATAAAAGGTACAGAAAGCAAATTTGACCTTACCGTAAAAAAAGTCAAGGTCAACCCAAGGTCTTAAGTAGAAAAATCTTGGTAGTATTCATATACCTATTGCTACATACCACATTTCATGACCATTTGCCTATTGGTTCTGGAGAAGAAGATTTTTAAAAGTTTTTTACCATATATGGGCGTGGTGGCGATGCTGGTCATGTGACTGGGACCGTTTGAGCTATTTTTCGTTCCCCCGCCCTTTAGAGGCTCGACATGAAATTTGGTTACAATTGGCTTAGTGGATTTGGAGGAGATGTCCGAAAGAATATTGTGAAAATATGAGAGACCGGGCTCAAAGGTCAAACAATGACCTTGACCTCTTGTACGCAAAATTTTTTCATGTACTCATTAAGACGGCTCTATATACCGATTGTCAGGTCAAAATATTCAACAGTTTCCAAGAATTTTTATATTTTAGCATTTTCCCATATAAAAGCTACAGAAAGCAAATTTACCTTAATGTTAAACAAGTCAAGGTCAATACAAGGTCATAATTTTTATAATATTTGTAGTACTTGCGTACCCGATACTACATACCAAGTTTCAAGCCCATCGGCCAATTGGTTCTGGAGAAGATTTTTAAAGGCTTTTACCATATATGGGCGTGGTGGCCATGTTGGTCATGTGACTAGGACTTTAACAACATTTCGTTCCCCTGCCCCATAGAGGCTTTACTTGAAATTTGGTTACAATTGGCCCAGTGGCTTTGGAGGAGATGTGTGAAATTTTAAAAATGTAAGAGACCAGGGTCAAAAGTAAAGAATAACCTTGACCTCTTGTACGCAAAAAGTTCCATATACTTATTCAGATGACTGTTTTTACCAATTTTCAGCCAAAATCATCAACAGTTTCGAAGAATTCTTATGTTCTAGATTTTGCCATATAAAAGCACAAGGAAGCAAATTTGACCTTATCCTAAAAATGGTCAAGGTCAACCCAAGGTAATTATTTGAACAGTGTTGGTAGTACTTCTGCAGGTAAATATGTTGTAGGATAAAATAAAAACGATTCTTTAGAAAAAAGCACTTTTTATGGTCAGTTTTGCTTATTTTTTTACATAGGGCAAATTTATTTAAATAACAGCCACTGATTAGTAATTTGCATACGATTGATTGCATGCATGTTCTATTAAGTGTAACTGTACAAATGTTTTGAGCAGTGTATATTTTCCACACTTATAACTCCAATGAACAAGGATTTAAGTACCTGCATACTATTAAGCCTTGTACACACGAAAAAACTTTTTTTATCACAGAAACTTTAATCAAGAAAGTAAGCCTTGTTCACACGACAAAGGTCTTTGTCACAGAAACTTTAATAAAGAAAGTTCGCCAAACATTTTGCAGTCACACGGAGAAATATTTCTTAAACAAAAAAGTGGCATAGAATCTTTGTCAAATAAACTTTCTAGGAAATATTTGCTGCTGTGCTCAAACAAACTTTGCCCGTGTGAACGGCCAACCATGCCACATTTTTTTGCTTAAAAATCAACCCTATTTGATTATGAACAAAGTTTTCTGTGTTCATCTCCATAATCAGTTTCTTAGATTCATATCGTATGGCAAATTTTCTGTTCACACGGACAAATATTGTTTGTCATGCTATAAACTTTTCCATATGAATTTGGCAATGAAAATATGGCATATTCTTTATTCACACAAGCAAAATTTTCTATGCCAAATCTACTTTGTGACAGAAACTTTGCACGTGTGAAGGAAGCTTTAAAGTTATTTTTTGTGTGGAATAACTCAACTGAAAAAAGCATAGTTGAGAAAAGATAAAGTTCTGAAAGTCTGAATCTAATTATGTATACACAATATCAATGGAAGGTTTGCTATCTTATTCTAAATAAAGAAAGAGATATTTGCAGCGGTACGCAACCATAGTTATACGCACTTGGCGAGTTTCCATTCTGTTCTTGTAACGGAGTCTTGATTCCAAATTTCAAACTAAACAGACGTTCACATTTGCATATAAAGTTATCCTGTAAATCCCAGTCCTTTCCCGTCGTCGTTCATATTTTCTCACTCAACATGTAAAAATACAATATTTGATATTGATTTTCATGTATACTGACATATTGGCTTTTATTAGCTCATCTGAGCCTTTAGGCTCATAGGTGAATTTATATTATAGTGAGACATTCGTCGTCCGATCGTCCGTCCGTCGTCAATATTTTCAAACATCTCCTCTGAAGCCACTGGGCCGATTGAAGCCATGTTTCATATGGAACCTACCTAGGTTGGGGGAACTAGAACTTGTTCGGGGTATCTGAGTTACGTGACCAAGATGGCCGCCACATACATATATGGTAAAAACCCTTCGAAAATATTCTTCTCCAGAACCGTAAGGCCTATGACCTTGAAACCTGGTATGTAGCATTAAGCATTCAAGCTTATCATAGTTTGTACAAATCGTGACCGTAGTTTGACCTTGACAGAATTTACGACATGTTCAACTTTGGTACTTTATGCTTTTGTATGGAAAATTGTTCAAACAATAGATTTCTCCGAAACTATTTAAGTCTTAGGTAGAATATTTGGTATATATGGTAAACTGAATGACCAAATGAAGACATTATTTCGCTTAAGGTTAAGGTCATTTGTTTAACATTGTTCAAGGACACTGAGATTCTGTTGCCTGTCAACAATTTCATACATCTTCTCCTCTGAAGCCACTGGGCCGATTGAAGTCATATTTCATATGGAACCTACCTAGGTTGGGGGAACTAGAACTTGTTCGGGGTATCTGAGTCACGTGTCCAAGATGGCCGCTACATACATATATGGTAAAAACCCTTCGAAAATATTCTTCTCCAGAACCGTAAGGCCTATGACCTTGAAACCTGGTATGTAGCATTAAGCATTCAAGTCAATCATAATTTGTACAAATGATGACCGTAGTTTGACCTTGACCTAGTTTACGTCATGGTCAACTTCGCTACTTAATGCTTAGTATGGGAAAATGCTTAAACAGTGGATTTCTTTGAAACTTTCAAGTCTTAGGTATAATATTTGGTATACATGGTTAACTGAATAACTAGATGAAGACATTATGTCGCTTAAGGTCCAGGTCATTCTTTGTCCTTTGTTCAAGAACACTGAGATTCTGTTGCCTGTCAACATTTTCATACATCTTCTCTTAAGCCACTGGGCCGATTGAAGCCATATTTCATATAGAGCCTACCTAGGTTGAGGGAACGAAAGTTTGTTCGGGGTATCTGGGTCACATGACCAAGATGGCCATCATAACTTGTACAAATGATGACCGTAGGGTGACCTTGACCTAATTTACGACGTGGCCAACTTTAGTATGCTATGCTTTTGTATGGGAAAATGCTTAAACAGTGGATTTGTAAGGAACGATTAAAGTCTAAGGTATAATATTTACTTAATTAGCAAATGAAGATATTGTGTTGATAAAGGTCAAGGTCTTTTTTTACCTTTGTTTAAGGTCACTAAGATTTTGTTGCCTGTCAACATTTTCAAACATCTCTTTCTCTGAAGCCACTGGGCTGTTTGAAACCATATTTCATAGGAGCTTCACTTGGTTAAAGGACCCAAAGTTTATTCAGATGGTCATGTCCACATGACAAAAACCTTTCAAAAATCTTCTACTCCAGAACCAAAGGCCCAATGACCTTGTGGCATGGTATGTAGCATTGGGGACTCGGGGCCCATTATAGTTTATACAAATCATGACCGTGCATTGACCTTGACCTAATCTATGGCAAGGTCAACTTTGGTATGTTATGCTTTTATATGGGAACATGCTTAAACAGTTGATTCATGGAAACTTTTTAAGCCTAGATATAATAATTGGAAAATATGGCTAACTAAATGAATACATGAGGACATAATGTCATCAAAGGTCAAGGTCATTTTTCTAACTTTGCTCATGGTCATTGAGATCTTAAAATTAAATATGCACTCCTTATAAACCATTGGTTTCAAATATTTAACAAGTGAGCGAAACGACAAATTGAGTCTGTTGACCGAAGTTAGTCTTAAGCTGTTTTACGACACATCTGCGAACAATTAACTCCCAGTTAGTTCTGAGTAAAGATAAATTAATTTTTTACTTATTAAGTTCGATTATAAACGCAACCTGCATTTTGCATGATGCATATTGCTTCAAAAAATCATTTCGATATTCCTGGTAACAAATATGCGGCTAAGGTGGTTTCCCACAATATAAACATTTAGATTAAAGTTCAGTCACATGCCGTGTGAAACGGCGGGAAAAATCGTCTGACGTAACGTCGAACTTTGGCGACATTTATCTCAGTTTGACTTCGCATGCCATAAGGTCGATTTCTATCTGGATGGGCTCACATGACAATACATGCGATCGATAGTACGTCTCTACAGTAGACACAGCTCAGAAAAAGAATTCTACCAACCGAAATGAATCCTTAATTGGCAAGTAAAAAAACATGCCCGCATCTTTTACACAGAAGTAGTACTTCATCACGGACGTGCAATATGGTCTCTGTCAGTATTTTTGGACACAATATAATGTCACCTAGTACACGGAGTATACAAGTCGTTATTGTTTTAAGCGTATTGAGTTCAATTCTCAAAGGGGGTGCATAACGACCCCTCCTGTCCCATGTACACGTTTTTTTATGATGACACAAATTAGTATGCAATGTGTTAAAACATTTCACTGACTTATAACTTATGTAAATTATATATTTTTCTCACAGGTTGTAAACAGTGGCTACTCTGCATTTAATGAGGCTCATAAAGGCATGGACCTTATACGACTAGAGTCCAATTCTGTTCCCGAAACCGTTCTTGATGCAGTTAAAACTATTGTAAATGGTACAACACAAGAACTAAACGATCTTTTGCCAGGACAGTTGAACGATATCAAGGATACGGCCGACACGTGTATAAAAGTTGCAAAAAAAGTTGAGGAGAAATTTGAATTCGTGACTTGCCTAATTGCCGAAATAATGGAGTCAAGTACTGCTGCTAGAGGAACTATTGAAAAGAAATTGGTGGACATGGAAATTGCTAAAAAGGTGCAAGAGGAACAGCGGAAAATTACAGAAGAACAAGAAAAAATAACAAAACAATCGGTCGAAGAACTAAAACAGTCGGTCGACAAAGCGGAGGAAACCTTTAATTCTGCGATGGACTCGATGCCAAGCGGCCTTTCACTAATTGGCCTTAAAACACTAGAAGGGGTATCGAAATCTGGTACATTGGTGATTTCTGGACTCGTCCAAGCGGCGACAGCATCCCTTTTAGGACCAGCAAGCACTGCTCTGTCAGTGGCTGATACAGTGGTGAAAGCAGGTGCGCAGTTATTTAAGAAATCCACCGATTCCGGTGTGTCTACATCTGATACACCTGTATCACTTGATAAGGACACGATTAAAGCCTATGCACTGGTGGGTCAACTTAAGACGAATGCCGAGAATTTGAAGACCGAATGCATTGAAAACAACGAAATGAAGAAAATAATTGATGAAAAGAGCGTGAAGTTCTTTCAGAAAACGTTTGAAGAACAGTTAAAAAATGCAGGAGTTAAGGGAATAAACAACAAAAAAGACCAGGTTATGGATAAATGTCGAAAAGGCCGTTTACTGTGTGAGGATGTTCTCAAAATCATGGTTTCACCGGAAGCAAATTCAAACAGACCCAAAATTGCCGACGCAATCAAGGCATTTTATGATGAAGTTCTGGAACTTGATGTTGAAGCAAATGCGATGCTGGGTGCATGTCCTACACCGATGAAGGCTCCAAACGAACTCGTGCTTCAGCCACCGACGCAGCCAGACGCAAACGCCGTTCAACATGAAATAGACAATGCCAGATTTAAAGTTGAACAAGCAAGATCCCATTTACAACATTGTCGACAATTTTATGCCCAAAACTGCGCCCAGCTAAAAGAAGATACTGCTAAATTAGGAGAAATTCTAGCTGAAATGAAAAAAGTGGATCTCAAAACCGAAGATTTCAATCAGATAAGGGACACGCTTTTCAAAGGCATGAAAGCTATGGGAAATTTAAGAGAACAATGGGCGAAAATTGTTATGTTTTTCCAGATGATGGCCAATCTTATTCAATGCAGCCTAGATAAACCCTTGACAAAATTCCGAAGGGTTGCAAACAGCACACGCGAACGTAGTTTGGTAGAGGGCTATGATGCTCGCTCCTTGTATAAAGATCAGATGTACAAGCATGCTTTCGAAGCTGCCAAGATCGCATACTTAGTCAACATGTTGTCTGGTTCCTATGTAGAAGTTTCAAAAATGTACATTATGCAGAGAATAGCTGGACTTGGCAAAATAATGGGGTTAAATCCCGAAACTGAAATGCATCTTATTGTTCAAGAGAGAAACAAACTGGATGATGAACTTCGAGAAGCACAGGAGGGTATCCTTGAGTTAGTGTTAAAGAGCAAATCAGAGTTTGATGACAAGATAACCGAAAGAATTAGAAAAATTGAAACGTCTCTTCAGGCAGCTTTGCCTCCTGCATCAGACTCGGATAAAAAGAAAATCAAACAGATCACAGAGAAAGGAATGGATAACTTTAGAGCCGTCGATCCTCCGAGATCCTGTAAACTCAATGTCGCAGATCTAGTGTAAATTTGCATCAAGGTAATTTCATAATAAGGATGGAACAGGAAACTCTCCTCTCTGTGGCCGAGATACTGTAATGAATAACACAGGATAAAAGTGAAGTTTTCATTTGATAAATAAAAGCATCGTAAACGATTGCGTAATACCCCGCCACTGCAAACCTTATATAGTTTTTTTGTCATGATTTCATACTTGTATATAGCTCCAGGACTGGGGCAGATAATTAACCTCCTTCTGATAAAATTTTAACCATCACTATAAGCTATTATTGCTTTGATCATTTGTTACATGTTTCATAAAAATTCCTTTCAGTTCTGATTTTATGATTTTATACATGTATATATGCCCGTGGCAGGGGCAGATAACCCTAATGGACTAAATTCTGGTTGTGAAATAAAGCTAATGTTTACTTATATCATTTCTGTGAAATTTCATAAAGATATACCAAACATCTGATTTTATATGGATTTTTTCATGATTTTATACATGTATTTAGCCCTGTGCCATGGGCAGATAACTCCCGGGGACAAAATTTTGATCATGACAGAAAGCTTATATTGCTTCGAGAAGCTGTTAGCAAGTTTCAGGAAAATCACTTTAAACCCTGATTTTATATAGAATTTTTCATGATTTTATACATGTATATAGCCCCGGGGCATTGGCAGATAGCCCCTGGGGACAAAATGTTCATCATGACAGACAGCTTATATTGCTTCGAGAAGCTTTAGCAACTTTCAGGAAAATCACTTTCAACCCTGATTTTATACAGAATATTTCGTGATTTTTTACATGTATATAGCATCGGAGCAGGGGCAGATAACCCCTGGGGACAAAATTTTTATCAAGACAGAAAGCTTATATTGCTTCGAGAAGCCTTTGCAAGTTTCAGGAAAATCACTTTAAACCCTGATTTTATACAGATTTTTTATGATTTTATACATGTATATAGCCCCGTGGCAGGGCCAGAAAACCCCTGGGGACAAACTTTTGATCATGACAGAAAGCTTATATTGCTTCGAGAAGCTTTAGCAACTTTCAGGAAAATCACTTTCAACCCTGATTTTATACAGAATTTTTCATGATTTTATGCATGTATATAGCCCCGGGGCAGGGCCAGATAACCTGATGGACAAAATTCTGCTAACAGCAGAAAAAAATATATTATTTCAACCATTTCTGTGAAATTTCATCATGATATTGCGAAGTGTAAAAGAATAACAGACACAAGTTCGCGAAATACACGCACGGTAAACCGAATGAGCAGCTCTTTCCAAAACAGGTGGTGTTTCAGCTACCCTAATCAAAACCAGTATCAACATCTATTATTATCTA
The DNA here is from genome assembly GCA_963989385.1 of Ctena decussata. Taxonomy (NCBI): domain Eukaryota; kingdom Metazoa; phylum Mollusca; class Bivalvia; order Lucinida; family Lucinidae; genus Ctena; species Ctena decussata. Next base: position 72,261,260 of record OZ022511.1, read on the forward strand.
TTCTATTTTTAACTTACAAAACAAAATATAACAAAAGGCAGATTGGGTAGCACAATAGGTGACCAAGCTGTCAAAGAACATAGACAAGCGGACATAGCACAATGTAATATCAATGCACCGCTACAGAGTACCGCCTTGGAACGGTCAGCAAAATATTACTGGGGGCAAAACAGTATCACATGTTATCTTTTGTATGGTTTAGTTTCTGTTGTTGGATGAAAACCGCATCTTTCCAGTAAGTTACATGCATAGCCAAGAAAGATTACTTAATACAAGGGAAATATTGAGTGATTTGTGTCCCCGAGGTATGTTCTTTCTTTATGTTCAATCCATCATTATACGCCGCCTAATACTTGTGAAATCATCATCGGTTTGATGTAAGAATACACCATAAAACCGTTTGTACCTGCTACTTACTTAACCCTCCAAGTATGCCCAACCAAATTATCTTTAGGTTTCCGTGGCCTTTTCTAAATTTTTCTTTACATTTAGATTTTTTATTTAATGTGACAAAGAAAATCTGTCATATTTTGTTTTAACTTTTCTTGAATTTATTTTATAGTGATGGATACAAAAGTTCTACACACACTGGAGGAAACAAGTATGAAATTTTAATGCACATAAATATAAAGTTGTCCTCACTGGATACAACAATCCCAAATTCACATATAAAATGACTGATAAAAACAATAACACTGTTTGAAAGAAAGGTGTTGATCAGAAGAGACCTTGGTATTATATTTCAAGACTTCAAATTCGACCAACTTGTAAGCTACTTGGTTAATAAATGAAACAAAGTTTTCGGATTGATAAAATGCACCTTTTCATTCATGGGCAAAATTACATTTCTGAGTTTGCATAAATTATTAGAAAAGCAATCTTGATTATGTTTATTTAGTCTGGTTTCCTGTTCTGGAGAAAGATAAACTTATGGTTGAAAATGTTCAAGCGAGCTGCTAGTCTTTTGTCTGAATTAAGGCAGACTGAAAGAGTTCAACTTACTCACACTTTCGTATAGGCGTTAAAGTGCTAGTAGGATACAAGTATTCGAAATAATGAAAGGGAATGTTGACATTCCTATTGAAAATTTCTTTAAAGTCTCAGATTCTTCAGCAAAAGAGTACATTTTGAAGTTATTTAAACCCAGATGTTATAAATAAGTGCGTCAAAACTCTTTCTCAATGAGAATAACCGAAAAATGAAATTCGTTACCAAAGGATATACAGGTTGTAACAGTACTTCAGTTTAAAACCAATCTTGATAATTTATGGATAAAAAGAAGATTCGAAAATACCGATACAAAGTGATAAATAACCTAAAGACCACAAATAAAATTATATTTAAAAAATATTTTTGCATAAACGACATCGAAAGTCAGACCATAGATGTGATAAAGATGGTGAGAAAGGGACGATGAATTGCTGTAAGATTCAATGCTCCATTACGCTCAAGTAAGAACTTGGGTAAAAATGATGGGATGTAGGAGGCAGTAATGGGGAGAAAGTGAGAAGGGATAAAAGGGAAAGGAGGCAAAGGAAATGGACTAGGGAGCAAATCCGGAAGAAGTGAAAGAAAAGAGGAAAAAGAAGGGGGAAGGAAAGCAGAAAGAGAAGAGAGAGAGAGAAGGCAGAGAAAGAGGAGAGAGGGACGAGAAGGAAAATAAAATCACCATGTACCTCCTCTCATAGCGTGTCACCTATCCAACTGTTTTACTGCCGAATGCAATCTACACTTTATTCTGTAAAATACAGGGGACAATTAAGATACGCTTCGCTTCCGTATGTTAAGTAAACGCAAATCTAATCCTGATCAGAGCTAGGAAATTGCTTGTCCGAAAATTATTAATGAGCCATCAACGCCTTTTTATGTGCCTGTTTTAAATCTCTTGTTAGTTTAGGAACAATTTTTAATATTTGTTAAAGCGCTTGTTATTACTGGCTGCTTGATTTTCCAACTGCTTTTGAAATATTGTATTGAAAATGCGAGTAATAACCAGAAAATATTTTTTGATTATGTTTTTGCATAAATTCAATTATGAATTAGTAATACATAATACACATGTTTATTTTTAACATGTCTTTTTCCCACATGGTGTCTTGGTTGGATCTTTGGATTGAATTGTGGCAGTTCCTAAGAATTTTCGTGTTGACTCTATTAATTTGAATGCTTTTCATCATTTATTATCATTCTCGTTGAATATAAATTCATTGTTGAGTTACTTCCCTTGTAACCTGTGTTTGTAGCAAGGATATTAATCCACCATTTAGATAATGTTTTCGCGGCATTCTGGTTAGCAATTAGGTAATTATACCATTTATATAGGTAAAGAGGCACTGGAATGTCACCTACCTATAAAAACACAGAAAACAAAACCAAAAAAAAAAAAAAAAAACAAAGAAAGAAAAAAAAAATCAGAAACATCAGAAAAACCTCAATTACCCAGTAATACTTTCATTGTTTTGTTGTGTGGGTGGTAACTGTGGTAAGTTTTTTGTTTGGGTTGAACAACTTAGTGCCTGATGAACCAAGGCAGAACCAAGGGCGAGGGTTGGTCGATAGCAAATTTAAAGAGTAACTAAACTTCAGGAACTGTGCAAGCCGGTTTAACCAGCCAGTTATTTCTTTACCGGTCGTCCAAAGGCGACACTTTTGTTCTGTCTCGTTTTGGCTGTTTTATGTGTTGTTTATTGCTATGTCTGGTTTTAAAATACTGTTTGTGGTGTTTAGGCTAGCACGGTGACCACCTACATGGAAAATGGCTGTTCGCAGATGATGTCTTTGGTGGTGACTATTTTTTGTTGTTTGTTTCCCACATGGTGCCTTAGGTGGGATCGGGGATTGATTGTGCCAGCTCCTGAGACTTTTTCTATTTACTTTTAGTTTGTAGTTCGATTATAAGAGACCCTTCAGGTCACACTAGTCGCCACATAAGGCCATAGGCGGCCCCACAGAAAGGTAAAAGGGCTGGAGACAATTAGTTTTATCTTAAATACAGTACGTGGCCAATATATTCAAACAAAGTGCAACGACGGACAAGGGCGAAACTATATGCCTCTCCCCACTTCGTGGCGGGGGCATAAAAAAAAGCTACCCCAGATAATGGCGCGGAAGTTTTGCTTCAGGTATAAAAATAAGACGACCATATTTTTTTGCCGACAATAGTGTGACGCATTTGCAGGCAACCGGGCCTGTCGGGTGAAAAGTGGTCCTTCTTGGCTAGGCAGCCGGGTAAATAGTAGATATATCAATAGGACCGCGTTATTTGCAAAATTGAGTACATGAAATACACAAGGAAAATGTTTTATAAGTACTATAAAATATATAATAAAAATGTGTATTAGTTTGTAAAATTGCCTGAAAGACTCTCTCACAAAATTTCATCCATAGTTTGCTCTGAATCCCTTTCTCAATTTTCCCTGTATGCAAATGATATTCATTTTCTTGATATGTTTGATGTTACATTCGATCTTGTTAAGCTACAGAACAGGAAACTGTCGTGTAAGGTTTACGCAGATGATATTTTTCTTTTCTTGGAATGATCAAAGGGTTATCAAAGTTGTATTGATAAACTTGTATATTTCTGTCAGAAAATAAATCTATCTGTAAAACTTAGTAATTTAAAACAGATGTGCATTTTTAATAAGGCGGAAAGAATGGTTTGAAATCTTTAGTTCCACTAAAGTACTGAAAATGTTGTTATCGCAGGAGAATATAGGATTTTTTTTCCAAACATCAGATGTTTTCTTTCGCGCTATAAAGTTTCTATCGGACAAAGCTATTAAAGCAATATTTTGTATACGAAAACTTATACTTTCTTACAGACTTTATACCTTGCAACACTTAAAATTATGCGAGACATGTGTAAGACCTACTTTGCTTTATTGCTGTGAATAAACTAGCGTGCATGTGATATTTCAAGACAAAATGGGCATGGAAAACAAATACCATCAGTTTACACCATAAAAGTTTTCCAAAATGGTCTTATGGGTCAACAGATCAGTAGTCAATCCCTCCATTCTGCTGCGTTTAAGCAGTACTAGATATTCTACCTGTATCTGTATGTGCCTTAAAAACTACATGTAAGCCTTTGGTTTCATTTTTTAAGAGTTGTGGTAAATAAGATAGCAAAAACGGCTTATCTGGATAGTTATAATATTAAAAGAAGTTTCGGTAGTAACTTTGAAAACGTTTTTGTAACACATCGGTTTCGGTCATATTTGGAAACAGCAGTCAACATTGAGTAAGGCCAAACTAATGAAATTAAAATCTTAAAAAGCTGTAATGAAGGCCGTTTACAAAGTCCTGTCTAATAAATATGCAACCTTTGGATAAAAGTCAATGATGATGGAACCCCAAACGACAAATAAATTGAGAACTTACAGAGCTCTTAAAAATGATACTGAAATTGAAAAATACCTTCTAACAGACATTGATAAGAAATCCATTAATGCCTATGCTACAAATAAAATGAGTAAATGGTTGTGTATCGAAGGTGGTCGTTTTCAAAAAGTTACTCTTGGTAGCAGAATATGCCCTTTGTTGAAGTTATTTTTTAATCTCTGTCCAATTTAGAGCAGAGATAATGATAATGAATAAAACTGAAAATAGGTTTCCATCTATTTGTTCATTGGTTGCGTCTGATAAGTTCAAATTTATTCTAGGTGGTAATGATTCCGGTTTGTCGTGGGTTTCATAAGATGACTTGTAAAACAATCATTAGATGATAGATAATTGTTTGCTTGAAATGCGAAATAGTATTAAATCTTGTGAGATTAGTCCAATAAAGCTTCCGTAGTGGTGACCATTACAGTAATCATGTCATTTAATTCTGCCATGAACCATTGTCAGATGGAAAAATGCATTTTTTTCTATTTGTAGTCTATAAATGACGTTAATTCAGAGCGCATGTTTTAACACTATGAGTAACTGTTATCATAACATAAGAACTCATACCAGTATAAATGCTCGTAGATTTCTGAAACTAATTCAATAGGAAACTTAGAATTTTGTTGAGTATATGGAATATATGAGAAAACCAGCAAACTGGTTGGATGCCCAGTGCAGACTCGGATCTGCCTGTTCATCCGCCTAGTCCGATCAGACTCTTTGCTAAGCGCTTAAAGGGCAGCTAAGTGTCCAAGCTACCTCTTTGCGGACAGCGAAGACTCTGATCAGACTGGGCAGATGCCCAGGATGATCTGAGTATAAGCGTGGCGCACAGCCACTTTGTTGGATTTGTCGCGTCGCGGGTCATATACAAGACATTGCTGGTCTCTTATAGTTGTACGTAGAATCTGTACTGTTTATATTTGTTAACTTGCAATTTTTTCTTCACTTCATTTTTCCTTTTTTCCATTTTGTAGTGAGCTAAATTCCATGTTTGTGTTAGTCTTGGTTTATCTTAAAATTTGTAAGTATTTAACCAAATAAAATTGCGTTCAGTTGACTTGATTCGACTTTAACATAACTATCGCATATTTAGTTCATAATTTGTTTGACATATTCCGACGCACTCGCTTGTTTTGAACTATTTCAATTTTATATCCGGCAGTAAACAATGTTTCGGCAAAATATGTTTATGGACATTTTTGTCGACACTTACTGGTCAAAGCCACATATAGAATGGGTTTGTTTTATATAAAAGGTACCGAAAACAAGGTTTGAAACTGGTAATCATTGCCTATTTAGAAAGACAATTTGAACGCGTTTTTAGACCAACTATGTAAAACGGTCAGGACCGTGTAAACAGATATGTAGTGAAAATATAAATATGTCGATTTCTTATTCTATAAGGAATCTCTGCTGATAAATGCCGACGGAATTCTATTTCCAAGATACCAAGTGGCATTCTTGTCATGCCGATTAGTGTATTCGAGGTGAATTTAAAGTAAAAGGCAATTTGACGAAAATCTTTGGAAATGATGGCATCCTTTGGTCTCTGAATTCTTGGCAACAACATAAAGTGTTACGTTTTCGAACCACTGAATGACTGAATTAATTATTCGGTATAGATCAATCTATAATTTTTGTTTCGAATAATCGTGATATCAGAAAGCTGCTGTTTTGCATTAATTATCTTTCACAAGGGAATTACCGTTTCGGAACCCGAGGCGTTAAGTGTACGGTATGGCAACTATGGCAACTAATATTAAGGTCCGCCGAAACTGCAAAAGTCCGCCGGAAAAGGCTTAAATACCATGTTAGGTTAGCGAAACATTTCTCTAGGACTCTTAAATAATTTCCGCACGAAAACAATATGCTTTAGAAAAGAGGCTTTTAGACATTTTCTGGTATGAAGAACTGAAAATTAATAGTGTACCACACGGGCGATTAAAAGTGCGTCAAAATCGGTCAAACGACTGAAATATATACTCCTCGCCAAAAGGTAAGCATAATTAATTGTAAACTTAGCAGCAGAACGTAAAGGTCAAGAGGACTTTTGATACATTGTCGTCATTGTTTATGATGAAATTAAAATCTTAAAAAGTTCCTTCAAGAGCAGAGAATACATACAGAAGTAGGAGCATGGGCCAGACTACGTAGTTTCGGCTAATAAAGCCTCGTCAGTGACCCTGACAACATTTGGTGACGAAACCAGAAAAAAAGCATACTGTAATTTCTTAATTTTAATTGGGCAGTCGATTCAAAGACTGATTAGTTTCAAAAGGATCCAAATAATATAAAAGACGATGATCTAGAATAATAGTCTTCATCGACCTCAAATTTTAGATTTCTCAGAATCTATCCTCTGATCTCAAAGGATGTAAATAAAATATAATCTGCACTATGGATGATGTACGGGGAGACTTTTTACGGCCTCCACACGGCACAACACCAGCTGCAGTGAGGTAAAATTAAACTCTTAAAAAGTTCCTTCAAGAGCAGAGAATACATACAGAAGTAGGAACATGGGCCACGTCGCAACTTTATCGTCAAATGTAAATGCCTAAGCACTAGAGTTTTGAAAACCTGCAGCCAAAATCAAGGCCAAAAGTTAAGACCACGGTGTTCGACACTTTTTAAAACATCATCAATTTTAACTGTTTGCGCACCAAATTAGTCTATAAACAAGTTAAACATAATGGGATACATTGAGTGTGGTTCTAATTTACACATTCAATCGAAAAATATAACGTGTCAATACTTGTATTTAAAATGATTGACAATGCAATTTTCCTGTGCCGCCAGTTCTTGATACTAGCACTTCAAATTTTATGTGTAACACACTAGTTTCATGGCGTGGTATGAATGTTTTACTTGCGCGAGATTTTGTATGCAGAAATTCAAAATTAGACAAACATGCTTTTAAAACTTGCGTTTTAATCACATCCGCCAAATTCTTAAATCTTATGATATGGGACAACATGTCAGCAAGCACATGCTTAGGTATTCCGTCTTTCGAAATTCATAAATAAAATCGTCGTTTGATTTATAGAGTGCATTTGTTCTGCAGGATTTGTAACAAAAGTACTATGAAGCTGAAATGTGCTTAACTTTTGGCGAGGTGCATATATCAGTAATGCGTGGAGCTGTACCACTATGTAGTGCTTATATCAGTAATGCGTGGAGCTGAACCACTATGTAGTGTTTTGAAAATCGATAGTGAAACGAAAAAAATAAAAAATAAAAATAAATGAAATAAAACATTTGCTACGCTCTGTAGTACACGAATTTATCTACAGTATTGCTACATGTATTATAACTGGATAAAGCGTGTATAGTATCGAACAGTTAATTTAAATGCGATGTTTAAAAAGGTAAGTATTATCTTGAAAGATAAACTTTATAGTGTAACTTTACTTCCCTATAAATAACTGTTTTATGACAACACCATTTACATGTATATTAACAAGAAGTAGAAGAAAAGGCAAAATATTGTCACATAGTTGCCGAAATAGGTATACTGTGTCCATTAAAGGACAAGCTGTGCTAGTGTATTGCTAGCGGCCTAAAAGGACAAGGTTCGTAAACCTGCTTTATCGGCCCTGTAAATTGGCAAAAACTCAAACTTGCTTAACCACAGCCGAGTTGTGCTGGTTTGTATGCCTAGCATCTCTACTGTCAGAATCAGCACTTGTTTTGATATGTTAATCTCCCTCTTTTATGTAATAGGCTGACAAAATGGGGTAGGGTAACCATATTTTGATGTTTTTGCGCTTTTTCTCGTCTTTGGTCGCAATTAGGTAATCATTTTAGGTGTCCCAATATTTAGAGTTTTTACTAGTACTCTATTAATCCTTGTAAATATCCCACTCTAACTAAACACCGCTTCCCTAGTAGTAGTATAATACTGGCTTGACAAAATTGCAAAATTTCATAAGAATCTAAGCTTCACTACCAGAGTTTTAAAAATACTTCTATGTTCACCCCGAAAGGAGAGAGATGGGCTCCAAGATACAGTGGGCCTTAAACCCCCACAGCCCCTATGGCCACTAGGCAATGGGAAGTCTTAATATATTTTATGTTCAGCCCATCATTGTCCATCAAGCATTTATATGTGATGGCACTGTTAGCTAATATTCTTACTTAACCCTGTTTACTGAAACCACTTTTTGCCACTCTTCATTCTCTAAACAGTGTCCCTCTTTTGTAAAATGCAATGCCCCTGGGGCATTTAATAGGATTAATATGGAGAAATGAGAAAATATATTGCAGAAATATCCTCCAAGACAGGCAGAGAACCTAGTCTGATAAAATGCTAAGTGTGGAACATAAAGCTAATTTTACAGATGTTTAAGCAAGATATTCAAAACATTAAAGGTATAGGCCAAACATCACTTTTGGGACCTGCAGAAAGCCTCATAGCAGGTACAGATAACCCTATCAGCCAAAATTCTGATTTAAACAGTATGCTTACCTAATACCTATAATACTTCATCTTACTTCAATCATCTGTGAAGTTTCATCAAATGTACTATGGCCCACTACACAGCAAAGGGCAAATAATCCCATCTGACAAAAAACTGAATGTAACAAAAACCTTTCTTTGATCATATCTGCAAAGTTTTACCAAGACATTTTATTAAAAAAGGCCAAAACCCAGTTTTTGGAGTTGATGGCTCAAAACCAGAGGTTCTCTCAAAGATGGCACATGTAACTGCAGCTCCAACAAAGCTGAAGACAATTCCCAGAGTGTGGTGAATCTGATGCACTGTTTTGTTGTATCTGTATTTCTATATGCCTGTATTAATCATGGACTTTGACAGCAGAGTATGAGAAAAGAACACAGGTATTTGATATAATTTGCTACCAAAGATTACTACATAAACAACTGTGATTTGTAAAGACCATATCATAACTAATGGGGATATATTCTCAGAAAGATCCAAGCAACCATTCAAGAATATGACACACTTCACTTGCTCCACATAAAATATAGGTAAAGAGGATAATTTTGGGATAATTTTCCATATTTCTCCATAAAATCATATGGTGTGATCCTTAGAATCATCTCCCCGAGACAGTTCTAATTCTACAACATACATTTTGGTTGAAAAATAAGAGAAATATTATCCTCTGAATAACCCCTCTTATCTGGAGCTCTGACCCAACCATGGTCAGAAGGTGATCTGGCAATATCCCCAGCAAAGACGCTTCTACAGGGCACAGTGAAAGGCAAAAAGAATAAGAGACAGAAACAGAATACAAGGTGGAAAGACAATATTGAAGAGTGCACAAGGATGCACTTACCAAAGCAACAGGGCACCTGAAAACAGGACCATGTGGATATAGTATACATCCTTTTCAATAGTATTTCAGTCATATCAGGATAAATGGAAGATGATAATGAAACGCTGTGAGCAATGGACTCCCATTTATGGCTGGAAGGAATTACACCCCCAGCCAGATTTGAACCAGGTACTACTAGATCAGAAGACCAGCTTTTAACCCACTGAGCTACTGGGGCTCCTACCAGGGGGAGAGGACTGCTGCCATGTCAGACAAAATTCTGATTGTTCCAGAAAGTCTACTTATTTTTATCATTTGTGTGAACTTTTAGAAAGATACTCTGAATAATAAAGGAGCCAGAAGCCAAAACTTAATTTATGGACATGTATATAGCCCCCGTGGAAAGGGCAGATAATCCCAGTCATCAAAATGCTGATATTAAGAGAGTGCTTACTTTAATGTGATCATTTCTGGAAGCTTTCAACCAGATAGTCCAAATAGTAAAGGAATTACACCCAAAAAACACTTAAAAATATACCATTAAAATTTAAAAATTGGGACACCTCAATAAAATACTGAGATTATCTAAAAATGAAACTGTTTGCTTTTCCAATGTAGCATTACAATGAAAATATGCATTAAATGGGAAGACAAATGACTCCTGAAGTATCCATCTGATCAGGGTCTGTACAGTTAGCACAGACCTATCTGTTCCAGTTCCAAGAACTTTTACGGTAATTTGATGCTCATGGGTTATAAAATATCATAATAATGTCATACATACAAACATACTCAAATCAAAGTTAAGAATTTTTTTTCAGTGTCAGTCAATAACTATCCTAATGCTTTCCCATGAAGAAAAAAATGTGCTGTGGTTGAAGTTAAACAAGAACCAAGATAATCCACATAGTATTAAAGGAACTACAAGCCAAAAACTATTTTTTTTGACATCTATAGTAGCCATTGTGACAGGGGCAGATAATATTGTCAGTCCAAAAGCTGACAGTAACAGAGAGCTTATCTCAATGTGATCATTTCTGTGAACTTTCCCTCAGATAATCCAAATAGTAATGGTGCTACTGGCCAAAACACACTTAAATATATACCATAAAGATTCTAAAAATTGGGACATCTAAAATAAATATTGCAGTTTATACTAACAATGGAACAGTATAGTTTTACAATGCAAGAATGAAACCAAAAGATACAGATGGAAAGGCAAATGGCTCAGCAGTATGATCAGGGTCTTCACAGTTTTCTCAGCCCTACATGTATCTGTCCCAATACTAAGAAATTTTATGGTAATTTGATGCCCATTACCAATATCCTTAAATCCAAGCAATATAATCACTGAAAGAACTTTGAAATGATTTATAATATTAGGTGTCGATCATCTCTAACCAATTCCCATAAAAAAGTCCTGGACACTGAGAAACTGTGCAATGGTTTGAGCTAAACAAAATCTTTTTTACGGAACAAAAAATAGTCTCAATACTTACAAAATTAAATGTCTGTGGTAGAAGAAAGTTGGTCAAGTTCTGCAGCATTTGAACACTAGCGCATATAACACACAGAGAGAGATTCTTCTCAGATATACAGAAAATCTAACTGTTGTGTTACTAACGTAGCATGTTTCAGTTAGATCAACGGTTACCGATCTCTTCAAACATTTACCTTGTGATGTTGTTGATTCTGCAGCAGTTATGTACTGAAAACAGGCCTTATATTTGTCAGGCCTGAGCCTGATTTCAGGCCTTTAAGGGTTTGAATTGTCCCATTATTTTTTTTTAATTTTAAAATCCATTTTCAGGCACTGAAATTTTTTCATGCTTTAAAAACCTTTGCCAGTATAAGGCCTGTAAAAAATGATTACTGGTTCTTTATTTTTATTATTTTTTTCTTGTTGTTGTTTTTTTTTTTTTATACAAATTATGCAACTGAAAAGCCCTCAGGTACATTTTCTATGGAGGAATAAGAAAAATTGTCAGAATCATCATTCAATCTTCTTACAAGCTGAGCTCTGTCATCATAACAGTTCAAATGAACATGCCACCATATACATTTGAGCATTGACAGATATAAAATAAATCAACATTACCAGTCATATTAGGATCAGTTTAAGAAAAGCCTTTTTTTTCTTTCATTAATTCTCCATATCTACACAAGAAGTTTTTTATATACTGGCAAACAGATGCTAGCTTTCACCAGATTAGACAGATCCTCACCAAATTTCCCCACTCACTTACAATCTCACTTATTTTTCAATCCACCCAACCACACAAAAAGACTTGTGACAAGACCAACACAGTCATGTTTCTTTCAAAATAAATAAATAAATAAAAATGAAATAGAAAAATGATATATATAACTTATTTTTGCAAAAGTAGGTCAGGAGCCGCACTTTACTCCATAAAATTTCATTGCAAAACTTCATCAGACTTCATTCACTGCAGTTCTGAGCCAGTGTGTATCATATTGTGCTGTATGCTCAGTCAACCACATGCTGTTATTTCATTCAAATGGCATTCATAACACAATGGGGAAAAATTATACTTCAGACTTGTCAGAGCTAAAAAGCTTCAGTAACTTCACTCTCAGAATTCATGCCCTATGCTTTTCCTGACACAGGATTTTGTATCATTTACTCTCCAAATTATTTCCGGGCTCCCAGAAAAACTTGTGGGATCTTCTGGGACTGAGTCAAAGTTAGACTACAGCATAAATAGAGGATATTAATTCTGGCATCAGAATGGATACAGTTACTGGGAATAACTGAAGTAGCATTTTTTTCCAGAATAAATCTCAAAATATTTGTTAAAAAATTATTCTTGTAGCTGCTTTGGACAAAATTAAAGAAGTATTTAAGATATGAAATTAGGACCCTCAGTTTTCTGACAGGAACACTTAATTACAAAACTGAGGGCCCCACTGCAAGGACTCCTCAGATTTGTAACCTAGGAAACCCCATATCCCATATCTTGGATCTGCCAATGAACAGCACCTACAGTCTCGCTATGTGAAAAAGTGCTCTATGCTGCCAAGTATCAATATTAATGGGTTCCTGCCAGATTTATATGATTGTATTTTATCAAAAGATTTTTCTTTTGCTATCTGCAGGTAGGCAATTGCTAACAATTAGAATTTAATTTTAGGCCTTGTGTTTTGACATTTTAAGCTCTGACCTCATTTGGGATATATTTGAAGGCAAATTCTTGAGAATTTTACAAATATTTACTTAGCTTGAAGCATTCAGAGCCATAATGGCAGGCACTTCCTATGGCATTATTGATATCATCAGCCAAAATGTAGAAAAAAACATGTCATAAATCCTTGTAGACCTACCCACACTTACTTTTCTTGTACTTTTCTACAACTTCTTTTTTTTTTATTGCCAGTACTCATACAGTTTGAGTCTTTGAGTCTGAAATACCTTGTCAACTTAAAATGAAAAAAAAAAAACAACAACAAAAAAAAACATTGGTTGTTGCCTTGTTGATTAAAAAAGTTGTCCTTGACATTATCTGTTTTTGAAGGCTACCATAGTTACAACAAATTACTCCTCAATGTAGAAAACATAACTTTAAACAATTCTACCTACCCACACTTAAAGAAAAAAATATCCCCAATCATCCCATAGAGTCTACCTGAGTAAACAATTGCAAAGGAACACACTTTTTACAGAAAAAAAATGTTTCCAACCAACCCACACCTGAATTATGACCATTGCAAACAAACACAATTTTTAAGTATGACCTGCCCCTCACAGAACTGTTGCTACATTGTATTTCGCTGCATGATACAATTTCTTAGTATCCTTCACGTGGTATCCTTAGCCGCATAAAGCACTTTTCCATGATGCCTATATGAACTGGAGCCTGAGGCCCAGTAAGACTGTGTAAAGACTGGGAATAGTCAGATCAGCCTGCACATCTTTTATCATTGTCAGTGACAGAGAGCAGTGGCATAGGACTAGAAAGGTTCTCAATATGGGGCCGGTGGGGGGGGGGGGGGGGGGGGTGTGCAAACCTTAGGGCAACCTTTATTTTTCTTTCTTTCTGGGGCAATTAGGGGGGGGGCTTGAGGGGGACAGCCATGCATTTCAAAATTATGGGGGGAGGGGGGACGGCTGAACAGGGTGGGGGGTGCAGCCATGCATTAAAAAATTATGGGGGGAGGGGGGCGGCTGAACGGGGGGGTGCAGCCATGCATTGCAAAATTATGGGGGGAGGTGGGCGGCTGAACGGGGGGTGCAGCCATGCATTTCAAAATTATGGGGGGAGGGGGGCGGCTGAACGGGGGGGGGGGGTGTGCAGCCATGCATTTCAAAATTATGGGGGACGGGGGCTGACCCCCTTCCTTCGCCTATGCAGAGGCCTCTAAATGAAACTGGGCAGCTCTGATTCGTTTCACGCGCAAATGTGCAGGCTGATTCATGTACTTACTATAACATTTTCTCAGTATACACACGGTTTAAGGTGCCTTTTCATGCAACATTAGCACAGTTCCCCCACCCACTTTTGCGTAATGCACTGACCTTGTGCAGGACTGTACATCGTCGGAAATGCATAGATTAAACTGCAAGCGACGTTGAGAAAACTTAAAGCATTCAAAATCTTGTACAAGAATGCATCAAAAGAGTTAATTTCATTATTTTTAGGATGCTTACCGCGTTTTGTTTACATCGATCAAAATCGATTGCCTCGCAACGTCAGGTACAGTACCGTCCCATTAATCGCTTCCGAAACCTAATTTACAGTTAGATACAACCAAGCGGATTATTAATTTCCCCAAATAATGTTCGTGGTAGGTGTAAACACAGATTTTTCATCTGAAGCGAGTGTTGAACATGGAGGCCGCCATGACACTTACGAAATTTTCTTAAACTTACGACAGCCTCCACCCTGTCTTAAAGTTACGACAAAACTTAAGAAAATCTTAAGGATTTTCTCACGATCTTGACGTTAGTGAAATGAAATTTTTGGCTAAGATTTTCGTACGATAATATTTAAGAACATCTTAGACTTACGAAGTTTAGTGAAGCGGTGCCCAGGTATGATAAGGCCCAAGCGTGGTAGCTCAGTGGTTAGCGCACTTGCCTCTGATGCTAAAGGTCCCGAGTTCGAACCCGGGTAACGGCGTTTGAATTTCGATGTCCGAACGCGCTTCCTTAATGTCATTTGCAGGGATGACATTAAAAAAGTGTGCCGTCCTTCGGATCGGGACGTTAACTGGAGGTCCCCTGTGCAGGGAGAGACATCCCCTGTGCAGGTTGAAGATCCCTTCTGTAGTTACATGGCTACAAGGAGGTTCATCCTGCAAAACTGGAGTGTACATCGTACACCTGCTCATAATCCTCGAGAGAGGGTGTAGCAGTATAGAAAGAATATAACAATCCATTATGAGCGTCCATGTAGGATAGGGAAATCTCACCCGAGGGGTCGGAATTTCAACCAGGGACGAGGCTTGCCGAGTCCCTGGTTGGAATTCCGACCCCGAGCCCCTGGCTCATGATGGATTATTATTCTCCCACTATTAGCGGATTTTAAACCTAAAGTCGGATAAGGCTTCAGAACAGGAAAATTCTAACTTTTTAACCAATGATCTGAAGTAAATTTTGAGCAGCCCAGTGTGTTTATCGGGTCCTAAAATGGGTGTAAACACAGTTTGCACCTTAAAAATAGACGGAAAACACGCTATGTGGACTATTTCATCTTCCAGAGGGCGAAAACAAAATGCAACTTAGCCTCTCACGTCACGCGCGTCAAGTTTGCTAGCGACGTTTTTAACCGGTTTTAGTGACGTCATTAAAATTGAGTGACGTCACAAACCCATGATCTGCTATCAAACGTCATCCGACATGCTTGCGTGTCCATTTTGTTCATTTAAAATTAAAATTTTAGTCAAAAAATGAAAAAGTATGGTTGCTAATATAAGAAAGATGTTGCCAGGTATAAGATTATAACAATCCATCATGAGTGTCCATGTAGGATAGGGAAATCTCACCCTCGGGGTCGGAATTTCAACCAGGGACGAGGCTTGCCGAGTCCCTGGTTGAAATTCCGACCCCGAGGGTGAGATTTACCTATCCTACATGGACTGGCTCATGATGGATTATTTTTCTCCCACTGTTAGCGGATTTTAAACCTCAAGTCGGATTAGGCTTCAGAACAGGAAAATTCTAACTTTTTAACCAATGACCTGAAGTAAATTTTGACCAGCCCAGTGTGTTTATCGGGTCCTAAAATGGGTGTAAACACAGTTTGCACCTCAAAATTAGACGGAAAACACGATATGTGGACTATTTTATCTTCCAGAGGGCGAAAACAAAATGCAACTTAGCCTCTCACGTCACGCGCGTCAAGTTAGCTAGCGACGTTTTTAACCGGTTTTAGTGACGTCATTAAAATTGAGTGACGTCACAAACCCATGATCTGCTAATAAACGACATCCGACATGCTTGCGTGTCCATTTTGTTCATTTAAAATTAAAATATTAGTCAAAAAATGAAAAAGTCTGGTTGCTAATATAAGAAAGATGTTGCCAGGTATAAGATATAGAGGATCTTACATGAGTGCTCATGTATTATTGAATTTAATATGAAATAAATAGGCGCTACCTATAAAACGAGCACTGCTGGCAACTTTTTCTCATAACTAACATGTAGGCAATTACAGGTATGTCGATTCAGATAGTGCAGAAATGTTAGCGGTCTTGCAATTTTCGACGTTTTGAAACCACCAAACTGAAGAAAAAAATATTTATGTAATATCTTCAAGTGGGATACACTGTAAGTACGAAATCAAAAATCAAAAGTAATTTCCCTTACAGCCCTTAAGTATTTACTTCTCATGTTCTTTCCTATGAGACATCTTACCATATGGCTAAAGATTGGAATATTCTAAACCTATTTCATTCTTATCTTAGAATGCATTCTGTAAATGGATGTTGCTGTTTAGTGTTATATGTGCCAGTACTAACATGCAGTCCTCTAGGACTTGAACCTAGTATCTTAAAAACAGACAGCACCAACTGCAGGACTGTTACATAAGACTGACACAAACCCCAGATAGTGACTGATTGCCTGATTATCAAATGTGAATATCAAATTTAAACAGTGCCTACCTCTCCAAATTTTTAAGTAACTGTTAATATCTGCTGTTGTAATGAAATTGTATAAAAAAATAATGCTGTCTAACCTGTCTCAAGGGTAACTCTGTTAAGGGTCACCTATCACATGTAGCTACTTTTTTGTGCCCCAGGGGACAATGAATCTCTATTAAGTGTACACCTGTCTGCCATGACTCTGCAGCCAGTTTTTGTGAGGCCCCTTCATGACCCCTCCAGACAGATTTGACTACATGTTGTATGAACACTGGGCCACTTAATCAGACTTTAACTGCATTTTTCATTGAGACTGATCGTGAACCATCATGTTGCAACTTTACTGAGCATGAACTGGGCAAAAAGTATTAGTATGTATGTTTTTCTGACTTAATATGAAATTAAGGCATTGCCTTCTAAGTGACACCAAATCCTCGAAGTATATGAATGTACTGTTGTAAATGTACTTTATATCGTTTAAAGATGGAAATTGTATGTTTAGCTTTCTTTTGTCAGAAATTCGACAATCAACTGATAGGCTTGTTTTTATATGGATTGTACAGCCAGTCAAGATTATTTCAGTCATTTTCAACTAAATCAGTTGTACAAATTTGTTGCCAAAATGTGTGATCCCCTAGAAAATCACATGATCACCTGCAAATATAAGATCTCAAAAACTTTCAAGCAAATGTTAACTTACGAAGAGACGGACAGACAAACAGACATCGGACAAAAGATATATACCCCTCCTCATACTTTGTTTGCTGGGGGTATAATTACGGCCTTGCTAATATAGTTATATAATGTAAAGTCTGATTTGATAGTTGTCATCTCACTCCTGTAGATTTGAGACTTGCAAGTGCTTAAGACAAGCAATAGGTCTTATCAATGACAAAACAAATTGCAAATAAAAGCTCACCTCCATGATGCTCATATATCTATATCCAGAATCTCCACAACCACAACCCCCCATCAGCCAAAGTAGTAAGCCAAAGAATCTCATACGTCAAGCAACAGTCCCTTAATCTAACTTATCTGCTATACTCCAGGGAACAACAAACACTGGAGGGGCACCGGTGTTTAAATTTGAAACCAAAGAAAATCGACATGAGCTGTGTTGTCTTGTCTGCAAAAGAAGTATTGCAGAATTATGAATATATTACTGACTTATTTGCAATAATGAAAACTTAGTTTCATGGGCACAGTTGAAAACATTTTAATGAATGAACATGCAGGCGTAATCTCCACTCCATTCCATGGCTTTGTGATGACCTCTTACAGGAAAGAATTTGCTTCCTCAGCCTCTTGCAGGAAAGAATTTGCTTCCTCTGAGGGAGCAAATTCTTTCCTGTAAGACAACCATTTCAGGCACTGGGATGAAATTGTAACCAATAGAATGTAGATTATCTAAACCATTCCACTCTAGGTTTATCTATGGCACTTTCATGTTGCATCACAATAGAACTAATATAATAATAAAGACTGTCATTGAGTGTCATAAAGAATGAACTTGTTCCAGACATCAGAGAAATTTGTTTCAGAAGTGACTCTCATGGACAATCCTACCTTCAATGTTTTAAATAGGAATCAAAGTTTTACCGAATCTAATGCATATTCAAGAAATGCTTGTAACAGTTTTGAAGTTTATTATAGCAAGGGCATTTACTAGGATAAATATGGTATATTGGTACGTAGAACTGTTTGAAATGGCTTTGTGTAATTCCTTAGAACTCTTGTACTACATAACTCTTGTACTACATGGCCGTCTCCTGCCGGTGATTCACTTTTTCATCTGCAGAACATATTAAAATCCGAGCAAATATAAGATTACTGGGTCCGGATAAATAATACATAAAACTTCAAATTAAACTACAGTAGGTCTCTCTGTTACAAAACACTATCCTTAAGTTTCCTAGCTAGTTTGGGGGGGGGGGGGGGGGGGTTGGTACCTGACAACTAATTTTGAGTGTGTGACATTCCAGCTGACAAACAATTTTGAGTACCCTCTGGACATTCCTGACATTTTTTGTACTGTGTGAATCCTAATAAATGCCCTGCTCTAATAAACGCCCTTGCTTCTAACCTGTCGTCACCCTTCTGTATGTCTCTTCTTCATGACCCAGAAATGACATCTTACAAATTGTGAAAATACAGACAAATTAATTTTTTAGATTGTAGCATTTGCTCAGCTGTCCTCAAAGTCAAGAAGGTCACCCATTCTGGTACTAACCGCTATCTCCTTTGCTTAATTTCTTGAAAGAGCCAACCACCCTACCTGAATCTCCATAAAGATGCTGCCAGCTTCTACAGCTAGGCTGTAAAAGTTGAAAATATATATGTACCACACTGATTTTTTTCTCTATATAAGTGGTGCCCATAAAAAGTACCAGTCCCAATTCAAAATGTATCTTTTTTTTCCCAACTGCAAGTTGAACAAGGCATCGCAGGCGATACAAATCCCCTCACACAAGACTACTTGCTCGAGATATTGTCATGCCCTACATTTGAGTATAGTTATTTTAAAATCCATGGAGAAATGTAGGCACTAGAGCGATGACAAAGTTTTTCAAAGAATAGCTACAGTGACCTTGACCTTTTAAGCGCAGCATCCTGAAGGTCGAACTTGCTCGAGATATTGTCTTGCCCTACATTTGTGTGAAGTTATTTTAAAATCCATTGAGAAATATAGGCACTAGATCGCTGACAAAGTTTTTCTAAAAATAGCCACAGTGACCTTGACCTTGGGCGAAGCACCCTGAAAGTGGAACTTGCTCGAGATATTGTCATGCCCTACATTTGTGTCAAGTTATTTTAAAATCCGTTGAGAAATGTAGGCGCTAGAGCGATGACAAAGTTTTTCTAAAAATAGCCACACTGACCTTGACCTTGGGCGCAGAACCCTTTAAGTCGAACTTGCTCGAGATAATGTCATGCCCTACATTTGCGTGAAGTTACTTCAAAATCCGTTGAGAAATGTAGGTGCTAGAGTGATGACAAAGTTTTTCTAAAAATAGCCACAATGACCTTGACCTTGGGCGAAGCACCCTGAAAGTCGAACTTGCTCGAGATATTGTCATGCCTTACATTTGTGTCAAGTTATTTCAAAATCCGTTGAGAAATGTAGGCACTAGAGCGATGACAAAGTTTTTCTAAAAATAGCCACAGTGACCCTGACCTTGGGCGCAGCACCCTTAAAGTCGAACTTGCTTGAGATATTGTCATGTCCTACATTTGTGTAAAGTTATTTCAAAATCCGTTGAGAAATGTAGGCGCTAGAGCGATGACAAAGTTTTTCTAAAAATAGCCACAGTGACCTTGACCTCGGGCGCAGCACCCTGAAAGCCGAACTTGCTTGAGATATTGTCATGCCCTACATTTGTGTGAAGTTATTCCAAAATCCATTGAGAAATGTAGGCGCTAGAGCGCTGACAAAGTTTTTTCTAAAAATAGCAACAGTGACCTTGACCTTGGGCTCAGCACCCTAAAAGTCGAACTTGCTCGAGATAATGTCATGCCCTACACTTGTGTGAAGTTATTTCAAAAGCAGTTGAGAAATGTAAGTGCTAGAGCGATGACAAAAGGTGAAGATACGTACGTATGTACTTATGTATGGAACAAAACCTCTATCCCCTCACCAATTCGTGGTGTGAGGGGATAAAAATTCCCAATTGCAGAAAAAATTGTTCTAGGGACCATCTTACAACATACATTTACTTGCTTGCTTAGAGAAATAGCAGACATATTGCAATAATTGAACGTAAATAGTAACTAAATACTATATAATATTCAGTATCATGTCCCCTATCCCACCACTTGAGACTTAATAAAAGGTTTCCAAAATTCCAAATTATAGGAAAATACGATGCGCTTTTTCCAATTCCGTGGGCACCAGCACCATTCCCAAAATAGTGAAAAAATCACTGTACCAAAACACATTTACACTATGTCCTGCTCTGGTAATGCACCTTAATATCACAGTCCAATTCCTGCAGACTTCTGACATCAATACACTGAAGGGATCGGTCTATCAATGGAACCCATAGTTCTACAATGAAGAACATAATTGGCCCTATTCATATTTTTCGTTGTTATTGGACATCTTTTTTCTATTAAGTTGGCTGTATTACGTTCTACTGATGCCAAAATATCAAGCATAGCAAATCAATTACATGGGGTTACAATGGAGTTACACTGTTATGCTTACCACTGCGATTCAGCAATTACTACCAGCATTCAGACTATTTATATTGTTCCGTTCACATCTGTATAGTCAGTGAAAACAAAGCACTCATCCAGAAGTTTCATAACTGCCATCCTGTTGATCTCGAAAGCACATGAGCGTTGAATTGTAGAGTAAGGTATACGCAATCCCCATCGTAACCGTTGATTAGTCAATCCCCATTGTAACCGTTGATTTGTCAAACATATTTAGTTATTATTGCCTGTTTTCTTTTTTCTATCTTTTTTGACAGCTCAATGATACTTTCAATGAAAATGTGATATTTTTGGACTTTCGCTGTATCTGAACGATACATATTTCTAATTAGTTCATGAAATGAAAAAGAGAATTTCTTGAGAAAATAATTTACTTTCATTTTTCAAAACTACCGAGTCATAAGAAAATGCCCTGTCAGACAATTGCATAAAATTTACTGAAGACTCAGATCAGCCTGCACATCCATCAAGTCTAATCGGCATGTTTTCCGTGAATATGGATCTATGGAGCCTGGGCAAAGAGACTGCATGCAGGTGCAGCAAGACTGAAGCTTTACTGGTTGCATTCTGGTCAATATGCACGTTTTCATGTGACGCAGCCCAATGATTATATGATTGAGCTGGGGTGGAGGGGGTATGGTGAGACCAGAAAAAAATGAAGAAACAAGTCTTCTGACTGATTTTGATGCAACAGTAGGGCGGTGCATCAATGTCGATATGACATTGTTTAGAATTTGATGTCGTGTGCATAGATAGAGGAGGCAGAATAGATGAGAAAAGAAAATGACACACAGACGCACATGTACACAAACTTTTTTTCCATTGTAACAGTATGACGGCTAGCCCAGAATACATAGTTGCAAAAATAAATCTGTATTTTACATTCACCTGGTATGTGTCGTCATCAAATTGGTTTCCCAATATTCCATTCGGATCACTTTAGCACTTGTTAAGTACCTGCAACGGGCTGTTGTCAACGAATATAAAAAAAGTGAGATTTAGAAAGGTTTTTAGAACTTTTTGTCAGTCAAATGATGGTGGTTAACACATTTTTGTATGCTTTTTTAAATGCTGTCAGTGTTTAGTAATTTCCTTGGTCATCACAGGAAAACCAAGTTTAAGCCGCTTGGATTCACGGTCGGCATTTGGTATACCACGTCCATTTTTAGCGGAAAGTGAGCGAGTGAACTCGGATTTAACGTCCCACCAACAGGGTCATATGGAGACTGGACCTTGGTTTAAAGTCTCATCCGAAAGGCCAGAGAAGCAGGGGATCAATTTGTCGGCCCCTATATTGGTAGTCTGGCGTGTTATCCACTACACTACAGCCGCTCCTTTTAGCGAAGAGACGGCGATGTGGCAGCCATAATAATAATACCTCGACACTGATTTTAAGGGACTGGGGAACCCAAACTTTGCAGGTCGTGAAAACTAGTGACAATGGCAAATTTCCCTGATTTTCAACGATTGGCGTTGTTTTGTCACAGCGCGTATGCAGAATAGCTGGATTTTACCTTTCTTTGTGGCTCTGGGCACTGGAAGGCCCAACATCGAACGCTGATACGGATAGAAACTATTCTGCAGCAACGTGTGTTCAGGTCAACATTTTTCTGTTTCTATTTGCACTGTCATCGTTACAGGACTAGTTGCACCCTCTTTTCAAGGTTCACCGCATATCAGAAAATACCAGGTTTATCGGATTAGTGATTTTAATTTTACCAGAGACCATTCGCTTGGAAAGAGCAGGGGTAGTCTAGTACCATGTTATGAATGTAATGACAGTGATGCACACTTAGAAACTCAAGCGCCAGTGGGTTGTCACTGTTAATTTTAACAGAACTTTGATTCTTTTTCTCTCTTTTCGAGAGACCAATGCATTGCGTTTCTTTTTTCACCGTCTATTTTGCTGTACCTTGCTCTTTAGCCAGGTTGTGACCATTGTGGAACGGAGAGCTGCAATATGGCATGAGCCATGACACGGACCGCTTGTGCGCGAAATCTCATGATGTTGTGAAGATTGAGGTTTCCAGACGCTCAATAAACCACTGAACTGGCCTAGTTGTGTCATGATATTGGTCGATTTGGTGGCCGTTTCAAGTCTTGAACGTGGGCATATAATATACAGGTTTATACCTTGATTCCGAGGCGGTTTGTTGGTTGGTTTCAAAATAAAACTTTCTGCCGCCTTGTTTACAATTCACGCCAGCGACTTCTTGAGAGGGCTCTGATTGGCTGTATCACTCATGTGACAATCAGCGTTCGCAAATGACAGACTGCATCGCGAGTTATTGCGAGCTAAAAGCATATCCCAAATGTTTAAATGTAAACCAGTCGTTAAATCCTGTGGAGAAGACACTGGTTCCCCATTTTTGCACTAATTTCAATTGCCGTACCGTGTGCAAAACGAATGGATGAAGACGCGTGATTGAAGACGAAAGAAAATTTTATCGTTTTATCCTTGAAAGATTGTGTTAAATTGTTTTTATCGTCTCTTAAATGAAGTCTTAAGTTTTAAAGTTACTTGTAAAATACTGTGCCTAGTGGTTTTATGCAGTTACAATTACTTTAAACTGTGTTTTTACTTATTGCGCATTTTGTGTTGGGCGAAGTGATGGCGGCCATGTTGCTTTTTTAGAATCCCAGCTTTTTAGATGTCCCTGTTCGTCATTCTTACTCTTTTTATACTCTTGGATGGAACTCTTTTTAGACGTTGTACGAGTTCCCTGAATTTTAACTTGAAATTAGACGACAAGAAAATTGTAAACGGCACTTTTTATGTAACAGCTACCTGCTCAGCCTACGGCTCATACAAGATGCTAACAAGACGACAGTCCTCAACAAAATTACAGGAAAATGACAGCGTTGCATCCAGTTTAGCCCTTTGTCCGGCAGTCCACCCAGGAAGTGTTTCTTTTAAGCCTGTCCAGATGGAAACGGTGTCCTCAAATGAAGAAAAGTCTGTGGTGATAGCATCCAATGTATCTCCTGGAAAAAGCGCCACAAATGAACTGTACGCATCCTCTCTTGGAAAGAAAATTGTCTGTAACACGAAAGACTACACTCTTAATAAGGAAAATGCCTTAAATAAAAAACTTATTGGTTGTGCGAAAGACCATATTGTCATAGAAATGAAATCAAACAAAAATTTAGTTCTGAAATTTAGTACAGCTGCATACGAATATGCAAAATCAAGTATTATTGACTTTTTGAGTCTGAGTAATTTTCAAGTTGAGTTTGCATACAGTGAAGAAAAGTCGTTTGATGATCAAGGGATGAACGTTGAGACCCGTTATAAAGTGGTAAACAGAAAGGCAGACGGTAATCCTGGAAAGTTATCTAAACTTACAATAAACTGTTATCACACAACCTCTGTTATGCTGATAAATGGCAGTAAGGTGGACGTGTTTGTTAGAGATGGTTTGGAGCTACTTAGGAATAAACTGTCGCTGTGCTGTGATAAACTTGATCTTGTGAATGCTGAAATAGAAAAAGTTATTAGAGCTTATCACTCAAATCAGATATTAGAAAATAGTGACTCAAAAACATTGAAGCCCTCTCTTAGTTGCAGATCTCCCGGCGGTTCGGAACAGGAGTGTAGTGATGACACAAACAAGACACTCTATTTATGTCCTAGCTGTGAAAAAGTTGCTGAACAACACACTATTTGCTGCGAAGAATGTGACTCGTGGTATCATTATGAGTGCTTAGGACTAAGCCCCTCAGAAGTGGCTAAGGTTAATGATGATATTCCTTATATATGTGACAATTGCAGTGATAATCAGATATACGGAGATGACAGATTGAATGACACTACACGTACTTGTAAAAGTGATAGCACAAATGCGCAGAATACTGCAAGTCCACTAGGCTCTTCTCAAATAGAAATAGACTATGATAATGATATTAGTCAAGATGTTAGATCTAGTGAAATTTCTGCTAATAACACTCAGCCCCAAAAGTGCGCGCCTGATGTTGATTCCCCAGTAGTGAACTTAGATCTCGTTACTCCAATCCAGGAATGTTCTGGTGGCTCATCGATGGAAAGCCAGTCACGTGCGAAAGCTGGAAATCATGCATATACAGAGTCTTCTGTGGATCTGACAATAACTCCTAAAAGCTCCCTTACTCGTACCGCAGAGCAACGTGGTAAGAACATACGGAAGATATCTTTGGGCGGTGATTGTTTGAGCTCAAATAAATCTAAGACTGAATGTTCTGATTCTGGTTGTGGAGATAATGTGATCGAGGGGAATGGAGCAAATGTTAAAGATGATCTGTTTTTGTTTCTGCCTTCTGGTAATAATAAAAAAGTTAAAGGTACTTCTTCAAGTAATACTCGTAGTAAGAAAACTCAGGTTCTTGAACAGCAACAAATTAATTTAGACCAACTTCAATATATACAAAATCTGGAATCCAAAATAAAGGAGCTCGAACATACAGTTTCGGTAGTTAGGCGTAGGGATGGCTTAATTTCTGAAGTCCAAACGACATCAACTGATAGTAGTGGGATATCGCGAGGACAGAACTATTCCTCACATTCACATAGTAATGGTCAATGTGATGGAGTCTTAGATGATGGTTTAAAAACTCAGTTAGGTTCAATTGACATGAAGCTGAAGCAACTTGAAATGAATCTGTTTCAAAATCTGTACTTAATGACTATGAATAGTTCGCAGGTTTACTTGCAACTTCAAAACCACACTTGTATGGTGCAAAACATTCAGGCGCAACAAATGGCGGCCTTTAATAATATCGCTACTCATCATTCCCAGCCTGGGCCTTCCACATCCTACTATAATCCAGCCTTCTCCAACTGGGCGCCGCAGATGAAACCATGTACAAACAGCTCAAACTGTGTGTATCCGACGCAGTTTCAACCTGCTTTTCAGCCTCCAACCCAGTTCCAGTATGGGAACCCATTCATGTCAACACAGCTACAGCCTTCTTCCCACCTACGGCCAGTCTTTGACAGCCACATCCCTTATCCGCCCCAGCCTCAGACTGGGATTCAACCTTCTACTCCAGTTCAACATGTGAACCCTTTCTCAACACAGTTACAGCCTTCTCTCCATCCTCGGCCAGTCATCGACAGCCACATTCCTTATCCGCCCCAGTCTCAGCCTGGGATTCAATCTACAGCTTCGTTTCAACCTGCGGGGAAACCATTTTCAATACAGTTACAGCCTTCATCTCATCCTCGGCCAGTCTTTGACAGCCACATCCCTTATCCGCCCCAGCCTCAGCCTGGGATTCAACCTTCAACTGCGGTTCAACCTGCTGGGAACCCACTCTCAACACAGTTACAGCCTTCTTACCTACGGCCAGTCATCGACAGCCACATTCCTCATCTGCCCCAGTCTCAGCCTGGGATTCAATCTTCAACTTCGTTTCAACCTGCGGGGAAACCATTCTCAACACAGTTACAGCCATCACTCCATCCTCGGCCAGTCTTTGACAGCCACATACCTCATGCGCCTCAGTCTCAGCCGGGGGTTCAATCTTCAGTTTCGTTTCAATCTTCGGGGAAACCATCCTCAACACAGCTACAACCGTCACTTCATCCTAGGCCAGTCTTTGACAGCCACATCCCTCATTCGCCCCAGTCTCAGCCTGGGATTCAAGCGTCAACTCCATTACAACCTGATGGGAATCCGTTCTCAACACAGTTACAGCCTTCTTTCCATCCTAGGCTAGTCTTAGACAGCCACACCCCTCATCTGTCCCAGCCTCAGACTGGGATTCAATCTCCAATTCCGTTTCAACCTGCTTCTCATCCTCAACCTGCCTATGACAGTCGTATTCCTCCGCCTAGTCTTCCGATGGTTCCTGACGCAGCCACCTCCGGTCTTGGGGGTACAGGGACTGGTCACTATGATACATCTGGGTCAATTGTACAAGGAATAAATCCTGGCAAACAGAGGCCCATGGATGCAGATAAAACCAATTCTAGATGTCAGATATACACCACCAATAGAGGTAGGAGTCGTACTACAAATACGTCCAGTTTGGGAAGAAATGCTATTACGGATCATACCGGCCAAGATGAACCCAGGCCAGCTGGGTGTGACGACTGTCTCGCCGAACAATCCCTAAAGCCACCTACAAACCAAAGGGCTGGGACTCCCTCTTTGCAGCTTTCCGGAAAAGACAATATCCCCTCTTCAAGGCAGTCAACTGAAAACCCCCCCTCTGACGAGGTGACAGCTATGGACCCGACTACTCCTGTTGTTCGCGACGAGAATAGCTACGAGTCGGGAGAACTGAGTGTGGAAAACAGTACTTCTGCTTCTCACAGTGGCTCAAATGAAATAGCATCTCTACCACAGTCAAACGCAACTCCGTCTTTTTTATGCGACCCGAGCCTCAACAAAGAGCCCCCAGACCCAGTGCCTCCCACAGAAAGACAGTAGACATTGTTTCTTTCAACGTTGAAGGGGTGAAGGGGAATGCAGCAACACTGATAAGTCAAGCTAGTCGTGACAGAGTTATTTGTCTCCAGGAAACATGGTTATGGTCATTTGAAAGTGATGTTATAGACAACTTGGTGCCAAACTATTGCTCATGCGTACGCTGTAGTGATATGAATGACAATATATCAAACTTCCAAGTGCCCAGAGGGAAAGGAGGAATTGCAATCATGTGGCCAAAAGCTTGGTCGAACTGTATCAAGTGCCTGGAGGATGGAAATGAGAGAGTACAAGCCGTTGAACTGGTGACTGCTGACATCAGTCTGTGTATAATAAATGCATACCTTCCCACACTCAATCTTCCGTCATCCCGAGACAGCTACATGGAGATGCTGGACGTGGTATATGGCATTACCTCAAGATACTCTGGTACTCACAAAATTGTTTTGTGTGGCGACCTGAATGGCTCCCTTCTACCAACCCGCTCGAACCCTCACGACTCTATGCTTAAGGATTTTGTTGCTGAACAACAGCTCTTTCTGGACACCAGAATGGGCGATTCACCTACTTTCTTTGGTTACGGAGGGGGGTCATCACAGATAGACTATATTCTGACTAGTGATCAGTCGTTATTGCGGAATGTCTGCGTCGGAGAGTATTCCCCGATAAATATGTCCTCGCATGTCAGTGTGACTGCTACTCTGAATATAAATCAAGATAAATTATGTGGTACAAGTAGAAATAAGTCATTTAAAAAAGTTACAAAATTCTATTGGGAAAAAGTAGATGAAAATCAGTATCAATGTCTCTTGGAGAGATTATTGCAAACATCAGACAGTACGTGTGAGCCGGTTGACCAACTCATCCAAATCCTGAAGGCAGCCAGTAGAAGGACAGTTCCGAATAGATTGGTGAAGGTTAAGGGTCCAAAATTTAAACTGTCTCCTACGGTGAGACAGCTTGAATCTGAATGTAAAAGAATTTTCTATCTCTGGAAAAGCTCAGGATCTCCAGGCCCAGAACATCCTTTGACGATACAAAGAAAACTTTCCAAATATAATGTCAGAAAACAAATAAGAAGAGAATTCGCCAGTGCCAGGGACTCTTTCTACCATGAGCTCATGGAGAATCCCTCAAGTCAGTATTTCTACCGCCTTATACGAAGAAATCAGTCAGTTCGTCAAGGTCATCCTGTCTCCCTGATTGTTGGCAACGAAGAGGTTGGGGAAAGCCTGCAGCAGTGCAGAGCTTTTGCAGCATATTTTGAGGATCTGGCTGTCCCCGATGCACACCCAAACTATGATCAGAACTACTTGGACCTGTCCCTGTACCAGCTAGACTTAATACAAAAGATAGCCCGTTTGGATCCTGATCGGTTGCCTGTTATCAGTGAAAAGGAAGTACGCCAAGCCATCAGATCTCTGAATTCGGGTAAATCACCGGATGAGACGGGATTAACAGCGGAGCATCTAAAATATTCTGGAAACGTTCTGCTCCGTATTATAGCAGATATCTTTAACGACATTCTAAAAACGAAGAAGGTTCCAGATATATTTAAGTCTGGTATAATTACCCCGGTTCATAAGAAAGGGAAAGATCCTCGTAAGATGGATAACTACAGAGGCATTACGGTCTCTTCTATTCTTGGGAAGCTGTTTGAGTCTGTCATCCTGAACAAGCTTGATGAACTAAATGATGACCAATCCGGGTTGCAGTTCGGATTCACCCAGGGCCTGTCTCCCACAATGGCATCGTTGCTCTTGTCTGAATGTATTCTGGACTCTAAGCAGAAAAAGGAACCTCTCTACATTGCCGCCCTGGACACCCAGAAGGCATTTGATGTTGTCAGTCATCCCATCCTTATGAAGATGCTATATCGTCAGAATATAAATTCACATTTGTGGGAGGTGATTGGGTCTATGTACAGAGGGCTTACCGCAAGAGTCAAGTGGGGTGGAGAGATGAGTCAGTCGTTCTCTGTTCTGCAGGGGGTGCGCCAGGGAGGGATTCTATCTACACATTTCTACAAGACTTTTCTCAATGACTTTCTCTTGGAGATGGAATCTAGATCTCTAGGGAAGTATATTGGTGACCTGTATGTGGGATGCCCGACCGTGGCTGATGATGTTCTCCTAGTGTCTTCCAGAGACGATGAACTGCAGCTAATGCTCAATCTTGCTTATATCAACTCACAGGAGAAGAGATATATTATTCACCCCCAAAAGAGTACAGCTTTACGACGTAATGTTAATAAAAGTGTAAGAAACAATGAAATTATAACTACTTGGAAGCTAGGTTCAAAAGAGGTACGGGTTGAACCAAAGTTAATCCATCTTGGCCTGACTAGGGCAGAAAAATCAGAAACTTCCGTCAATATCACAGAAAGAATAAGTGCAGCCCGAAGGACCTTGTATGCCCTGATGAAAACTGGGGTTCATGGTACGAGTGGACTAAATCCGAAGATCTCCTTTAGGATATACCAGGTCTATGTGATTCCCAGGTTGTTGTACGGTCTGGAGACATTGTCGCTGACTGACACCCAAGTCGGTCAATTACAACGGTTCCACGTATCAACTCTGAAGAAACTACAATCGTTACCAGAGCGGACGGTCTCTTCGGCAGTACAGCTGCTGTTGGGCGCTCTTCCAATACAGGCCGAACTACATAAGAGGCAGTTAAGTCTACTCCACTCCATTGCCCGTTCTAGAAATGAGAAGATAAAGGGGTTGATGGCTCGACAGCTGACACTTAAATGCCAGGGTAGTTTCTTTTGTAAGGTTGAATGCATCTTGGATATGTATAACCTTCCTCAGCCCTCCTGTCTTGAAAAGTTCTCCTGGAAAAAGATCACTCGTGAGTCAATATGTCAGTTCTGGACCCAGCGTTTGGTTGCAGATGCACAGACGAGGTCTACCCTGGTTAACTGTAATCTTACTTCGATGGCGGTGGGTGTTACTCATACAGTATGGGAATCAGCTGCAAACAATGTGCATGATATTAGAAGAAGTGTCACTAAAGTACGTATGATGACAGGAGTATATATGCTTCAGTCCACAAAAGCTAGATTCAATCAGTACAGTGTGGATGAGACCTGTCCGTTGTGTAGACTCGGCCCAGAAGATTTACCTCATGTTCTCCTTCGTTGCCCTGCTCTGGCTGAGATTAGAGACTCGTCATTGAAAGATATCAGGGTGTTCCTGGCTAGTCAGTTTGGTCAGCAATTCTGGGCATCACGATCAAGGACGGAGTTGGTGAAGATTCTGCTAGATAGTCACAACCTGATGAGCCTGCAGGGGGCCCGTGTTGCAGAGGAGGTCTTGATGCAGCTGGAGGCTCTGAGTCGTAGGTACTGTTTCCGGTTGCATGCAAAAAGGTTGCAACTATACAGAAATTTGTCCAATTAAACCATATCCCCGATTTATCAATGTGGCCGCCACCACAAGTCTAACCTGTCTGTACATAGTGTGTATATAGCTGCTATTCCTGGATTTACCTACTTATGTGAAACAACAAATCAACAAATCAACGTAAAACATCTACCGGTCAACGACCTGGGTGCGCCATTCTACTGGCGGGATTTACGGAAACAGAAACAGAAACAGAATTGCACGACTGCAAAACTCAGAACCCAGTAAGGTTGTCGTCGCAAAATCGATTCCATAGATTTATACTTTATGGTATTTGCGATACCCAGATACGAGCTCTGCTCGATGGCTGCTTCGCAGCCATCTCGCAGTGCTCGTTATTAAACGAGTTGGGGAAAAAGATAAGATGCGAGGCTTTGCCGAGCATCTTATCGGTTTTCCCCAACGAGTTTAATAAATTCAGTAATACAGGAGCACGAATGCAAGATTCTATTTATCATATGACACTAAAATCGCATTTTATCAGCAGAATTTGCACTAAAACGTCACGATTTCGCCATTAGAAAACGCGACGTTTTTTTATGGACGTCAGCGTATAACGTTACGACGTAATTTGCATATTTAATCCACTAGTGGATTATCGCATTTAATGCATGGCTTTATTACACTCTCAGATGCGACGTCATATGATAAATAGAGATTATTACACGGTTGTTTTGATCCCAGCCCTGATCTCAGCCCGAGTTGACCGTATCGGCCCGAGCCCGAAGGGCGAGGGCTGATACGGTCCGAGGGCTGAGATCAGGGATGGGATCAAAACAACCGTGTGATGATCTTTTTATCATATACTTTCTTATAGAAATTGAACTTTTGAAAGAAATACTGCAACATTTTTGTTCCATTAAAATTTGTCTGTTTTTTTTTCTTTCTCTTTATTGGCTGAAAAAAAAACATGAAGATGTTCGAGTCGGAAGATCATGGATGGTGAGCCGTGCCGCCATTTTTCTTTCAGCTGGAAGTACAACTGAGCACAAATGAAGAAAACACATCATAATTGTTTGGTATTTAAATCGTAAATGGCTCAGATTACAAAATAAAACTTACCGAGAATGGTTTTCTGGTTTTAGAACAAACTACGAAGCCTCCGCGTGTCCACTTTCAGCCAGTCGACGTGCGGCAATAAAACATGGCGGCAGACGTCTTTTAGCTCGCTGAATTGTTTTGATGACGTCAGCGGCAATACTTGACGTTAGCGCTAAAATTGAGGGCCGATACAAGGGCTGAGATATTTCTGTCCCGCCCTGCACGTGAGGTGATCTCGGCCCTACACCTGAATTTTGGACAACAGGGCTGGACAGCGCTTTCTGACAGGGCTATAATGGGTGGGCCAAATATCTAGTATCAAGGGCAATACTAGTGAAAGTATATGATAAAGAAATTTCTTATATGAGCTGAGAGCCTATCTTATATAGGCAAAGGTGGGAGAAAAAAATTTCTTATATGAGCTGAGAGCCTATCTTATATAGGCAAAGGTGGGAGAAAAGAAAAATATTTGGCCCCCAGGAAACTCATTTTTAAAAAGTTCTATTTCGATAATAAAAATGCATTCATAGGAAAGTTCCAACCTTACATGTAACAGCAAATACAAAATCAACCAGTTCTTGCATAAAATATTTGTGTTTTTAATCTTGAACATACCCATATCCCCAGCGGATTCTGACGAAAATAACGAATTTTGTAGCCTTTGCGGCTTTCAAAATATATGAGCCCGGTCATCAGCACATTTTATATTTTATATGTAGACATGGTTTTGATATATTTACATGCCATAAAAAGTTAAATGTGCTGGAGACCGGGCTCTATGTTTAATTTTAACTTTTTGTTACCAAACTGGCAGCGTTTGGAACATTTTTCCTGTTTTCTGAACACAAAAACGCCCATATCTCCGCTCATAGACAAAATAAGCATATGTTGTGTGTATTCATTTTCTTAATTAGAACACAAGGAATAATTTGGTACACATTTCATTTTGATCTGTTGGATTTTTTTGGTTAGCGTCTATATATATGGACTTGCAAACTTGAGTGGGTGGGGTACCTTGACAGGCCTTGTGCAGTGCACAAGTAATTAGCCGTGGTACCCAACATATAAGCATTTCATCAAAAGCCTATTCTCAAGAGCTTTCAAAAGCTATTGTAAATGACTTATATCTTTAAAGGAAAAATTATTTAACTCAGTTTTTCTTGCAATTTTCCTTCATATTATTGAACCAACATAGGCATGTCAGAAATCATGTTATTCTGAGAATTAGCAAAAGTTAAACATAATTTCTGTTTGTTCCCATACGCACAAATGATAAGCAATAGAAACCATGCAATTTCAAGAGAAAATGAATGGGGATCAAAAATGGCCCTTATCGTACCAGGTCCTTTTACAATGGACACAGTCGCCTTACAAAATGATTTTTTGACAGTGCTTAGATATTGTAATTATCAATCGATTTTTTTAAAATACATATTTTTGTAAGGCAGCTGTGCCCATAGTGATTTTTTTCCCCATTTTTTCAATGAAAAGTAACAAAGAAAGAAGCGCAAAATTGAAACGTCATGATTTCTTACGTCACAAAGTAGCGTTGGGTGACATCATTTACAGAGAGTACCTGGCTGTGAAAAACAACTCATTATTCAAGAGTAACTGGCTGGTAAATAAATGTATATGCTGTATAAATCATATTTAACGCCCTGGAGGCGTTGCATTTTACGAAAGTGGTGAGGCGTTAATTAGAGCCGAAATTGTTTTAAATTAGCCTCTGCCAAAATACCATATAGCGTTTATTCATTGCAAAAGGCTATTAGGCTGTAAAACCCTCGAGCAAACATATATACAAAATAGCATTCTGTGACAAAGTTTGACATCAGTTTCAAACGTATAGCTACATACATGCCGTCAACGCGCGATAGGATGAGTAAAGGAGATTGAGCAAACAGAAGAGATTGGGATATAGTTACTTTCTTTGGAAATACAGAAATAAATAAATAAAGAAACAAAAGTCCTCTATAACTTCCCAGAGGCACGCGAAACACAAGGAAATGTCGCGCCAATGCTGCGGGAAAGAGATCATGCCTTAGCATCAATCCTAACACGACCGCGCCCAAACCTCCCGTGCCTCTGGGCGGATTATGTTTCAAAACAACACGACAATCACACACACGCAGATGTGTCCAATGTAAGTTCCCAGAAGGTACTTAGATCTAAGAGAGAAAAACAGAAACAAAGTATCAACGTCCATCCAGTAAAATCGAGGCTGTATCGACGCATATACGTACATGTAACAGTTTAGAACTGTGCACTTCTTGGCTAATAATGTACCAGTCAAGAGATTCTGACCTGTGCTGAAATTTTCGTTCTTTCTGGTCACATGGACGTCAGTGTAAAGCGATCTGACCCTTGCATTACTGTTTATACATCACCATTGAAAACCATGATTTAAGACATAATATACATATCTATTCTCTATTTTCTCACTTAGCCCCGAAACGTCGATGCAAGCATGGTCACAAAAATTCACCTTCAACGCCGAACCGACACAGAATCAGCGTCGATTCAACGCAATGACGTTGGATCCACGCTGATTCAATGCCGACATTATACAGTATTAAGGTGTAAGGATATACTTAAAGTAGAAATAACTCTTCATTAATTTTTGCCTCCCTTCCCAGTAGGGGTAGGGGTGGGGTTCAACACTTAAAGGATCGAATTTGCCTCTCTGCACGGGATTTATTCGTCTCCATCCCGCCCCTTACACATCTCTTGCTCCCATAAGTAGCCCAACCCCCACAAGTAGCTCAGTAGGTTAATCGCGTGGCATACGATTTAGCGATGATAGGTTAGAGATCCGGTGGAGGTAGAAATCTTTCCAGCCGTAAACGAGGTTCCATTGCACGCAGTCTTTCATTCTTGCCATCGCCCTGATCTGACTGAAATACGGTTAAAAACTACACACACATCCCCGATTGCAAGAGCATCACCAAATTACGCACCATACTACAATACGAATTCTTTCCGCTTCGATATTCTAGTTTGATGCTGCAAGCAAACACGTCTTGCCGAGTATTGGTATGGTTAATATCATTCTTTAACTAGTGATCAAGACATGGACCGTAAATCCGTAAAGATAAAATTTCTAAACATTGGGGAGAACAATGTTCCCCATGAGGCTCAAGGGAACAAATCCATTAGATGCACCTACTGGCACCGAATTTGTCTCTCGTATTCAAAGAAGAGAGTTTGTGTTAGATATATTCATTTATTTACATGTATATAACAAGAAATTCAAATGAAAAAAATGTGCATTTCACTTCTTGCTACAAAAGAAGAATTAAGCAATCTACTGAGTGGAAAAACTGAAATGCTTTTAAACGTATGATCTCTCGTTGACTTGCTACAATTAAATTTTTGTGGGGAGGTTACCAAAACAGGTAAGAATTTAGTCTCGAATGAGATGGATGGATGACTTTTGATTTTGTATCCGTTTCAACAGTATGTAAGTCATATCAGCATGAATAGAAAGTGATACTGATTTACTGTCTGTAGTGGACCTTTTACTTTCGGAAGGATTTCCGCTTCCTGCAATATTTCAATCCATATCGCGCCGTCATCCAGAGAGATGGAGAAAGAACAGATATGCTAGGGCAGAATAAAATGTCAAAACAATCCGCACTGCACCTACTGAAAGCACAGTAGGCACTTGCTCCACTCTTTTCCAAAGTTGGAATTCCCGGCACTGAAGACCCGGCACCATTGCCCGACCACAAGCACCTCGGTAAGTGCCGAATTTCGACTGATAACGACATAGGAAATAATATATCTGTTTTACTTTTTATCAGGCAGTCAGAACTAAAAAAAAAAAAACACATAAAAAACACAAATTTCCGCAAAATAAAACATACGTAACAATTTTTTTTGTGGACAAAATGCTAAACAAAAACTAACACGGGACTCAGCAATACTAATGCCTTATTAAATGTATAGCGAAAATTAAATTTCACAGATTTTTCAAGCTCTACAACTGTTAGTATTACATGTAATACATGTATCATCGCGCAGGACAAACGCTGTAGTGAAATATAAAGATTCACA
This sequence comes from Ctena decussata, assembly GCA_963989385.1. Lineage (NCBI taxonomy): Eukaryota > Metazoa > Mollusca > Bivalvia > Lucinida > Lucinidae > Ctena > Ctena decussata. The sequence goes on from OZ022511.1 coordinate 72,297,156, forward strand.
TAAACGAAAGAGATTATAGCAACAGCTAATCTACCTCGTTATAGAGCGGCATCATAGAGCAAACGGAAAAGCACCACAAAGCAAACTTAAAACGTCGTTAACGTCATAAATCATTAAATATGTTGCGTGGGGGTAGGGTATCCTAATGGCGCCACAAATGCGTAAATAAGAAGTAAGGCTTTAAAAAAATCCGTTTTAGTCGCAGGAAACACTCGTATGTGTATGCTATAGTAAAATTTCATCGATTTTTGAGACAGGGCTGATTTTAACCCTTTGTGAACCTTGTCTTTTCGAGGAGCTGAACGTACTAACACAAGGACTATCGCGTGCGCACACGAAAATGACGTCATGACGTTACGTGACGTCATTTTACAGTGTAAAAGATGCCATTCATGCGGATTTTTCCTGAAAATGACTTAATCAGGTACGTTTTGCAAAATAAAAATATGATGGCATAACTGTACCAACTCGATGTTTTGTAGAGATCCGCGCTGCAGAAAACCCGACAGACTGGCAAAAGGACTACTTGGTACAGGCATGCCATCATTGTTTTAGTTTACGTTTTTCTGTCTGTATCTGCTGTAAAATCGCCGATTTGACCGTTTGTTTCTGCCATTTTGATTAACAATTGGTTCAAATAATGTCAAAAACGATGAAAACATATACATTGAACCTCACTTTCGTTGTTTGGTTACTACTGCCATCATATCAGAAGAATCCGTCCAAAAAACGACGACGACAACGACAACAACAACAATAGCAATGTGCAAAGAGCAAGATGTCTTAAACAAGTAGGCCTAGATGTTATGCCTATCCAGTCCATCATGTGTCATTTTACATCCCCCAGAAATGTAACTGGGTGTACGTACGGAGTTAACGCGGTTTTCGTAAACATCAAAATTAAAAGCCACATGCTCTACAATACGCTTGAATCTCGCAATTTATCGCAGTTCTATGGTTAAGTTTACCATATATACCAAATCTTATACCTTAGACTTAAATAGTGTCTGATAAATTCACTGCTTATGCATTTTCCAATATAAAAGCATAACGTATCACAGTGGACGGGTCATAAATTAGGTCTTGGTCAATCTACGGTCTTCATTTGCATAAACTATGATGGCTCTAGTGCCCGATGCTACGTACAAGTTTCATGGTCAGAGGTTTTTCGGTTCTGGAGAAGAAAAAGGGTTGTTACCATTTATGGGCACGACGGCAATCTTGGTCAATTGACCAATACTATGGAACGCCACGACTATCTTATATTCGGACATGTCATTATGTTCCTTTGAGAAACACTTTATATTGTTCACTTCCATAACGTTTTGTCTGAAAACCGTTATGTCTTGTCAGTGTGACATGCTGTCGGGTTAACTTGTCATTGTATACTGCTCATTTTTATGATGACTTGTTAGAAAACAGTAATGTCTTGCCAACATGACATGTTGTCTTATTAGCCCATTATTATATGCTGTTCCCTTCTATTATGTATTGTCAAAAACATACTGTCTTGTTAGACAACCAACATGCCTTGTCAGTTTGTTATTTTGACCTTTTAAATTGTAGCTGTTGCTGTTCGTTTTCGTTATGTTTTTTTTCAGAAACTCATTTTTTCCATCCAGTTTTTGTGCTGTCGTTTTAATTTGTTATCTTATGCTGTTCATCTTCATTACATATTGTCAGAAAATCATAGTATTTATTGTCACAAGAACATAGTATTTTATCAGAAAACCATAATAATTTGTCAGTCTGTCATGTTGTCTTGTTAGCTTGCCGATCTTTCGCAATAACTTACCGTTACATAAAGTTAAAACATCATTATATCCTATTAAATCAACAATACTTCCATTCACGGTATATCTTTTCCATTTGTCTTCACATGTTGTTAAGTCAATATTATATGTTGTTCAGTTGAAACTTTATGTTGTTGTGCCTTAACACATGCGATGTAAATATCGTATGATAAAACCCTGTACCTGAAACCCGGTAACTGTTAAAGGCACACGAAATATGCAATGGAGAAAAAAAATAGTGTTTTAGTGTCCGTCCGTCCATCAAACCACCCGTCAATCTATACATTGGGTTGGAATTTGGTGCATAAGGGGTTTGGTGTATAAGGATCAACCGTCTACCATGCGTCTGTACGTCTGTCGATCTATTTATGTAACAGTGTAAAAGTAAAAAGCATGCAAAGACCAGGAACTGAAACAATCAAAATCCAAATCCAGCCCTCAAACCATAGTTGGAAACAACTAAGATTACAAATAATCAAGATACAGAGAACATATGGCCAACCGAGTGAGCAGCTTGTTCCCAAAAGGTGGCCACTCAGCAACCCAAACCGAACCAAAAATAATAATAACATACATAAGGTAAAACATCACAGAAACTCTGACACCAAAAACAGGCAACAAAGAACCACAACAGAACTACCGCCTTGGAACGGTCAGTAATGAATTACTGGGGGGCTTAAATCGATTTTACAGGCCCAACCTCACCCTCAGTTTCTGAAGTGGTACAAAACATTTAGTTGGTTGTTCGGTTCGCATGATAACCCTCTAACTCGTCAATGAATCATCACGGTAAACACATAAATCAAATTTCAACACCATGAAGAAGCAAAGACGAGGACTCAACAGATACAACGGGCCGTCTGACTGGTGGAGATCCCTGTCCTGCCAAACAACCCCACTGGAAATCTGAAGCAAAAGAAGGTCACCAGTTGAGCCCCGGTGGACCAAGCAAATGTGTCTGTCTATAAGTCTGTCTGTTCATCTATGCATCCGTCTAATCGGCATTTATCTGACAGCTATTCCATTCTTTTCATTATGCCCCCAACTTCGGAGAAGTTAAGGGGGCATATTGGTTTTGGCCTGTCCGTCTGTTCGTCCGTAACGCTTTTAAGCAGCTAGGAAACTCAAGAACAGCTTATGCCAGGATTTTGAAATTTCATTTGTGGCATGTACATGAAAAAAAGCAGACACGTAATTTTTCTTTTTTCCGCTGGTCATGTATTTTTGGAGTTATGCCCTTTTTTGACTTAGTGCATTGCAAGCCTATGGAACCTTGTTAGCAAAATATCTCATGAGCCCCTGACGCTTGGAACATGATCTTTTGGAGGAAGACATTGCCTAAGGTTTAGATGACCTGATTTACCTTTGACCAAAAACTCGTGAATGTTTACCGAGTTATGTCCCTTTTTCGACTTAGTGCTTTGTAAGTCTATGGAACCTTGCTAGCAAAATATCTCGAGAACCACTGATGCTAGGATCATGATTTTTTTGCAGGAAGACATTGCCCAAGGTGTAGATAACCTGAAAAAAATTATGAATTTTTGACCGAGTTATGTCCCTTTTTCAACTTAGTGCATTTTAGTCTATCGAATCTTGTCAACAAAATATCTCGAGAGCCCCTGATGTTAGGATCATGATTTTGTGGAGGAAGACATTGTCCAAGGTGTAGATGATCACTTTTGAAAAAGAAAAATATTAATTTTTAATCGAGTTAAGCCCTTTTTTCGACTTAGTGCATTGAAGCCTATGATACAAAAGTACCCTTACATACAGTCAAGAACTGTTAGAGAAAGGAACTTGAAATCCTATGTGTGGCATATTCATGACAAATAAGCCGTGCTTGCGAACTAAATATCCGACTAAGATGTAGATGAACCGGTTAATACCCCTTTCTGCAAAGTGAACCCTCTTTAGAGCAAGCATAAGGTTGGGGGCATAGTGTTTCATAAACACATTATCTAGTTTCTCCCAAAATCCGTCTGTTTATCTTCCGGTGTGCCTGCATGCCTGTCGTTGCTTGTGTATTACACGGTAGATTAGCGTTGGGGAGGGGGGATAGGAGTCAGGGTATTCTAAGTAGTATATATAGGGCAGGGGCGTGGATGTTGAAATTTGTGGTATGAATGAGTGGGGAGGCAGAGTAGGAGAATGGGCAGGGGTTGTTTGGGATGGGTAGAGTGTTTGCTGGGAGTTGTGGGGATAAAATGGGTAGGGTAAAATGATAGGGTAAGGAATGATATGGGTAGTGACAGGGGTAAGAATGGGTGTGAGGAAGGAGTGGTGGTGGGGTGGTGGTGAGTGTGTAGACTTCGGAAGGATAGGCGAATGAGTTTGGCTGGCGTTGAGTATAGAACCGTTAGTGGCGAGAGTAGGGGTCTGGATGGGAGTGGGTTCGGGCGGGTAACCATCAGGAATAGGGGTTTGGTTATGGTAGTTATAGACCGGGAGGATGTGGTAAGTAGGGTAGGTCGAGTAAAGAGGTTTGGATGGCCCGGCGTGGGAAAGAACAAGTGGTGACATTGGGATTAGGGTGGAGCCGGGAGCATTTTCGTCAGATCGTGTAGTGTATGATAGGATACAGTATAAGAGGGTTTGGGTGGGACGGGCGTAAATGGGGTGGAGTGGGCAGGGGAAGAGGAGGTAAGTTAGGGTATGTAATGGGGTTTGGATTGCATGGCATGGGGAAGAACAAATGGTGGGGTGGATATCTGGGTAAGGCTGGGAGTATTTGGGTATGGTAATGTAGGGTAGGACGGGATATGGGAAGAGGACTGGGTGGGATTGGGATGGCTAAGGGATTGTTGTGGGATTGTACGGGTAGGGTAGGGTAGCTGGAAGCATTGGGTTGAATATGTGTGGGCGTAGGCATAGGCGTTAGCATAATGAATAGTAGGATAGAGAAGGGTAAGGGTATGGAAAGAGGTTGGGATACTGGTGCGTATAGAGGAGGTAGGCGTCAGGATGGGGCTTGGTTTGGGTATTGTTGGGTGTAGGTAGGGTAGAGTAAAATGGAGTAGAGCAGAGCAGATCATGGGAGGGGAGGGAATGGTATGTGGTGGTGGTTAGATGGGGCTGAGGCTTGTGGAGTGCCTCTTTATACTTTCAGTAACTGTCTTACTTAAAGGGCTGGATTTTGTTCTATCATTTTGATCCCCCCAATCTAATCCCCTCCAATAAACAAGTGATAAGAAAATCAAAGGCACCTCCTAATCACCTCATTTATTAGGGTCATAAAACAATGCAGTGCTGAAACCGCTGCCTGCCTGTGGGGCTACAGTGGGATAAATTCTTGTATCAGTCAAAATGTATGAGAGCAGAACAATATATTCTGTAATTTGTAAAATATAATTTGCTGATAAGCAGTCAAAGAAAACTCAAATATTAAATAAAAAAAAAATAAAAAAAAAAGAAAGAAAAAAAAAAAAAAAAAGAGGAAAGGTAAAAAAACTGAACAAAAAAGGAACTTAAGGAAGAAAGAATAAAAAATAATTGAATATATTTTACAAATATTGTCTTGTATCATCACTAAATAATTTAACTTTTTTTATATATTTTAATATGTTATTTTTAATTTTATGTTCTTAATTTTTATTTAATACTTATTTTTTATAATTTCTTTTTTTTTTTAATTTATTAATTAATTAATTAATTTATTTATTTTTTTGTGTGTATGTGAAGTGAGTCAAATGCTCTGTAATTTAATACATTAGCCATTATAATAATCTCAAGAAGAAAAATGCCAGATTTGAAGATGAAATTTTGTTTCAAGGATCACTTCAGAGACCCAAAAGACTTCAATTTGATAAGATTGTGAAACCAATGTTTCAAGCAGTTTGGCGACATTAAACATGTTTTTCACACCTTTGAAAACAGTGAATTGGTTAAAGTTCAGTTGTTTTTACAAGAACTGACACTGTAGTTTTGTTGGTTTTAGACTGCAATTTGACAACTATGGATTTATCATTATCAATATTTTGTTTCCTCATGCAGAGTATATTATTTTATTTTGTCTTCTCTCATAATAAATTTTGATTGTGAAAAGGGATAGATGTGAACTTAAAATTTTGTAAACATTACCAGAATGTATGTATCTAAAATGATTTTCTACATCAAACTTTGATGACTATTAATGCCAGTAATTAAAACAAGGTATCTCTGTTATTGATTTCCCCCATTTCGGGCCTCCGTAAGAGACTGCTGGGACACTAGTCTGGAGAAGACAGCTTAGCCACAGGAGACTGTTTATTAGATTAGATAAGGATTACATAACTTACTAATGACAAAAATCCAGGTCTTTAAGGGTTTCGAATTTAATAAGTATTTTTCATTTTTGACTTTGGGTATCTGGGTATGGTGAAAATGGTTTGGTGGAAAATGGTGAGTTAGGGTAGGGGGTAGGCTAGGGAAGAGGTAAGGAGGGGTCCTAGGAGAGGGTTCAGGGCATATAAGATGTTAGAGGTAAAGTATTCTATTCCTGTTTGTCCTGCCAACCGGCACGTCCCACCCCACAGCACCCAACAAACACAAGACTTGACAAGAGAACATGTCAAACTAACAAGACATACTAGTTTTTGACAATACATAATGAAAATGTACAACACACAACAATAAGTGGACAAGACAACATGCCCAACTGACAAGACATTATGTGATTTTAACAAGAGATAGTGAAAATGAACAGCATATAATAACGACTGAAAAAGACAGCGTGTCGAATTGACGAGACACAATGAAAATGAATAGCACATAAAACGAGTGAAGATGACAGCATGTGAAACTGACAGGACACAATGGTTTTCAGACATGACATAAAGGCTTTCTAACAAGATAAAATGAAAAATGATCTGCATATAATAACAAGTGAAGAAGACAGCATGTTAAGCTGACTAATAAAGACTTTCAGACAACACATAATGAAAATGAACAACATATAATAACGAGTGAAGAAGACAACATGTCAAATTGACAAGGTATAATGATTTACAGACAATACATAATGAAAATGAACAACATATAATGACTAGTGAAGAGGACAGCATTTTAAACCGAGATGATATTATAGCTTTTAGACAAGACAGATTGAAAATGAACAGCATATAATAACGAGTGAGAAAGACAGCATGTCAAACTGACGAAACATAATGTAACTGAACAGCATATAATGCTTGTCCATATAACATAATGACATGTCCGAGTATTAGACGGTTGTGGCGTTCCATACAAGACCATTTTTACAAACTTTCACCATCCTGACCATGGGAGGCTCCGTATGAATTATGTCTTCATTCGGCCCAATGGCTTTAAAAGGAGAATATGTTTAAAAATATTGGCGGGTGACAGAATCTCAGTGACATAGAACAAAGGTCAAAGAATGGCGATGATCTTTAGCGGCATAATATCTTCATCTGGTTATATATATTACCATATATACCTAACATTATAAGTTTCTGAGAAATCCATTGTTTAAACATTTTCCTGTTCACCACGTGGAGGTGGTAGGGGGACTGAACAGTTTATTATCATTTTTTTTCTTTTTCTAAAGCAAAGTCAATTAAAATTCGTTAAACACCATCTGGACATTTCAGTTAAAATCATCGTAAGTTTATCAGAGGCTGGGCTTTGAATGACGTTTTTAAACCGCGTTTCAATCTTATCTATCTCAGACTATCAAGAAGTGTTTCCTTTCCTGTTTTTTTTTTTTTTTTTTTTTTTTTTTTGCAAGCGACGCGTCCCGGTTCGAGATGCGCGAACTTTCAGATATGTTTTGTCTGCAAAGCTTTAAGTTTTCCCCCTGAAGTCAAATATGGATGGGTGAGATATATGAAACACATCACCAAGCTAGCTATGGAAGATTTCACATCGATTTGTGATACGTTTATTATCAACGTCCGGTAACAGTTGCGCAAACGTAAGGAGACAACAGATAAGATTTATTTCCTAAACAGGTAAAATAGTAGTTTATCTGGGATACACTTCGAAACATGATCATATCAGACGTACCTTTTTTGCGCATGCGTGAAATTTGGTGGGAACGTGTTTATGTCTTGTGGGACGATTTACTTTGCAAATATGTGATTGCCTGATATTTTCGGACGATATTGTGCTAATTGGGATAGAAATGATATTAACTAACATGTTGTGGTGTACTCTGGATGAGAGACATTTAATTTATCTATCTAATGACTATCTATTTTGAAGTACCCCAACCGTTTATATCCAGCTCTCTATTCCTATTATAATCAGATGGGCTTCGATGTGATACCTGCAACAAGTGGTTTTTAGTAGCACCCTGTCAGAGTGTGGGTGAATCACTGTATGATTACCTCTCAAACTCTAGCTGTTCATGACACTGTACCAAATGTAACAGCATAAACTACTCTGTCGGATCTTCTAAGGATCTGTTCCTTTGCAACTGACAATCAATTCAGTGCATTATATTCTTTACAGACAACTTTAACCCTACACTTATATCCCCACCCCCAAAAAGAAAGTCTATACCCATGACTTTAAATCCTGACAGTTCTTTGAACACATCACTTATACATTTCCATTCAATTAAGGAGAAAAAAAACTGTTTTTCATTTATGTTGAATTCTACAAACCCGACATTATCGTCGGTACAGAAACTTGGCTCACATCCGATATGTATGATAGCGAATACTTCCCACCTGAGCTCGGTTTAACAGTTTACAGGCGTGACCGAATAGATCAGAGAGGTGGAGGAATCATCATACTAATCAACTCCAAATTCACCTCAGAAGAAAAGCCTGCATATAAAACAGATTGTGAAAACCTATGGGTCCCGTTGAATCTTACTGGATCCAAACCAGTTCTGATTGGAGCATCTTACAAGCCTCATGAATTAGATCAGTCAAATTTTGATGAACTGAATAAATCTCTTACTATAGCTAAACAATCAGATTCAACAATCTGACTTCTTGGAGACTTAAATCTTCCTGAGGTTGACTGGGAACACCTCAAGCCTAAATCAGTCATCCGACCTTCTACAGGGAGTACCTTGAATCTTTTAGCGACTGTAACGATCTTCCAGACAACATCAGGTCATCTGTTCGTCTTTTTGCTGATGATTGTGTTTTGTGTAGGAATATCTTCTCCCCCATGGATTGCCAGATCTTGCAAGATGTCCTGATTAGCCTCGCAAAATGGGAGACCGATTGGCAAATGAAATCTAATGTTGCCAAATGTCATTCTATAAGGGTGACTCGGCACCCCCTAGCAAGCAAATACACTTTAATTACTCTATCCATCAGCAAAGATTGGAACAGGTTCAGTCCGCCAAGAATCTCGTTATAACGAGTACAGACAATTTGGATTGGGGTCAACATATTTCAGAAATATCAAAGTAAGGCGACAAAGACAGTGGGGTTTCTTCGGCGCAGTTTGGCACTGGCACCTAGGCAAACTAAGGAAGCTGCATACAAAACATTGGTTCGACCACAACTAGAGTATGCAGCACCTATTTGGCATCCCTATCATAAGACTCAGATTCAGCAGGCTGAGAAGGTGCAGAGAACAGCTGCCAGGTGAACCTGCAGGCGATGGCGGAACACAAGTAGTGTCGGCGATATGCTGGACGAGCTTGAGTGGTCATCTCTGGAGGCCCGCCAGAAGCAGTCCTCCTTCTTTTGCAAGATTCATTCTGGCACTGTATCCATTGAGAAGGATAAGTACTTGACCCCAGCACCAAAGTCGGGAAGGACTAGGGCATCTGTTACGCAGAAGGTTTTACACACGGCTGACACGGGTGTAGAGCCTTATGCGTCGCCAGGACGGCGGAGGGTGACTTCCGGTTAAAGGGTTATCTACCAGTGTATTACACTAACAAGGAAACTCTAACAACGTAGAATTTTTTGAAGTTTATATATACTTAGTAAAACAATTGAAGGATATTAAATTTTAATCCTAGTTGTGACTTTTACTGGAATATATACCAAATTAAATGTGCATGCATGTACTTGTACTGGGCGTATGCAATTGATGCGCAGGAGTAATTAACGTCACGCTACAGTGGTTACTGTAAGGTAGCATTCCAAATGTAATGACCCCCTACTGCAAAAAATCACAAACAATTAAAATTGAGTTTAAACCTGCTGTTTTGCAAATAATTCACATAGGCAGCTTGCCTGATCATTTAAGCGCCTCTTACAATATTCTGATGCCAACTATTCTGCTGTTGATCAAGGCTAAATTAAAGAATATCCAGGGCAGTGAGTAGAAATAGTCTCGATCCTTCAGAACTGCACATGTGTCAAATGCTTTTATTGTGCAACTAACGTTTTATGTGAATGATGGTCTCCGTATGGTAAACCATTCAACTCTTTAAAACCGGTATTAACAACAATATAGCAATAAGTATGCATGTTTGTGAATTAATGCTGTAGGGGTTATTCCATTTGGAGCGGTACTGTACTGTAACCACTTAAGCGTGACTTTTATTGGACAGGCTTTTAATTGTAGATACCCGATACTATTGAATGCATAAGATTTTGTTTTAGATGAAAATTTTGTTTTAAGTAAAAATAATCATAGAATTTTGATATCCTTCAATTGTTTTACTAAGTATATAATGTAAATTCTATATACAACAATACAATTTACAACTGTCACAATTACAATAACAAACAACACATATCAGTTCATGTCGCTGGCCCAAGTAAGGTGTTTGTTTCAAATCTGCAATCGATTTGCGTACAGTACGCAAATAGATTACCGTCTGACGTCAACACCGTACTCGGCTCAGCGCCATGAACTAAAGGAAAACACAAAGAACAAAAAGACGTTAGTTTGAGCTCATACAAAAAAAAAAGGCCTTATGTTGGTAGACTTCAATTTGTCGTTCCTTGGATCATATCATGGGCCAGTCCATATAACATGAGGAACACCAACTTATATTAATATGCGCACGCTTATATGCTGGTCGCTCCCTGGATCGTATCAGGGACCAGTCTATATATAATAAGACACTTTAGTGGACGAACACTGTCCCACTTTCACCTTCGCAGTAATCACATGGACTTCGCCTACATTTTGTGCTTCCCGCCTCTGCTTGGGAAACATGCACAAGCGGCGTTGTAACTGCCTCTACCCGGGTTGGTATTAACCTGGAGATGGGTATAGTATCTCGAGGTGAGACGTGGCTGTAAGCCCTAACAGCTGACTGCCGGACTTGATGTGCCTAAAAATAACATATTACATTTTGTGCTTCCCGCCTCTGCTTGGGAAACATGCACAACTCGCATATGTATTAATTCATTTCTTTAAACCAAGCGTATTAAATTAATGCATGGGCTATCGCACTTCATCACGCAGGGAATAAGGACAGTTGACCTCAATTGAGTGTAGGTTACATTTACAAAGAATTTAGTGGCAAAATATCTCCCCTAAAATTCACATCAATGCAAACAGCCTCACGTCACCTTAGAAAAGAGCAATCAGAAAGTCAATAAAAAATGTCTGACAAAATTGTGCCTAGATTCTATATATATTGTCAATGTCTTACACTGGCAGATATTAACCGGAAACCAAATCCCGTTACTTATGACACCATGTTACGCAGAAGGTTTTACACACGGCTGACACGGGTGTAGAGCCTTATGCGTCGCCAGGACGGCGGAGGGTGACTTCCGGTTAAAGGGTTATCTACCAGTGTATTACACTAACAAGGAAACTCTAACAACGTTAGAATTTTTTGAAGTTTATATATAATGTAAATTCTATATACAACAATACAATTTACAACTGTCACAATTACAATAGCATACAACACATATCAGTTCATGTCGCTGGCCCAAGTAAGGTGTTTGTTTCAGATCTGCAATCGATTTGCGTACAGTACGCAAATAGATTACCGTCTGACGTCAACACCGTACTCGGCTCAGCGCCATGAACTAAAGGAAAACACAAAGAACAAAAAAACGTTAGTTTGAGCTCATACAAAAAAACAAGGCCTTATGTTGGTAGACTTCAATTTGTCATTCCTTGGATCATATCATGGTCCAGTCCATATAGCATGAGGAACACCAACTTATATTAATATGCGTACGCTTATATACTGGTCGCTCCCTGGATCGTACCAGGGACCAGTCTATATATAATAAGACACTTTAGTGGACGAACACTGTCCCACTTTCACCTTCGCAGTAATCACATGGACTTCGCCTACATTTTGTGCTTCCCGCCTCTGCTTGGGAAACATGCACAAGCGGCGTTGTAACTGCCTCTACCCGGGTTGGTATTAACCTGAAGATGGGTATAGGATCTCCAGGTGAGACGTGGCTCTAAGCCCTAACAGCTGACTGCCGGACTTGATGTGCCTAAAAATAACGAACTTACACTTAATACATTGTAACTACATAATAACAATACGTAAGACTTGGGCCTGTCTTGGAAATACCATACAACGCCCTCGGCAAATGCCGAGCATAACGTGCACACGCCAGCCGTGTCACTAGACACGACTCGCGCTCACTATGTAAAACCAAATTGTGCTTACCACTTCCGCCAATGAAGAAATGTAGATCCTACCACGCATGTGCGTCGAAGTATACTGACGTCAACAGGCATTACCATGACATACCCCAGATAAAACATTAATAATCTAGACAATAACCTATCTACATTAAATTGATTTACCAAAAATTTAACTCGCATATGTATTAATTCATTTCTTTAAACTAAGCGTATTACCATTTGCCATAGAATATAATAACTTAATAAGCGTCTCTAACACATTTTGGATCATAACGTTTGATCTGACATCATGACGCCAATGATGTAATACCATATGACGTCATCTAGTGAAGGCAAATCAAACGCATGACGACCAAATGTTACCATTATAACTTATGGAAAAAACCCTTAATGCGGTGCATGCTATGGCGTCAATTGACGTCACGAGTATATAAATTAGTTCCATTACAAATCAATCTACTTCTATAGGCCACGTATACGTGAAACTAATATAAAAAGTGCTGACGTCGCAATAATATGATGCAACTGATGTCACTGGACGTCAAATAGACGCACACCATTGCAACTAACATCAGTGATATAATCTATTTCCGTAGTTTACAAAACTTCCTAATATACAAATATTATGCGCGGCATGATCACTACCAACAAAATCAGTCGATAATCCTAATATACAAATATTATGCGCAGCATGCTTATTAACAAAATCAGTCGACACATGCGCAGCCTGATCACTGCCAACAAAATCAAATCAGTCGACACATATAATCATACCATATCAATCAGAAGTCACATTTTTCATTTTTAGCCAAACTATTCTAAATAAATATAATAAAATCTTACCCTTCAGGTCTTAACATAGAATCTGGGCACACAACAATATAACATCCATCCATAACCTTAGAATTAAACAGCCACGTCTAACTTTTCATTAAAGAATAGGAGTATAAGTACTATGCGTCTCACTTTTAAATCATGGGACTCGAATCTAAGCGTGCAGGTATTCACATTAAAATCATGCAACACGCTGTCCACAATCAAAAGACTCGTGCAGGTATTCACCTTAAAATCATGCAATACGCTGTCCACGAGAGGTATTCATAAACAACCCATGCATAACGTAGCCACAATTTCCGTAAATGTTTATTACCACAGTTGGCCTAAAAACTGTAGCCCTACTGATTGAAAGGATTAAAATAATGTCGACGACATAGTCGACGATCGGATCCATTTCGTAACAGCATCCCATGATTCACAATACACTAGATACTTTGCGAATAGTGATGCCCTGAAAAAGTCATTTTCCCCACGACTATTCCTGTGTGGAATAGTCTCTCCTCTTCGGCAGTTTCTGCCAAAACCGTTGGGGATTTTAAGGCCCTTATTTAGATTATCGGTCCAGAGACGTGTGTTTAAGCATGCCTCTGATCTGCTTCTCGTAAATAATTGGAATGGCCTACCCCGAAAGTTTGTTTTTCCCTTGAGCTAAATTCTAAATTTAGCCACCCACCACATCTGAGGTAATGATCAGAAAATGATCGTCTCAGTATCGAGAGATAGATAGACTGCATGCTTGAGCAAATGGTGACCGCCTTAACTCGAGGTCAAATTATTCTTGATCTGTTTTTCACATCAAACCCAACCCTCGTGGACGACATCTCAGTCAGCCCTGGTCTTTCGGACCACGACATTGTAATGGCCAAGCTTAAAGTTAAACCTGAAGCAACGAAGCAGGTCCCACGTAATATCCCATTGTATAAGAAAGCAGATTGGGACCAGCTTAAGCAGTCCATGGGGGATTTCCACATAGAAATGACTTAGTCTGACCTTGCTACCACAGATGTTCAAACCCTGCGGGATAAGTTTGCTTCCAAACTTCAGCAAGGTAAAGACTCCTTTATCCAAGTAAGGAAAGTTGGTACCCGGGATGGGTTCCCCTGGATCAACCAAGAAATCCGCCGCATAATACGTAAGCGAGATAAGTTATACAAACGCTGGTCCAGGTCCGGTGGACTATACGAGCATAACAAATTTCTTGAATATAAACACTTAGTACGGCGGGTTTCAGAAACCGCCTTTGAAAAGCGATATACTAGTTCTCAACGACGTAAGGGATGACCAAAACATGGGAGAGCCCCAAAGTTCATAACAAAGAAGCTATACTCCCTGCTCAAGCATTCCAAACAGGATTCAAATGGCATTGCTTTCCTGAGAAGGGACGAACAGACTTATTCTTCCGAAGCAGATAAGGCTTATACTAAATTAAATATTCAGTTTCTACTATCACTGCAGCTGGATGTTGTGCCGTGTGGCGGCCGTAAAAAGTCTCCCCGCACTCATCTATAGTGCAGATTATATTTTCCTTTTGGTCCTTTGAGATCATGGAATATATCCTGAGAAGTCAGAAATGATCATACGTTCAGATTCATTTTCTAAACAAATTTGAAATATTTTGGTATTTTTCGACTTATATCAGTCTTTGAGACGACTGCCATGTTAAACCTGCAAATTTACTGTTTTTTTCCTCTGGCTCCTTGTGCCAGATTTAAAGGGTCACTGATGAGGCTTGAATAGCCGAAACCGCGGTATGGCCCAACTTCTTACTTATGAATGTTTTCTTTGCTCTTAAAGGATCTAAACTTTTATCATTATTTACTATCACTGCAGCTGGATGTTGTGCCGTGTGGCGGCCGTAAAAAGTCTCCCCGCACTCATCTATAGTGCAGATTATATTTTCCTTTTGGTCCTTTGAGATCATGGAATATATTCTGAGAAGTCAGAAATGATCATACGTTCAGATTCATTTTCTAAACAAATTTGAAATATTTTGGTATTTTTCGACTTATATCAGTCTTTGAGACGACTGCCATGTTAAACCTGCAAATTTACTGTTTTTTTCCTCTGGCTCCTTGTGCCAGATTTAAAGGGTCACTGATGAGGCTTGAATAGCCGAAACCGCGGTATGGCCCAACTTCTTACTTATGAATGTTTTCTTTGCTCTTAAAGGATCTAAACTTTTATCATTATCAGTCAGTGTTTAGCCTCAAGACCAAAGTAAGTCTTAAGTCCCTTGCTCTAAAGTCATTGCAGGATATGAACGACTCCGGTGTTGAACTCCTCTTCCAGCCCAGTCCCTACCCCAAAATGCCAGATATAAACATTTCAGCTGAAGGCATTGACATGCTCCTCATAAGCTTGAACCCAACAAGGCTGCAGGACCAGACACATTTAAACCCATTGTCTTACAGTCATTACACAAAGAGCTCTCTCTCTCATCCTGCAGCTGATTTTCCAAAGATCCTTGTATACTGGAAAATTACCGGATATTTGGAAAGAGGCAAATGTGTCCCCCATTTTTAAGAAAGGGGACATAGCCGATCCCGTTACCTATAAGCCCATATCATTGACCTGTGTGTCTGTAAGGTACTAGAGCACATGGCGTCTAGCCTATCTAAACATTTCACTGAACTGCACATTCTCTATGAACTACAGCATGGGTTCCGAGAAAAGAGATCCTGCGAGACGCAGCTTATCATGGTGATTGATAAATTGTCTAAACCCATGCAGATGGGCAAACAGACTGATTTGATTCTTTTAGATTTTAAGTAAGGCTTTTGACAAAGTTGCCCATGAAAAACGTCCTCAAAAATTGCATCACAATGGTATCAGAGGAGTTACTCTACAATGGATTAATGACTTTTTAGATAATAGGTAGCAGGCTGTGGTAATTAACGGAATAAATTCAAACCTTATCCCAGTCTGCTCTGGCGTCCGCAGGGCTCAGTTCTCGGACCAATTCACTTCCTTGCATACATCAATGACCTACCAGAGCAGGTCAAATCAAGAGTAAGGCTCTTTGCAGATGATACTGCAATGTACCTAGCTCTTAGCTAGCCGTCCGAAGGCAAGGTCCCCCACAAGGACCTACTCCGCTTAGAACAATGGGAAAAGATATGGGATATGAGCTGTAACCCTCTAAATGTCAGGTCCTTCATGTCACTCGTCTAAAAAAAACCATTCAAACTAAGTACTTCTTACAATATATTGAGCTGGATAGTGTATCATCTGCAAAATATTTCGGGGTCACCATTTCGAATGACCTAACACGGAGTACCTATATTAATAATATAACTAAGAGCGCTAAGCAGACTCTTGGATTTCTGAAAATAAACATTCGGGTCCATAATAAGGACCTGAAATCAGTAGCTTACAAAACACTAGTAAGGCCCTAGTTGGAATACGCTTCAACACTATGATCCCCCACTCTGCCACTGATATACATAAAGTGGAAGCAGTCCAAAGAAGGGCTGCCGAGTGGGCGACAAGCTAATTACACATCCAGCGTTACTGCTATGTTGAAAGCCCTGAATTGGCGCCCCCTAGACCAACGACGTATAGATTGTCGTCTTATAATGATGTAAAAGGTCACATATGACCTTTTGCCATTCCTGCATCTGAGTACCTTGTTCGTAACACTAGACAATCAAGACATATTCATCCGCTTTAATACCGGCAAATCCCCTCTTTTAAAGACTACTACAGGTTCACATTTTTCCCTAGGACTATCATCCATTATAATGCACTCCCACCCACCCCACATACCGGTCCTTCCCACCTTGGCGCAGTTCAGCGGTGCTGTCTGCCAGGTGATCCATGTCTCTCCATAAACACCAATTTCTGTTTTTATCTTTTAACTATACTAACGCTCTTTATCGCACTGTACAAACTCATCTCACACACTTTCCTTTACTTTTGTTTCAGCTAACCCCCTTCAGCACTTGGTTTGCCGGAACCCGTCTGACGTCCCCCTCGGGGGTTAAGACGTAAAGGAAGATAGAAAGATAGATCAGATTATAATGAGATGAAATCCGTTACCCTTGGGCTACGCTTAAACTTTGAAAAAATATACTCCACAACAAAAGAAACGTGCTTTCCATCAATGCTAGCATAACAAGGCGGGCGATAACATTTTGAACATAGAACCTGATATCTGATATGATCGACAACTATTCAATATCAACACCAGTCGTGACATCGAATATAAGCGTGAACTGACGTCACCGGATTCTCCTCCAGACCTAAAGAAAAATAAGTTTTATTCATCACCGGTGTCTGCTGTTACTTAAACAGAATCCGGGATGAGTCATAAGTCAAAGGACACTTCTGGGGAGGAAGTTTGGATGGATACTGATGGTGCGGCTGGTGAAGGAGCGGGCCTTGTTTCTTTAGGGGACAAGCAGCAACAAGGGTCACGACAACCAAATCCGAATTTTACATTAAAGGAGGGTGATTTGAGAGGAATCTCTCTAATATGGACGGGATCTTTCCGTGGTGAACTAAGAGATGAAATGCGGGTCGAGATGGGCGTAATGATAAAAGGTATTATTGATGGCGTGTTGACGGGCCTACATTAAAAGATTTCTGTGCTTAACGTCAAAACTGACTCATTGAAAACAGAAAACAAGTATCTGACGAGGGATAACGAAGCCTTGACATCCAGAGTCAGCAAACTCGAAACAGCAGCAGAGGCCGCACAGCAGTACAGTCGCCGCAGTTGTCTAAGGATCTTTGGTTATCGGGAGGAACAAAACGAAAACACAGACAACATTGTTCTTGACATCACGACCAAGTTGAATTTGGACATAAGTGAGATCGACAGAAGTCATCGAGTAGGAAGACCGAGGGACGTGAAACCACGCGACATCATTGTAAAATTGTCGATATTTTGAGCTCGTAGAAAGCTGTATGAGGCACGGAAGAAGCTTAAAGATAACGAATGTGGTGGTGTCTTCATAAATGAGGATTTGACTAAGTTCAGGAGCACGCTCCTAATCAAGTCTAGGAAGCTTGGGAAGCTTGTAAAGGAAAGACGCATTCTTGGTGCTTGGTCATCAAACGGAAATGTTCTATTAAAGGACAATAACGAGAAGGAAACAGACTTGTCGCCTTTTTTGGAAGCTGTACATCGGCCTGAAATACTGCCACAGGCTGATCCCTCAACTAACTAAGATACTAATATGAACAGCACGAGTTCGCGAAAGTGACGTTTCTTTTTCAGACTAGTTTACTATGTACAGATTGTGAGGTCGCTTACATTCCATTCTAATTACTATTGTGTTCGATTGCATTGAATGACCAGGTTATCATTTATCAAACTGAAATTTGTGTTGTGTCAAAAGAAAACGAAATTTGAACTGATCAAGATGCGCTTTTTGTTATATGTTTCGTGTGTATAAACACTTAAGCATATCGTAATTAAAATACAGAGTAACCTAATTAGGCATACAGCGTTGAATCGGTGCTGAATCAACGTTGATCTAGCGTTATGACGTTGAATCAGTGTTTGCAGTGCCGTTTCGATGCTGTGCCCGTTGTGTCCGTGTGTTTGTTGAGAAGCTGGATATACATGCACATGCACCTCCGATAATGGTAGATTTAAGCTATCAGCTGCCTAATTGCTATTGTTATAGGGAAATGCTCAACGTGTTAGAGAATGCTAAAATGCTTTCCTTGTCCACTAAACGTAAAGGTCAAAGTAGAGATCAATGAAATACGTACGGTCACGACTACAAGTTCGTCACGTACGGACTTTGAAGAAGCTTTCCGATCCTTCCTGGGCGAGCACACCTCGAGCAAGACGTTAGAGTTACGTCGTCCTGACGCCGATGCGACGTCATTGCTTCGCATCAACTACAGGACGACGTCATGTTCCTGCTGGAAAGTGCTGTGTCTCTGTGTCGATTTGATTTGAGTCAAGGCTTTTCTTTTCTTGATCAAATGCGTTTTATCAAAGGTTTTACTTACAGATAGGGGTGTTTTCATCAGCCTGTTATTGCATTTAAACAAACACTCTTTTTGGGAAAACAGCGTTGAATCAGCACTGAGTCTGCGTTGATCCAACGACAACGACGTTGAATCAGCGGTTATTCGACGCCGTTTAGACGTTGTGTCCGTGTGTTTGTCGAGAAGTTGGGTGCGTACATTCACCTACGATAATGATGGATTGAGGCTATCAGTTGCCTAAATGCTATTGTTCTAGGAAGTACTGGACGTGTCTTTGTCCACTAAAGGTTAGGTTCAGTTATTTCAGTCAATGATTCTCAGATTAAGATAAAATGACTGGTAGAGAACAATGCAGGACGTCAAAGTTCGTCATGTACGTACTTCAGTGAAGCTTTCCGATCCGTTATGGGCTTAGACTCACGTGGTTCTGACAACGATGTGATGTCATTACGTCATATCAACGTCAGGATGACGTCATGTGCCTTTTGGGAAGTGCTTTATCTTTGTGTCTACTTGATTCAAAATAGTTTCGTTTCTTTAACATCTTTGTTGCATTTAATTGAGCACTCTTGTTGGACATATATTTATAAAGGCGCACAAATACAACAGGGGACCATTACATTATATTATAATTCATAGGAAAAATACTAAATCACGGTGGGTAGCATAACGGAATCTGGTTGTCCCGAAACGACGTTTCTTGATTCTGGTTGTACTCGTACGGGATTCTGGTCGTCCGGTACAAAAAAAAATGGTAAGGGTCTCTCCAAAGATTTATTTATTCTGTTCGGAAACAGAACGCTCTTTGACTGTTCCTGTGTTCACGCCGGGCCGCGTAGCGCAATCGGTAGGGCACCTGACTCATCAGTCAGAGGTCCTGGCCACATACTTTAGTTTCTCCTTACGCTGATTCAAGAAGGGCAGTTGTCAGTTACTGGCGAAAGTATGTGCACTTAGTACTGGTTAACCGCTTAGTAGGTCTAAGCCTGCCCAGGAATAGTGTGGTTAGGTTAACTGACCGTCCCGACATGACCGTGGCTGTTTACCGTGAACGTTAGGCAACAAATCAATCAACAAAAAATCCTGTATTCATGGAATGCCTACATAATGAAAGTTACTGAATCAGTTGATATCGCAACAAAATCCCATCACTAGCGTTTAATCCTTGAGATCCGCCGTGGAATCTCTAATAAACGGTCATTATAGTCGGTACTTTGTCTTTCAATATTTAGCACTTTAGGCTTTGTTTTTGTACACTTCCTTTCAAAAGCAATTAGTTGTATGTTTAGGACACAAATTGGGAGCTCACTGATGGACCTGTTCGCGTTTTAATTAGCACTCTCTCTAAGAATCAGGCAGGTCCTATAGAAAAGGTGATAAGTGACTTTTTCAGAAAATCAAAAATGCTTAGTGCAGTTGTTTCTTTATGTCAAAAAAGTCCAAAAGCCAAAGGAAAAGTGTGATTATCACAGCGTTGCCATGGCAACGGCCAATAGAAGATTTTGCCGTCAGAAAGCAGGATTTCTTATTTTTGAAACATGAAAAATTATACTTTTTGAAGACTATAAATCAGATCAACTTTAAATAGTCACATAAATTCATCTATTTGATAAAATTAAGTCATGTATGAGCTTTTAATAACATGCATCGAAAAGTAAATACAAACACACAGAATGTGTTTCTATGGTAACCAACAGGATCAATGTCAAGCAATTTTTCTGCTGGCTAAAAACGAGGAATTTCAGTCTCAGTTATCTCGCAACAGCAAAGCTAGGTTGCGAGGAGTGAGTATATGATGCATACACTAGGGTCTTGTGTTGGTAACGAAAAAATAAAAAGTTTTACAATGTTGCAGTTTCTTGGTTTCCATGGCGACCAAAATGGTCCCTGTTCATTAAAATTGAAAAAATGTCATAATTTGTAGAAGAAAATCTCGCAACAGCAAAGCTAGGATGCATGGAGTGTATATATGATGCATACACTAGGGTCTTGTGTAAGTAACGAAAAAATGAAAAGTTTTACAATGTTGCATTTTCCTGTTTCCATGGCGACCAAAGTGGTCCCTATTCAATAAAATAGAAAAAAGTCATATTTTGTAGGAGACTATCTCCCATAAATTTATACCTATGTTAATTATTTGGCATGCTAAATTAAACTTCAATGCTTACTTTGTAAGTAGAACACAATACCTTTTTAGTTTTATATCTTAATTTGGTTTCCATGGCAACTTAAATGACGGCACTATCATTAAAATGTCCTTCCTTTTAATTAGCACTTTCCCTAACAACAAAGATGCGTGTGAAAAATTCATACAAGGGCCAAATGAACTAAATCTGTTTTGCCAATATCAAAAATAAAAAGTTTTTAAATCTTTTTAATTTACGTTACCATGGCAACAAAATTATGGAAACGTCAGTGAAGTTACCTTAAAACCTGTTTTTCATAGTAAATTATCTACCTCAGATTAAGGGTCATATAAATAATCAATATAAATACCAAATAACCTACAGCTGATCTACCAATATTATAAACATACAGTAATACAATGCTCGAACATTTCTTTACCATGGTAACCCAAATATCAAACCCTCATCAATATAAGATGAAACGTCATTTGCAAAGCACATTATCCGTGTTCATTAAAGTGTTTCCTTGCAATTCCTATTGAATTTAAATCATACACATGTTTTACACATACCAGAAATTAGAGGTTATGGAATGTTGCAAATTTACGTTACCATGGCAACCTTAACAGCAAAACAGAACCAATTTTGCGTAAAAACAGCATATTTAAAGCATATTTTATAGTATGACAGGAAATTATTGAGAATTTTAACCTATTTTCAGCCAGCAGTTTTCTAGCTTGATTTGAAATAAATGAAATTGTTTTGATATGGTATTGGTATATTCATCACTGAACTACAGTGCGACAGCTTTGATATTTGTTAGTCATTTTAATGACATAGATTATCTCCCCTTTAATTGTGCAAAATGTTTGGAAAATCGCAAAATAAGATGAAATTTGGAATAAAATTTCAACCAGATAATGCTAAAGACAGACCGTATCTTCTTAACTGTCTTTTTAGATACAGAAACAACACTGCTGTACTATCAGTTACTGTGTATGATACCACATGCATTTTATAGGAAACTGTTTGGATCTGGACCTCAGCTATGTATTCAAATTTTCATCAAAAATGGTATGTTTTCAGTGGGATAGGCTACTGAATGTAGTCACTGATTGAAAAGTAATAATGACAGACAAACATAACCATACAGTTGCAACCACTTATAATTTATATCAAATATGATACCAGAAAATAACATTACCCTTGTTGACTATACGTTTCACTATGTCGTAAATATTGCAGACACTAAAATTTATTAGATTTTACCGTTAATGTGCCAAACCCAAATTTCAGTTGCTTAAAAATCTTAGTTACCAACATCAAGACTTAGATTATTTATAACTCATAACAACATTGACCGATACGGTATTATTCAATTATATATAATATAGACCAGAATGTGTTAGCTTGCAGCAGTGTCGTCTAGTATAAGACAAACATTTCTGAAAAGCTGTTGAAAATTCATGTTATTTTTCGATTTTAGACCCCTTAGTTCTATAAATTGCCATAAATTGCTGTAATTACTAGTTAAACAAAATATTATAGTTAGAAATTATTTATTACATAACTTTCGAAATATTCTATCATGCACATGATTTACTGAAACTATTAGGATAAAGACTGTGAAAAATGCAATTCTCAATATCATCCGGTCATACTGTATTTCTGTTTAGCAAAGGTGTATATATGAATTTCCCATATAGTTTAAATAACAAAGCATTTCTTTTTCCCCGATCAAAAAAAAGTTATTCATTGTTCCAAATTTACGTTACCATAGCAGCCAAAATGTCAAACTATCACCAATGTCACATAATAGAGATAATAAAATTAATTAATTAATAATTAAAGTATATCTTTTTCTCTTCAGCAAAGGTGTAAATATGATCGTCTTATAAAATTCAAATAGCAAACGTTTCTTCTTCCTTTATCAAAAATAAAAGAGTATACATGATCCAAATTTACGTTACCAAAGCAACCACAATTTTAACTTATTACCAATTTTATATAAAAACAGCATATAAAAAGCATATTATATCTCTTCAGCAATTGTGTCTCTGTTAGCCAAATCCCATAAAGTTTTAGCAACACACATTTTTTTTCATTCATACAAATAAAAAAATTTATGCACTGTACTAAATTTTCGTAACTTGGTCAACCCATATGTTAAACTGTCTTTAATCTTATACAAAACAGCATTATTTCTCTTTAGCAAATTCATTCTTCAATAAAGGCCCCCGGTCCATAACATAAAACTTACAGTACAATATATTTTGGTGATGCCATATTAATATCACAATTTGATAGCAAGTACTTCAAATATTTGTATAATAGTAATTCCCCAAAATTCTAATAAAATCACATTTGTGTTCCCAATACCAGAAAAATAAAAGGTAATACAATGATGTTCCAAATTTACATCACCATGACATTAAAATCATCAGCCCTTAAGTGAATTGACCTAAACAATTGTGTTCAAAACAAATTATCTACCTTCAGCAACGTAAATTGTGTTTTAGGTAAATTCACTGACAGTTCGATGTTTCTGTTGTCATTGTAATGTAAATTACAAACATTTTAAAACTTTCTACCTTCAGTATGTTAAAATCAAATTTGTGGTTTTTAGATTCTGTTTTGTAGCATTGGTAAAACAGATATGGGATATCTGGAATTTGTATGAACAGTTTGTATCCACCTTTGCTAAAGGTAGATAATTTGTTTTGAAAATGAAATGTTTAGGGAAATTGACAGGCGGTTCGATGTTTCTGTTGCCATGGTAACGAAAATTAGGAACATTATAAACTCTTTATTTCCAACATGTGAAAACTAAATGTGTGTTATTTAGATTCTGTGGGAATTGCTCATCTACACCTTGCTGAAGAGAAATAATGTAATTTTAAAATGCTGTTTTTTTGTATGATTGCTGACAGTTTGACATTTCGGTTGTCATGGTAACGTAAATTTGGAACAAAGTAATACATTTTGTTTTGTTTTTGCCTTGGAAGACAACAGTTGGGTTATCTAGAATTTGTATGAATTGATAGGATGCTTATGCTGAAGGTGGATAATTTGCTTGGAAAATGAAAGCTTTCGTTAAATTCACTGACGGTTTGATGTTTCAGTTGCCATGGTAACGTAAATTAGGAACATTGTAAAACTTTTAATTTCCAAAATTTGAAAACAAATGTGTGTTATTTTGATTCTGATTTATGTACGATTGCTTACAGTTTGACATTTTGGTTGCCATGGAAACGTAAATTTGGAACAATGTTATACTTTTTGTTTTTAGAATTGGTAGACCAGATATGGGTTATCTATAATTTATATGAATTGCTAGTTTGCGCCTTTGCTGAAGGTAGATAATTTGCTTTGAAAA
Organism: Ctena decussata; assembly: GCA_963989385.1. NCBI lineage: Eukaryota > Metazoa > Mollusca > Bivalvia > Lucinida > Lucinidae > Ctena > Ctena decussata. The sequence goes on from OZ022511.1 coordinate 72,321,725, forward strand.
TGATGTTTTTAGTTAAATTCACTGACGGTTTGATGGTTTTGTTGCCATGGTAACATCAATTTGGAACATTGTAAAACTTTTTATTTCTTATATCAGTAAAACAGATATTGGTTAGCTTGACCTTGTATGAGTTTTTCTGCACACCTTTGCTGTTAGCGGAAATCGGCTTTGAAAATGGCCAATTATGACAATGTATAAAATGTGTTTCTGTGGTTACACTTATGTTGCTAAGCAACATAGTGTGAATGTGATACGATGTTTTTTAAGTGTTGTATTAGAAGTGTTTAAGCAGTTCTTTTAATGAGAGGAATATAAGAACAATATGAACAGTATTCATATCTCAACAATCAAAAACCTGAAAAACGCCAATTTTCAATTTTCTCTTGGAGACTTTTTCCCGTCTTCGTGAAATCTTTAAACCCCGTTTCCTTGGCAACCACTGCCAGAAAAGGGGAATGCTTTGTGCTGTGAAAGTTTTTCATGGAGTCTGATAAAATGGAGGTAAAATTAACAATTTCTGTGACTAGTCACTTATCACCATCTGCCTGATTCTTAGGGAGAGTGCTAATTAATACCTAAAATAGGGACTATACTAGATAATACCTAAAATAGGGACTATACTAGAAATTAATCGGCACAGGCTGTTGTTCGTGCCTACATCGATGATGGCACCGGATTCAGTCAGTGACAGATAGCATCTCCAGATTCTCAGCGTTGAATAGGTACAATTAAATAACGAATTTGACTGGACCAAACGGGCAAAAAGGGGCTTTTGCATTTGTGCACTTTTCCGAAATTCCCAGTTACAGCACACACGTTTTTTTTGTCCTTATAATATCTGGAGACGAGTCTATTACTGACGAGGTAAAGGCGTTAGTCGGACAAAATTTAGCGTTTGGCTCAATTGACCTCAGGTGATTTTAAATTTCGAAAACTTTCACAACTTAAACAAACTGTTCGGCGAACAATTCATGCAAATTGGACACATGACAACAAAGCTATTGATAACTGAGATTGAGTTTTGGAGTAAGTACTTCTTTATCTTCCGACAGAGGAGGCACGGACATTGTGGAGCCAAAGAACTGACTTCTTTTTTCTGTTACGTCTGAAATTAAGGTAGCTCGATACAGTAGCGAAATTTTGATATGGTGATATGGAATCGACGCACCACACCATAAGCTAAACACAGAAGTGACAATAGTAAGCTGAGCCTTAAACTTGTTTATGAAAAATGACTTTTTTGTCTCAGTCTAACATGAAACAAAAGTATGACGGAAATGGATTCCTGACCACCTTATTGTTTTGCATGATGGTAATCAGCGCTGTATCAACTGACGTATCAACTACTCCCAGTGTGCCATCTTTCAGAAACTTGTTTTATGCAAAGCAGCATATTATGAGTCACCTTCTTGCAAAGTTTTCCTTATCAATATCAAGTAGTCCTGTTGTCCTAGATGATGCCGCAAAAATGAAAATCGGTCAACAAATAAAATTTTCATATCCAAAGTATCTAACAAGGAATTTCAACTTTATTCAGTCATTTGGGCCTCTTACAAGCTTTTAGTACTATTTGATGTTGGTTCTATGCATTTTAGGTAAAATATGTAAATTGTTTTTCCGGGAAAACAGTGACTTGCCTTGGTTTCAATTTCCTCATGCAAAAATCCCTATTGATTATGCTTAGAGGTAAAATTCTTATTTGTCAACCGATTTTCAAACTTTTGGACCAGAAGGCTACTAAATATCGAGATTGAAATATTTGCATGCGGGTGATTCTTAGCATGGTTATGGGTACAACCTTTTCCTGAAAGATGTCATAATGAGAGAAGAAAAATCAGTTAAATAATGTCCAATATACAATACTTTGCAACTGTAGGATCGATTCGAGGCACACAGCAGTTTCCATACAGAGGTCAAAGTACCACACAATTGTAACGGCGATTTCAAACTCATTTACAATACTATATCTATATAGATGCGACTATGTCAGTCGTTCCTACACAAATCATTCAGTTAGCCTCATTAATTTGATAACGAATCTGCATTGATGTCGACCAGATTCCGGTGCACTGCACAAATTTTAGCCGGTGCCACATTTTGCATGTATTTAGGGTAACCGACCAGACTCCGGGGCCAGTGCATTCTCATATCACTTTTGCAAATCAATATTTTTTTCTTTATGAGTTTATCTAAAGGTCAAATAGACATAAATGCGAAATACAAAATATACATATCTTCTATTAGCCACATATGCTCTTGTCATTAAGCATGTTCTTGTAGAAAAACATTTCGGTTTCAGCGAAGCGAAAGTTTGTTCTCAAATACCTTTAGACTTTAGAAGCCTGGTTCTCAGTAGCACAACGAAGTTCCGATGTAAATGGCAGGCATGCAGGCGCAAAATCGATGACATTGTTCCGTGAAAACGAGTTATTGCCTGATGATTGTATTGCATTTTAAACAAATGCTCTTCTCGTGCATATCATAATACATGCACTGTTGCGACAATACATTCTCAGTGGGTATAAAACGTTGAAATGACGTTGAATAAACGTTGATTCTACGTCATGACGTAGATTTAGCGTTGATTCATGTTTTATCAACGTTGTGTGCCAACTTGATAGAAGGCTTAAAAGGATTGGTATACAAAACTGTTGTATATCTTAACATTACACAAGCTTTCCGACCAATTATAGGATAACACAGCGCGCGTAATATGTCAGAGTCACGTAATTCTGATACCGATGCCATGTCATTACATCGACGTCAGGACGACGTCATGTGCTTGTTGGGAAGTGCCTTCTCTCTGTATACCACTTCACAGAATCCTTCTTCAAACCATTATGTACCACGCATAAAATGTGTTGTCTTTTGTTTCTTTTTCTCGAATAACAATGGTTTTCTTCATAAGATTCCTTTCGAATCTCTCTTTCTCTCTCTCTGCTCTCTCTCTCTCTCTCATTCTCTCTCTCCGAATGGTTGTGTGATGCCACGACATTAGTAAAGTCGAGTTGTTGTAAAATCAATTTGGAAAAAAATAAAAGCAAATAAATGTGTAAGCTATAACATTTGCGGAACCATTAGCCTATTCTCTTTTCAAGGCGCCTTATCATATTGTACAGTCAAACCTATCTTAAGGGGTTATCCACAGGAAGGACAAAAATTTGCTGCTTAAGACAAGTGAACAGGTTCATCTGCACTGTAATTGGTTAAAAGGACCCAGAAAATATGGTTGCTTAAGACAGGTGATCCCTTAAAGGAAGTTACCACATGAGCGGGTGTTGACTGTACTTTGTAGTATGTTGACTGGATGTTCAAGTTTTACAGATAGTTTGTGCAAATGATTAGATATTTATAAATTCTGCGAGAGTTCGCTGGTGGAAATTAAATACGTTTATGGATAAGCAGATGTTTGCCAGATGTCGGTTATTTTATTTTTCGAAGCTTGAATATAATTAGCATTGAAATTTGAATACCAATCAGTGCAAATTATCATGTCAATATGCTCTTTGTATATTTTCATTTGTTACTTTGTTTTTTTTCATTACATGGAAACGACCTCGGGCGGGAAATACACGTGCTATCGTCATGTTATTCATAAACTAATTCTCAGTTATTACTGTGGCTGTGTCTTCCTGATGGCGGCATTTGTTTTTTTCTGTTCAGTTTAGTAGGTACTATGTGATGACAAGTTTAGAAAGTTAGGTCGCTATTATGAAGACATATCGCTGCAGTTTTAATTTTGTTATGTTCATACATATTCTGATGGCTCTTTCAATCATTTATGATACTGAACAATTAGTGTCGATTGCCGCGAAAAAAATCGTCATGAACTATTCACGGCGTAAACATCCCTTAAGGAATGAATTCAGAGAAAATACGAAATCTAGTATCCTTTTATCCAAATGGCTGTTTGCAATGGTATTTGTTACTTGGTTGCTCAGTCTTCTTTTACTGATGTGCAACCGAACCCTGGACCTTCAACAGCTTCATCAACAAGTAGCAGTACAGACTCCCCTGTCATTTCTGTATTGAGTCGGTTTCATCATTTATCATTTATACATTATAATGTACAAAGTATACACAACAGACTTGATATATTAACCGCAGCACTGACTGATTTTGATATATTAGCGTTTCAGAATCCTCGTTGCACCCAAATAATTCAGATGAAGAATTACAAATCCCATCATATAGCAAACCAAACGCAAAGACCGGGCGAATGACCCTCATGGTGTCGTCTGATATATCTTAAAGACACAATCCATTACAAACGTCGTTCAGATCTTGAACCAGCAGGCATTGACTGTATTTGGACTGAAGTTATTCTGAGAAATAAGCATATCGTATTTGGTGTGTTTTATAGACCACCAAATTAATCAGCTATGTACCACTCAATAATTGAAGATTCTATCCACATAGCATTTAATACAGGAATTCCAGATATAGTAATAACGAGTGATTTCAATTGTAATTTGTTATCGGATCAAACAAACCGGAAATTTTCGTCATTATGTCAACAATTTGCGTTACATCAGTGCATATCTGAACCGACCCATTATTATGAAAACTCGTCATCAGTCATTGATATTTTCTTAGTAAGTTATAACAATAGCATCATTTATAGTGGAGTTGGCGATCCTTTCTTATCACAAAATATTCGGTATCACTGTCCAGTGTTCGGAATATTGAAATTATTAAACCGAAACTGATTTACTGAGACAGAAAATATTAGAGACCGACTGGGATAGCTTGAAAACTGAAAACATCAATAGGTATGCTGAAACTGTGACTGAACATATAATTGAAATTACCAAAAAGTGTATACCAAATAGACTTATCAAGGTACACTCTACGGATAACAAATGACATAAAAAGACAGATTCGTAAGCGTAAAAGGTTTAAACGTAAAACCCCCCAGTAGTTATTACTGACCGTCCCAAGGCGGTACTTTCGTTGCGGCTGCATTTGTTTTATGTTCGGGGCTGTTTAACTTATTGTGTTTTCATTTTAACCCTTCTGTTGGTCTAAATTATTTAGTTCAGTAAAGATAGCTGAGTTGCCACCTATTGGAAAAGAGCTGCTGACTCGGCTTATCACTTGTAATTTATTGTTTGTTGGAATGTCTTCGTCAGTCTTTCCCTTTGATGTTGAGGATAGGATTTGGGATCTGATTCAGTCAGTTCCTGAAGTGTATTTACTCTTTAAATTAATGTATAAAAGAGCAAAAGGTGCAAAAGATCCTGAATTGTGGCATAAATTCAAGAAATTAAGAAATGAAACATTTGATTTTATGTGCAAAGCTGAACACACAAAAGTTAGCGGACAAATTAAAATCTGAGAAGCAATGTGCAAAAAATGGTGGTCTGCGCTCAAAAAGTTTATAAATCCCCCAACGACATCAAGCCCCCCTCCCCTCCCCCCGCTTCAGGTAAATAATAGTGTGTTGACTGATGACGAAAACAAAGCTAATTTATAAAAAGATTACTTTAGGGATCAAACCATTAAAAACGATGATAATGTAGAAGTACCTGTTATTAATGACTGAAGGGTAGCTATATACAGCATAACTGTGTTTTTATTTAATAAAACAAAAGAGAGTTATTGTTCATGGTGAAATCGATCAACAGAGGAGTATATACATACACTAACAATGTCATCTGTAAAGATCCTACGTTTTCGGGCAGATAGGTCTGTACAAACAGTGGAAACCGAGATCAGACGGTTCCTTAGGAACCAAAATGATCAAGGTCTTCACAGTTTCTATTCCATCTAATCATTTTTGAAGGCATTACTCTAAGGTAGAACCGGAGTAACAGGTAAATAAATAATAGGGCAAAGACCGGCTGTGCTTGCAGTAGGTGCAGAATTTGGGCAGTCCGTTTTGTGGATATTTTCGATCTTAAACACAGTTTTTCTAGGAAACGAAACGGTGAAATGTTTCTTTTTTTTTGTTTTATTCTGTAACATACACTGAAAGTGTTACTAAAATAATATGCATAAGCTTGCCCCATCGATTAAATATATTTTATGACGTTTTTCATGAAATTCAGTTTTGTTACATTTTTTAAGATAATGCAAAAATATACTTATTATCAAGATTACTTCCTATATTATAGATTCTATGATTTGCAGAAATGAAAGTGCATTCATGTGCTAGAGATATGAATATAAATGGAGAATGTGTAAAAAAAAGTATGTAGAAATACAAAATACTGTGTTTTAGGAAAACAAAACGGTGAAATATTTTTTATCCAAATGTTTTATAGCTCTTTGGGTTATTTAGCTGGTATAATGGTTTGAATGTCCCTCCAATATTTCTATTCAGTATCGGACTACCTTAATCTTGTATCTCGTTTAAACGGCATAAGTGTGACACCAGGCGAGGTAAAAATTGTCCTTAAATCACTTCCTCTTGGTAAAGCAGCTGGTCCCGACGGTGTCAGCATTTTTGCAAAAAGTTGATTCATGGGCTGACATGTGGTTAGTGAAATTCAATCCATTGAAATCTGAATCTCGTATTGTATCTAAAAAGTTCAATAAACCATTTCATCCTCCGGTTTACATGGGAAACACACAAATTGTAGAAGTCGATACACACAAGCATTTAGGAATAATATTATCTCACGATTGCTCTTGGCATGCTCATATAGAATACATAAAAGAAAAAGCTTGGCTGAGAATTAATATCATGCGCAGATTAAAGTTCATACTTGATTGGAAATCCTTGGAAATTATTTATTTATCATTCATGCGCCCAGTTTTGGAATATCGAGACACAATATGGGATAACTGTACACAATATGAAAAGGAAGAGTTAGACAAAATTCAAAAAGAGGCAGCACGTATTGTCACTGTGGCAACTCTTTTAGTTTCACTACAATCGTTATATCAAGACGTAGGTTGGGAATCTTCACAAGATAGACGTCTGAAGCATAAGTTAAATTTATTTTTCAAAATACAGCATGATCTGACCCCTCTATATTTTAGTTCTCTTGTACCCCATCTGTTAGTGAAACTTCTAGATATAACTTAAGAAATGCGGATGATTATACCACGGTTAACTGTAGAACCCAATTATATTATACTTCCTTTGTACACGCTGTAATAAAAGAATGGAACGGATTACTCGGAGCAGCAAAGCAAATCTTTACATAACATTTAGTTAAAGCTTTCTTAAATCAAGACAGAACTGTCATACCAAAATACTTCAATCACTCGACTTCGTACAGGCTGCAGTCCTCTAAACAATGACCTTTATTTAAAGAACATGTCATTCTCATCTTTTGAGAATGCCTACCATTTCCTCTCTGTATGTAAAATATATATGATTTACAACGCGATAAAATGTTTCAAGTATTGTCAGATATACCACATATCAATACTAGAATTCTTCTTCGTGGTGACGAATCACTGAGCCATGACATGAACATTCTTATATTTTCATCTGTGCAGAAATATATAGAGACAACCAAACGATTTCGGTTAAATTTTCAAACACACTATCTTGACATTATTTGCAACCTAAGGAAAGAGACAATCACTATTGCTGTGCAGCTATATTTATTAAACATATATGTGATCAGTTGGCAATGTGTCCTTCCCTGCCTGTTGTCGCTTCCGCCACTACGTTTTCATATATTTTCTTCTTTTGTTTTTCTCCTATTTTACTATTCTATTAGTAGTTATCCTCATCTCTATAGATGACCTTGATGACCATTTTCCCTATATACTCTATGTAAATGATGTCATCACGCCCGGTGCAGTCAATTTTCGGATCTGGTAGGAACAGATTGAAATTAGCTAGGTGTGACGGCTATTGGAGTTTTCTCTTGCAGATCGATCGATAACGGGCTGATGCAATAACTTTGCACAACGTGAATGAAATACTCGACTTTGAGAGAAACTCACAATTATGGAAATGTTAATGGTGTGGTCAATTTTCAATATCAGTGAGGCCACTAGGCCCCTTCTTATTTGGAATTTTTGAGGCGTAAACGCTATATCGCATTGTTATGCAACATTTTTAAATCAACACAAGCAGACGACACTTAGGCAGAACATGAAGGACTTAGGGCTTCTCGAAGTATACTAGCTCATATTTTTTAAGAGATTGTGCTACTTGTTATGAATTCATTCAAACCCCTTTTTTAAAAGAGGAATGTAAAAAGGGGATGTAAGCCACAAAAACCAGGAGCTATATAATATTTTATCATTAAAGGTACAAAGACAATATTGTATAATATATATATTAACAACACATACTTAGAGTTTAAACACTTATTCATATAAAAATCCTGTTTTACACATTAAATAATACTAGTTCAACTAGACATCTACTTAAGAAAGCTCAGAAATTGATCCCGCATGATACATAAATTCTGTTTCAATCTATGTACCATGAAGTTTCAGATGTACTAGAATCCAAATGGGTATGATACATGGTTTTCTCTTACCACACGTTTGTCAAACACTAACTTATAGTCTTTCCGTTCACATTTGGTCACCAGTCGTGCATTGTCCCTGTCTCTCGAGATTATGAGAGCATCGACAACAGATACTTTAGCATCGGAGCGTTTTGTCACGAAAAGCTTAAGAATATCAAATTTCACATTAAGCATGTTCTTGTAGTTGAGTGTGATCCCCTTATTTTGCAATGCATTTTGTTTCCATCTTTGTCTGGCTGTTGTAACTCGTAACCATAGTTTTTAGGTCCGTCGGTCACAAAAATTTTAATACAATTGTTTGGAATTTCGTCAGTCAGGTCCCCTGAATAATCACCCAGGGACAGCTTCGATTCTCCTTGTTTCGTGGTAAAGATGATGGAGTCTGTATCGGCATACAATGCCCTTGGGCCTAGTTTTTAAACGTGCTTGACCCGTTGTATAAGCTGCAATGACGACATTGGTTTTGAAGTTGGTTTTGACAAAGTCCTCTTTGTATTTCCATCGCATTTCTACAGCTTCCTCAGATACAAAGTTAACAGTGGATACCTCTTCATGGTCTGACGTCAATTTGTCGAAATAAAAATGAGGATCTTCAACTATGTCGATTTGCTGCATGTTACATCTTTGTCCAAATTTTCTCCAAAAAGAGCTTAACATGAGCTTGGCTAATGCTCGCAAACCTGGATTCTTTTTTATTCTATGGTAATCGAGATCAATTCCTTCTTTTTGTTCATAGAGATCTATATATTTTCGTGTGTCGTGTTTGTCGTATTCCGTCTTACACCAATCAGGCCATCCACTGGCTTCCTGTTTTATTTTCAGAAATGTGTTTACATACTCAGTAAATAGACCACCAGTCATGTTTTCATGATATTATTTCGATATTTCTTTGAAAGGCCAGACTTCATAGAGTTCCACAACTTTATAGCCCAGTTTAACAGCTTTCTTCACTTCGTCTGTTATCCAAGTACCGACAAAAGCTCTTTCCTCATCAGAATGTTGGCAACGATCCTTTTGATCCCTACTGGCGCAGAAGTTGCAAAGATGAAACAACAACTTGCCGTTCATTTTACATGGAAGAAGCGGATGAAAAAGATTGCGTGATGGAATAACATTTGACAATGCCCACGTAGTCTTCTAACGCACCGAAGTTTTCTGTGATTATTTCGGGATGACCGACGAGTATTTTTCCGGTTTTATTCACCCAGGGATAAAGGGACATCACGTCGTGGTAGTTAATTTCATATAAAGTATACGCTTCTGTACGCCCTCCATAAAATGCATCTCGTGGTTCTAACGGTGTGACCATGTTGAGATCTTCGATAAAAGATTTCACGTCAAGGTTTTCCTCGCACTGCCTATCAAAATCAGATTCCCATATGGATTGGTAAACATAGCCAAGACCTTCCAAGTACTTCCTCTTCTCCAAGGTTTTGTCACATAGTTCCCCCATAGTCATCTGATTCACAAGATTAACTGTACTACGTTAGTATTTAACTAGAGTTACGTGCCAGAAATTACCATGAAATTCTAACACTACTCTTGACCGCTATCCGTTTCATAATAGCCATCAACTAGATACGGTCCAATAGCCATCTCTCCGCTATTTCTAGCATGTTGAATTCTGTGTCCTTGATTGTGTGACAAAAACTTAATCCATTGTAATGCTTTGACCGATTGCTTTTGGTTTGGATTGTAACCATGATGGGGAATCACAGCAATTGTCTCGGGCTGGAGAAAGTTGGTTCTAAACACCAAATTACAAGCCGATGCTATAGTTATAGTCTTTTCAAATAGGTCAATACCTGTGATGTCTAGGAAATTATCTCTAAATTTAAACAACATCTTCTCAGAATGTCCACGTCAGACCGACAATATTCCAATAGCTCCAATTGAAAGTCAAAGTATTTGCCCTTATGCTCTTCGTACCATTGAAGGAAAGCTTTCCGTTCTTTAGGTTTCATTGCATCAGGATTGCAATACGATATATTAGGTAGCCCAGACAATATAGCATTTTGATTTTCCTTTTTATTGAATAAATGTGGAAAATAACCTTTCTTCAACTCTTTTAAACCAAACATGTCTGGTAATTTTTCCAATGCCATAGGAAGGAAGTTAATGGAGTCTGTCATTTTGATTTTACATGCAGTTACAGTCAAACACACGACCTTAGCTCCATTTGGTATAATGATAGGAAAGACAGCATTTTTATAAAGGTACTGTAGTATCGGGTACGATTCGTAACCTTGTAAGTTGCGACAAAGCACAGTTGCCTGGAAGTTTTCATCAGAAAACAACCATCGACAGAATTCTTCTGAAGTATTTTTGCCCCTGAAGATGTGCTCCTGCTGGCCACAAGTTTCACATTCTTCGTCATTATCCATGCATAATGTACACACTTTCTGAGCAATATATAAATTTGGTTTATGTTCGTAAGAACCAGAACTAGGCTTTAAACAATGTCGACATTTTCCAAAAAATGTCAGGTGTATAACCATTTTCACACTGAACCAAGTCTTACTGAGTACATTCAAAGTCAAAGAAAATGAATGTCTTAGCTTTCTCAGTCTCATAGATAATCTCCTCCTCTATCGACATGGGCTCATCACCTTTTTCTTCAGGCACAATGTAGCACTGATGACTATCAGGGAAAAGTCTTTACACGTATTACAATACATCTGTCCACACTTACGCGCCTTATCAATCTCTTTGTTGACCGCTTTTCCACAGTCACCACACCAACGGATACAGGTGCAGGTTGAACTTCCCTTCGCTGTCATTTTTATGTGAAGGTCAAAGCACTCCTGACCACGGAAGAACCGGTGACATGTTTCACATTGGAGCCACTCCCCTTCGAAAGGTTCGTGGATTTTACGACATGAGTGACAGACTTTATGACATTTGTGGTCTTATTTGTCATCATACCCTTTGTTACTTTTTGTGCAAAACAGTTTGTGGAAAGGAATGCAGACATACTGGTGATGATATCATAGTGATTTTCATGGAAGTATAAATAATTTTTTTTTTCGTTTTCTGGGCCTTTGTAAATAATACCATTGAAGTGCTCTTTGGAGATAACATGAATCTGGTAGTCAGGCAATACAGCCAGAAATTTCTTTATTTCTTCGATACCGCATATTCCTTGCATAACATCGGCCTTTTTGTGTAACTGTTCTGCTAGTTGTCTTTGAAGGTGACACCGAGCTCGTATACTGTTCCATTTCTCGTGGTTATCAAGTCTCGCCATTGCTGTAACAATTGCCCTAGCGCAGCACAGGTCATCATTACTTTGTACGCGAAGTATGCACCGTTTATCTACCATACATTTATATGTTGTCACGTATTTGCATCGTTTTCTTGTGCCTCCATCAGGCATATTGACCAAAGTGACCTCAAATAACAACGACTCGTCGATCACGAAATCCTCATTAGACTGAAGAACCCTTTCTATTCCTGCCAAAAAGCGATCCACACTGTGTTGAGGCAGTCTCAGAAAAGAACCACAATAGGGTAGTCCAAGGATGGGCTTAGTACTGTTAGTCTCACTAAATCATCGGATTTCGCACCCTTGGTTAGACGCTGGAAAATGGCTTGAAACAGTTTCTTTAGGGTGACCATTATATCTTCTGTGATCTCTATGTCTTTAAAGTTGACCTTGTAGGTAGAGGCTGTTGTCTTGAACTTTTACATTCGTTGCTCTTTGATTTTTTGAAAAGTGAAGAAATCCTGAGGATCGTAACCTTTTCGAATACGACTAGTCGTAGCTGGCTGATCGTTTTCATCCTCGGGCCTCATTTGTCCGCTTCCTACTTGGTGAAGACGCTCCTTGTGTCTGTTTAGAGAAAACAGACGACTAAACATCTGTCCACATTCACCACAGTGTAACTGACTGTCTGCATGTTTCTTGATGTTTTGGAGTAGGTTGTCTTTTCTGTTAAAAGCTTTCCTACATATATCGCAGACATATTTCTTTCCAGTGGTTCTCAACCCGCCTGTTTGGGAAGCTTATCCCACATTCTTCGCACTGATAGGAGATGACTGTGGTGACTACTCTGAAATGGGACATGTAAGAGCCATATCTAATGATAAGTAATTAATCATTGCATAATCAGAGGAATTACAACTGGTCATAGTTTTGTTTGTTTTTCAATTCTTCAAAAAGATAAATGACCTACTTAAACAGGAAAAAAACAGGCGAGACTACAAAGACCAGACGAGACTAAAAGTTACACTTAATATGTTGTGCTGATTCGTAAACAATTACCTATGTTATTTTACTCTCAGAGTTTTCATAGATATCTTCTTAACAATGCTATATATCCAACCCTGACCGTGATCAGTCTATAAATGAATTTTTAGTATGAATACCAGCGTATTAAGATCATCGCTTAGCGCACTACGATTTGATTGAAGGGATTTGATTGGTTCTCAACAATAGAAGCGTCGTTACTATAGCGATTTAACATCAAGAATGTGGTACGCGTCATCATTTTGAAACTGGCCGTCGGCGAGACAACATGAACAACTGCCCAGTCTGCAAACAAGGGTTTTCTAGGAGAGACGTGATGTTAAGGCATAAACGCCATAAACATGGGGAAATCAGTCAAGCATATCCGCAGAGCAGTGAAGCATATCCACCGCAGCAGCCGCCGAAGGGAGGCATACCATCACTGTTACCGCCGCCGCCGCCGCAGGGAGGCATACCACCGCTGTCACAGGGAGGCATACCACCACCGCCGCCCCAGGGAGGCATATTTTCGCAACAGAATCAACTCGGTGACAAGGGAAGAAATTCAACAATGTTTTTTCAGCACCCATTTACCATGATGGTGTCAGGCCCTACTAGTAAGTATAAGTATTGATCAGGATCGACAGAGTAGAAGCTATTTGTGTTATATTTTTCATACAAACTCTCATGTTTTAAACAATAAAATTAAAGTTTTATTCTTTACTTTCAGCGTGTGGAAAGACCACGTTTGTGAAAGAATTGCTCCAACATCATGTTTCAAGGATTCAACCTTTCATACAAAGGATAGTTTGGCTTTACAAGAGATGGCAGCCCATTTATACTGACATTCAAAATACCATGACACCAAGAGTTGAATTATCATCAAGGCATTCCAACTGATCTGGAAGACGATGATTTCTTTTATCCCATACTAAATAATTTTCTCATTTTGGATGACCTGCTTTCAACATCAGGAAAAGATAGACGCTTTAACGATCTGTTTATCGAGGGGTCCCATCACAGATCACTATCCATCATATTCATCAACCAGAACCTATATGCTAGCAAGGATCCAACACAGAGACGCAACTGTCACTATTTGTTGTTTAACAACCCAGTTGACAAGCAGTCTTTTATGACCCTAGCTAGACAGATGTATCCCGGCAATGCGGATGTATTTATGAAATCTTTCAATAAAGCGACTAAATATTGTTACAACTTTTTGCTTGTGGATTTAAAACCATTCACACCAGATCAGGAGAGACTGAAATGCAATGTAAAGTGGCATGGTAGTCTAGATGATCCCGTGAAAGATGCTGCTTTGAAAAGTTATCCTCATTTACATAGTAAAGTTTAATTATAAAGGAGCCACCCGAATCTGATCAATATTTAACTAACAATCGAAGCCACTTGAAACTGAAACAAGTAGCCCAAAGGGCAACAATTGCTCATCTGAGAGACATTGTAAACCTATAGGGATATTTAAGATGCTCAAGGGCAGCTAACTCCACAGTCAGTGGTCCAATCAGGCTGAAAATTAAACTCATCCAAAACATTATGTATGCCCTCATTTAATATATGCAAGTTTAAAAAGTATACGACCAAGAGCACAATAGACAGAGCTGTCAAGGACAGCTAACTTCGTAGTGGTTCGCCTGATCTGGCCAAAATTTAAACTTGTTTAAGATATTATGCATTTCCTCATTACCTGCAAGTTTGAAAAGGATCAGATCAGTAGAAACCAAGAAAAAGTGGCGACATTGATTTTTTGGATGCTTAGGGCAGGTCAGGTACTCCATAGTAAGTGGTGGGATCTAGCCGAAATGCTAACTAATCCAAGCTTTTATGCATATCCTCATTACCTGCAAGTATGAAGAGGATCCGATGAAAAATGAAAATGTGATGAAGTTGTTTTCTCCATTATAAGACTATGGGATGTTTTTCAAACGCTCAAGGGCAGCTAACTCCGTAGTCTGTGCTCGAATCCGGCCAATTTTCGAACTCATCCAAGCTCTTATGTATGTCATCATTACCTGCAAGTATGATAAGGATCTAATCAAAAACCTTGATTGCAGCACCCTGAAAGTCAAACTTGCTCGAGATATTGTCATGCCCTACATTTGTGTGAATTTATTTTAAAATCCATTGAGAAATGAAGGTGCTAGGGCGATGACAAAGTTTTTCTAAAAATAGTCACAGTGACCTTGACCTTAGGCGCAGCACCCTGGAAGTCAAACTTGTTTGAGATATTATCATGCCCTACATTTGTGTGAAGTTGATTTAAAATCCGTTGAGAAATGTAATCGCGAGAGCGATGACCAAGTGTTTCTAAAAAATAGTCACAGTGACCTTGACCTTGGGTGCAGCACCCTGAAAGTCAACCTTGCTCGAGATATTGTCATGCCCTACATTTGTGTGAAGTTATTCTAAAATCTGCTGAGAAATGTAGGTGCTAGAGCGCTGACAAAGTTTTTCTAAAAATAGCCACAGTGACATTGACCTTGGGCGCAGCATCCTGAAAGTCAAACTTGCTTGAGATATTGTCATGCCCTACATTTGTTTGAAGTTATTTAAAAATCTGCTAAGAAATGTAGGTGCTAGAGCGCTGACAAAGTTTTTCTAAAAATAGCTACAGTGACCTTGACCTTGGGCGCAGCATCCTGAAAGTCAAACTTGCTCGAGATATTGTCATGCCCTACATTTGTGTGAAGTTATTTTAAAATCCGTTGAGAAATGTAGGCAATAGAGCGATGACAAAGTTTTTCTCCATTATAAAAGTAAAAAGTATGCAAAGACCAGGAACTGAAACAATCAAAATCCAAATCCAGCCCTCAAACCATAGTTGGAAACAACTAAGATTACAAATAATCAAGATACAGAGAACATATGGCCAACCGAGTGAGCAGCTTGTTCCCAAAAGGTGGCCTATGGGATTTTTTCAAACGCTCAAGGGCAGCTAACTCCGTAGTCTGTGCTCGAATCGGGCCAAATTTCGAACTCATCCAAGCTCTTATGTATGTCATCATTACCTGCAAGTATGATAAGGATCTAAGCAAAAACAGTTGAGAAAATGTGATGACGCCATTTCCCCCATTATAACCCTATGGGATTTTTTTCAAACGCTCAAGGGCAGCTTACTCCGTAGTCTGTGCTCGAATCCGGCCAAATTTCAAACTCATCCAAGCTCTTGTGTATGTCATCATTACCTGCAAGCACTGCATGAAATGTCTGTTTTACGCTGCTCATCAAACATGTATCAAATATATGAAAACGCCGGTATTTGCAATTATTTGCATACGTTTGCCTTTCATTTGCGGTAATTTGACTTATATTTACCTATCGTAAATGATCAAATTTACGTATGTGCACATACCTAGAGGTAAGCCGTAAGCGCCGCACTTTACGTAGTATATACTAGAGGGGTGCAGAGTATGAAAATACACATATTTACCATCTTTTACAAGACGGTGTAAATTTATCAGCATCTTTGAGTTTCTGTAGGTTAGCAAATATGCGAAAGTGACACACATTTACGTATTATGTAAATAGATAAGCATGTCAATAGTTACTTAGCACTACAAATATTGTCAAATATATCACAAATATATATTTACCTACACATGCAAATGTAGCCAAAATACGATGCTTTACTAAAGTTTCTTTACCTTTTAAATGACAATCAAATTGGACGTACTCAAACTTGTTTTAGCGGGTATGCAAATTTATTGTAAAATCGAAATATTTAAGTTCATTGGTTTGTATATACAATTAAATGTTACACATTAAAATGCTTGAAAATTTGCTTACTCTGTGAAATAATGTTAAACATAAACACATACGACATATTTACATTAAAATCAAATTGAAAGTAAATACATGTATTTATGTTTGGTTTATTCGTTTGGAAATGTATGTAAATGTTTAATATTTACACGCGTTGCACGCTATGCATACAATTTATCAAAAGCTTGTATGGACATACATTTGCTATATTAGCTGCAAGCTTCAAATACTATATTTTGCAAACGTGCGCACGTATGGTAAATATAGTATGAAACAACATTTGCAATGCTATGTAAATATGAATGGCACATTAGTTTTTTCCTATATGCCTATAGATGCCAAATCATGTGTTTATCTTGGTATTTACCCAATAGTTTGGGATATCAAATATAGTGTTCATATTAACATTTGCATATCATTTACTGGGCTTTGGAGAGATGGGCACATTTTATTCATTTTGGGCTAGGAAGAGGAATATTCGGTCAAATTGTTTTAATTGTCTTGTGGAAAATCTATTCACGCTAAATATCATAAATGTGAAAAATTTAATGCATATCGTCATGCAATAAAATTCGACAAATACCTTATAACGGACTTTTTAATTGTATGATTTTACGGTGAAACAATATACATGTATTCATAAATGAGCCGCGACACGAGAAAACCAGCAAAGTGGTTGTGTCCAGTGTAGTCTCAGATCAGCCTGGACATCCGCCCAGTTCGATCAGACTCTTTCCTAAGCGCTTAAGGGGTAGCTAAGGGTCTAAGCTACCTTTATACGGACAGCGAGGACTCTGATCAGACTGGACGGATGCCCAGGCTGATCTGAATCTGCGCTCGGCGCACAACCACTTTGTTGGTTTTCTCGCGTCGCGGCTCAAATGAACGTATGACTGATTCCACTTAATTATTTCTAAATAAATATTAATTTTCAAAATCAGTACGTTATGTTTACAAAGACCGACATAAAAAATGCTTATTTTACGGCGGTAAATAATCGCTACATTCCAAGTCTTGTGTTATTCTACCAATAATAGAACTAATTTGCATCAGTATGATTTCTAAGATATGCGGTCTTCTTCAACGTGTTCAACCAATGGAATCGTGGCAGTTTTTGTCGGGTAATCAAATACTATTGGCTGAAATAAGCGCTAATGTAGATATCCCATTAAGACTTTCTGCTAATGACCCATATGTTAATTCAGTATTTATTACACTGTACGTTTCCAGATGTTTCTTTTACCTTGGAAAGATAATCGGTTCGGCCCTTCACATCATAGCTAGCTTCAATTATATTCAATTCGTTCCACATTTTCACAGTATTTTTCGTAGATTTTTCATATTGGCTGCAGTGCAAACAGATTATTTTACTGTCGTTGTATCTGTAGTTAAAACTAAGATAACAAATAACGTTCTGATTACAACTTCTATCTTCAAAGCACAAGTAAAAAATGTTAACCCATACGATCGCTCGTTGCCCTAAATGGTCAGTTGTTATAGAACATATTCATTCATTAATTGCAAAATGAAAGTGCTTTACTCTGCGCAGTTGAATATGGAAAATCCGCATCTTATTACCTTAATTAGTTTTAGCGACATTAAGGGTAAAACTTTTAAAAATTTTCCACCCATCGATGATCTTATCGAGTTGCCTCATTAATGTGCACATGGTGAGGTCCTATACCGTCATACCTGAACATTGAAATTTCGAAGTTTGTAAAATATCAAAAATGTTTTTTTCTTTCTGTGAGAGCCGGTTTACATTTGCGTTTTGGTATCTGTAAAACTAATTACAACTGCTTACATAAACATTTTAACCGAATGGCAGCACCACCCCTAGTTAAATTCTTAATTTATCATTTTTAAGAAATAGATCAGTTGTTGAGTAATAAGGCACTATATTGCGGTCAGTTGTGAAGTAGATATATCTACTTATTACTGACCGACAAACAGTCAATCATTACTCAACAATTCAATGCTAGAGCTGAACTATTTCGATTTAACACTCAAAAACGCTAAAAAGAAGTAGGTCCTATTCTTTTTATTCAAATTCTCTCAATTTTTCTGCCAATATTCTTAACTCGTACGTTTCAATGGCGATTTAAGAAAAAAATTGAGACGTTACCCCGTCTAACATCTCAAAACGTCTCAGAATTACGTCGGTAATGCCAATGACGTTAGCAGTTAGTCTCACGCGCTCCGAGACAGTGAATTGTTGCATAATAAAACACGAAAACTTTCCATTACTTCTATAGGCGCACTGTGTTATAATTAAGAAATAGATCAGCTCTAGCAGTGAATTGTTGAGTAATAATTCACTGTTTGGAGGTCAGTTGTAAAGTAGATCATATCACGAGCGCGGAGCAAAAACATCCAATGGGCACAAATTCAATGTCTGGATCGAGATCCGGAACATCCTTTTAAAGGCCCCATTGCTCTATCAGCAAGAAAAATTTCATCGTGAGTTATCGCTGCAAGCTTCTCACTATAGTTTCGTCATTGTAAATGACCGTTATTAGCCAGCTTTAAAAGAATAAAACATCCATGAGTTACACATAAAAATGGTTTGAAACTTATTTGGGTCATTTTAGTTGGCAACTAAAATGACCTACTTTCGATTTCATAAAATGGTAAAAATACAATGTGCATGCGTGGAGTCCCAATCACTATCCCGCATATGTTTATATAGCATTGCTAGACGGGAAACCAGAACAGGAAATTGTATTTTGTGGAACGATTTGTTATTTTTCAAAAACTTGTTTTCTCTACTTTTTGCCAGGTATATGACTCAATATATGCACACTAACCCAAATTTTATCACCAAACATGAAGGTTGAACCGTTTTTTACAATAATTTGAGTTTAGGCGTTTTTACCGCTGATAGGCTATGGAGACTTTAAGGAAACGAAAACCCACCAAATAGGGCGGACCGGTTAACACACGCTAAGTTGATGCTTCGTTTTATCGAATTTTCTGACTATAAATCATATGCATCAGTCAAACTAGCCATATCAGCAAACAAAGAATGCATTTCTCCATATCAAACAGGCATTAATGTGGCGAAATCCGTTGACATTTCCGTTATTTTTTAGCGAGATATTCCGTTTACATTTTCTAGCACACAAACACATAATTTGTGTTGAACTAGAGAGTATGTTCCGTTGACAAATGCAAATTTCACGGCAAATAAAAATTAATATTTCTCAAAAACCAAGATATTTAAACACGGTTTTGTGGGTCTGGGACAGAATTGAATTGGGCATCGTATTTTATAAAAATAACAAAAATATATGAAAAACTTTTCATAGGAAAGTCAAGAAAATATCTGGGTCAACACTAAAAATTACAACCTGAAAATATGACGATACAGGCGAGTGTGTATACTTTGCACCACATCACTGCATGTTTTATATGGGGAAATGTATTCTTCGGTCGCTCATATGGCTCGTTTGACCGATCCGTACGACATATAGTCAAAAATTCGATAACACTTTTTGACTAAGCACCTACCATACGTGTGTAAACCGGTCCGCCATCTTTGGTGGTCTATTCCGTTTCCTAAAAAGGATGTTCCGGATCACGATCCAGACAGTGAAACTCGCTGAAAGAATGTCGTTTTAATGTCAGTGTTGACACGACCGTTGATACGGCGTTTTTCAGCATTGCAGTTGGCAGTTTAAACCTTATAATTTAAGCTACGTTTCAATATTCGCGAAATGTTTCATTTTGCGAGTCTAGAGAGATTCGCGAATATAAGCGTACATATACTCCTCGCCAAAAAAATCAGCATACTTATAAATGAGCTAAGCAGCAGATATAACTGATACTTAGGACTTTGGTCTTATCCGATGTCATAAAGTTCACAGAAGAAGCCGAGGCATTGGAATTATGGAACCCAGCAGTTGCTTGGATACACAGTGATAAAAGTTAAGAACACTGTATTTAAATGACAATTTTGACCCTTTTCAAAACTGTGGCCAAAACATCACCAAATTTACATTCCATCTTCTCCAAAGTAGCAAAGTGTACAGACAAAATGTTAAATTCTAATGGGCTACATTAATTGTAGTCATGCCAGTTCAAATTCGGTTATTATAGGCAAACTTGTCAAAACTTGTTTCCAAAACGACCGAGAGTACAATTTTCCTATATAACATCTTATCATTTTTGTCTTACGGAAAATTGGTAGGCTTTCATACTAATACTGGGACGTCAAACTTTTTATGCAACACATCAGTTACATGTTCTCTTAGCTGACTGCACGCCTTTTTGTATGCAGAAAGTTAGAATAGTGGGTAACTAGAAAAATTCTTTACAATTACACACGCCAATATTTTCTTAAAAAATGATATGTGTGGGCCAAAAGGTCTACAGGCACATGCCTATGCATACTCTCTCTCTCTCCAAGTCAATAATTTATATCGTTGTTAAATATTTTGCAATTGTTCTGCAGGATGTAACAGAACTACAGGTGTAAGAATAGTCTCGAGTATTTACATGTAGGCCCGGTGTGCCCGACTTAAGCACTAACCTTGACTCTTATTTCAAGGATTTGCTTACAGATATGATGTTATATGTATATAAACGTACACGTTGTGGGCCTCGGAATCGCAGTCGGCTAAGATCTGGCTTACCGAGTTCAAATCCCGCGGCAGCGGAATTCGTCACACCGTAAATGGCGCTCCCTTGCGCGCAGAATGTCATTATAATCTTAATAAGATGCACCGTCTTTCTTACCCAATAAAATGCACCTTCTTTCTTACTATTTTATATCAACAGAGAAATAATTTCATACACGACAGTAAGGTACAATAACAATTAGTTATGCTTAGTGAATTTTAACAAGCGTGCAAAATTCATTCTATCGAAGCTTCTAGTGGACTGATCGAATTTGACAGTTATTAGCAGCGCGTGTTTGTTACCGCCCTGGCAGTTCTTTTGGATCAAGGTATATGCAGTCTGAACTGGGTCTTATATCGCTGCTCTTCTTATAGGCACTAGACTTATATTTGGCTTGTGCAAGCAGCAGTTGGCTTATCAAACTACGCAACTTTATGCAACTGCTGATCTGAGTCTACGCAATTTGCCTATGGCATTTTTATTACTAAGTTGACTTTGATGTCCCTTCTCTTTCATATTGTAATTATGATTTATCAATATCATATGCGTTGTTATTACCTTATTGGATGACGATGAGCCCATATGGTGCAAATGAAAACAGACGGAAAGGTGCACACTCAGTCTATAGATAATTCGATTATATTGATTTACAGCCACATATGGAACGCTTTTACATTAACGATGCATATGTGATGTATATATGTTTGAGTGTTTTTGAAGACCATTTTAAACCAAACTTCAATGGTTAAAAATATTAAAAGAATCTACCTTTAAAACAAATTTTGACCAACTGTTTAAAATTTAGATACATGACATTTTCACGTGAAATATTTTCATATAGTTGACAAATTCTCTCTCTCTCTCTCTTTCCCAGAGGGGGTTGGTCATACCCAAAAGATAGGGAGGCGGGGTGCATTTATACGATATAAAAAACTATTATTGTGACTTTACAGCAACCGCTGTCACCACAACTAAGGTAGTTGCAAATTGCAAAAAAGTGAAATTAACAATTAGCAAACTACCTCAAAATAACTTTTTACCCACAGAAAGTATACTAAATTTTACGGTAAAAGAGACCAGTTTGTTGCTAGACATTGTGGGACAGTAACGTTACTTTTTATGACTGTATTATATTAAACTCTTGCTAATTAATTTCGCATATCTTAATATATAATATCTGCCAACTGAGAACTCTGGAGAGACCTGAGGAGACCTGAGGAGGTCTCTGAAACAGTTTTCCATATCAAATAGTGCTGTAGTTTCCAATAAGTCTATTGAATAGGGCTTAGCAGCCACGAATGTCTGTTACCATAAAATTTACGAGAAAATTTTACAGTGTATTAGTCAATTTCCTCGTAATATTTCTGTCACACTGTCCTAATTACTACCGTCAGTTCAAATCTCTCTCTCTCTCTCTTTCTCTCTCTCTATCTGCAAGTATGTACTGGAAAAATACAACGGTTTCAGTCGAGTTTTCTGCTTTAACTCTTTTTTGACATGCGCAAACAGGCGAGGCATCTCCTCAAGTGGATTTCTTGTACTACAGAATATTACATCTCCGAATCTTGACAAGTCCTTTAAGAACAGTCTAATATATACCTACACAATTATCTCAGGCAGTTCTGTCCAGTAATATAAGCACCACGAAGAGCTGCAACTTGGCGAAACAGATATAGATTGAGAGAAAATGTCATATTTTTCTGTCTAGATTTAGAATAATAGACATGTAGTACAATTACTTAATGCGCCGCTGCATTTTTTTATTCGTTTTACGGAATTATCCGCAAATATTGCACTAACTGACATTAAATATGCCTAACAAAATATATTTGTTCTTAATTTATTTGTATTTGTAATTTTTTTGAAACTTTATTCAGAACAGGCTTGGAATGTTTGCTGAAGTGTAAATATAAAATAATATCTTTGCATATAACACGTCGGCTCATAGTAAATATACTGTAAAACCAAGTATTTCGAGTAAGGTGCTGGCTTATGCTAATATATGCATAACTAAGCCATTTACCGAGTATTTCAGGAGACATAAATTGATTTCTATAAGGGCTAGATTCAGTATCATTTGACAGCCCGCTCGAGGCAGAGTAAATGTAAAATAACATTGACGCATATTTCCATTCACAGTAAATTTGCTATAAAACCGAGTGTTTAACTCATGTGCAGGCTTATGCAAATATGCGTAAAAACAGGTATTTACCGAATATTTGAAGATATATAAATATAAGTAAATATGAGGGTTAGATTCAATATCATTTGACAGCCTGTTTGATGTAGCGTAAATGTAAGATAATATTTACGCTTACGTCCATTCACAGTAAATATCATATAAAACCAAAAGTTTAACTCATATGTAGGCCTGGGCAAATGTATGCGTAAACGAAGGTATTTACCAACTGTTTGAGACGACATAAACAGATGTTAATATAAGGGCTAGATTTGATATTGTTTCGCTTGCTGTTCAAATACGAGTAAATGTAGGGCAATATTTACATGTACGTCCATCCTCGGTGGCTAACCTGTAAATCCACAGATGTCAAAGGTTTTGTTGGGCCTATGCAAATGTATGGGTAAAACAACGCATTTACATAGTATTTGCAGTACGATAAATAGGAATAAATACCGAGTTATGTTTAAGATAATGTGATACCCAGTTCAAAGACGTGTAAATATAAGTCAATATTTACATATTATTTAACGTTAGTGCCATACCATTGTAAAAGCCGGCGCTTACGGTATTTACAAGGGCGTTCAAATATAAGCGTAAACATTTGTATTTAAGAAAGTGTACTAAAGTATGGAATCATTATTGAACGTATGCAACATTTAAAATATATTTCCTCATCTATGTGAATG
The DNA here is from genome assembly GCA_963989385.1 of Ctena decussata. NCBI lineage: Eukaryota > Metazoa > Mollusca > Bivalvia > Lucinida > Lucinidae > Ctena > Ctena decussata. The sequence continues at coordinate 72,345,668 of OZ022511.1, forward strand.
AATGTAAATATAGCGGTAACATTTGCAAGGTTTTGAAGTTATAATAAAAGTTAGCAAATATATTACAGGTTTACCATTACGCGTCCAAGTAATCAAACGTAAAGTGCATATAACAGGCTGCGTTTGCGTTGATAGTGCATACCCTAGTAAATATGAGTAAAACGACCTTTTCATGCAGTGAAGTATGATAAGGATCTATCAAAAACAGTCGAGAAAACGTGATGACGCCGTTTTCCCCATTATAACTATATGGGGGCTATCTGTTGCCATGGAAACCAGAGTTCAAAGCTGATCTGCACCAAAACCTAATGAAGCCATTCCCCCACCCCAATGATGCTTCAGTTAAAAATGATTGCAATCGGCCCAGTGGTTTCTGAGATATTTATGTTTGAAAGTGTTGACGCACGCACGCACGCACGCACGCACGCACCCACGCACCCACCCACGGACGGACGACGGCTCGACTCCCATCCTATAAGCTCACCTCTGAACCGAAGAGCTAAAAATCGACAAGTTCACCTGCTCAGATTCAGCAAGAAAAAATACTTGAAGATAATATGGCGGAAAACTCTCATGCTTGTAATGACTGTGGATAATTATTTGAAAATGTTCATGCCCTGCAAAGGCATGTGAAAACATGGTGCTCTGAGAAAGAAGAACCAACATTGGTTGTTTAAGCGTGCACAGATGATTAATAAAGAAAACTGGGAAGAAAAATATGATGAATATATCAAACGTGTGCTGACAGAAAAAGAAGCAAACCGAAAGGCTAATGCAAAGCTAGAAAATCAGGATGTGAAACAATTTATGCTTAATATAAAATCCTTATTTGGTATTTGCTTAAATGGAGAGACGGCCACCTTCACCAGAAAGTGATGAAAAAGGTAGACACATTTCTAGAACAAGGCTACAATGATGACAAAGCTATTCAGATGGCAATAAAAGGCTTTCAACACAATTTAGAAGGCTACCTGGACCCTACAGATTTTGATGATGGTACTAGTGAAAGCGAAAATGAAACGGACGAAAAGACTGAAGATGAGGAAACTGAAGAAGACTAAAGCTGTATATAATACATGACGGTTCCTGAAAAGTGTCAAAATTGATTAAAAGCTGACTGAGTCAACATGTAGTGGGAAAACTATTTAAAGAATATATATTATAAACCTTCAACCCCGCAAGTCTGTCAGGTCCTGACAAATTATATCAATTTGTGAAAAAAGATGGAAAATATTATTTGATAAGCAAATATAAAATAAGAAACTGGTTACAAAGACAAGAAGCCTACGGGTTACAAAAGAAGCTAGGAAACCGTTGAAAAGAAGTAGAATTGTAGTGGCAGGCATCGACGATCAGTGGTCGGCAGATTTGATGGACATGGTGAAATTCGCTAAATCTAATCAAGGAGTAAGGTTTATTTTGGTGGTCAAAGATGTGTTTTCAAAAAACCTGTGGCTTCGACCTTTAAAAGACAAGAAAGGATCGTCTGTTGTCGAAGCATTCAAATCCATATTCAAGAAAGGAAGAAAACCAGAAAGAATAGAACAGACAAAGGTCAGGAGTTCCGAGCCAGGGTTGTACAGTCACTGTTTAAGTCGGAAAATATAAGACACATGTTTGCGGAATCAGATGTCAAAGCTTCCGTAAGCGAACGAGTTATCAAAACTATAAAGTCAAGAATATACAGATATTTTACACACACTCAGTCTTACAAATATGTGAATGAACTCCAAAATTTTGCCGAAGGATACAATAATACTGTTCACAGAACAATAGATATGAGGCCAATCGACGTCAGGGGAGACAACGAAGAAGAAGCGAGAATGGCTACTTATCTTTCAAGAAAGATGCATCAAAGATCTATCAAAATATTGAGATTTAAGTTTTAAGTCGGAGATTATGTGCGTATTTCAAATACAAGAACTATCGTTACACGCGCATATGACGAATCTTGGACAGGCGAGATATTTAAAGTGGCACAAAGATTTGTGAGGGATGGTGTACCACTCTATAGACTGACTAAATATAATGGAACTAAAGAAATCAAAGGCAGTTTTTACACGTCGGAATTCTCAAAGACGGAACCACCAGAAACATTTAAAGATGAAAAAAGTTTGAAAACCCGAGGCAAGGGATAACATAAACAGTACTATGTAACATTTCTTCATTATCCAAAACAGTTCAATCAGTGGATATTAGCTAGTGATGTCCGAAATGTTTGACAGCTTTTATTATAATTATATATGTATGACTTTTCTTGTATGTGAACATGTTATGTTTTTACTATGTAAATAAAATGTGTCTGAGATTGTTGTTGTTGTTTATAATCTCAATTGTTTATCGGCTCTTTGAGACAGTATATCAGTTTATATCAAGCCGTCTGCCAGAGAGAGAGGGAGAAAAAATACATTAGGAGACTTATAAACGCCAAAACAATACTGTCACACACCTGCTGCATGCATAGCTTGTCCTTGAGGCCTTACCTCGCCTCGCAACCCCCTACACCCTACTATTATAGGACGCACCGGCACTGAAAGTTACAAACCACCATGGCCCGACCCATCCACCCCTTCTTACTAAATTGAATGCATATTACACACTATTAGTCAATGAATATTATTACCAATGCAAATGTAAGGATATGCTATAATATTCGTGTAAATGTCACTCATATAAACTTTATATCTGTTAGGTTAAAATGTTAATAAAGGTGTATAAAACGTTCAATTGTTATTAACTTATAACCCTTGATTCGGTTAATTTATATACTCACCAGAGTTTTTCTGTCCTGCACTGTACCATGTCTCATTAGAAGAGAAGAGATGTTGGTAAACTGAGTCTTTCTGTGTCAGTATGTAGTTCTTAAAAGGAAAAATAAATATAACGTTCACCTTTAAATGCTCTGTATTTCAAGGCAAATAATGGTGAAAGAGAAGCAAATGCCTTATATACCGAGACACTTCAGCCTAAATCCTTGATAAGATAAAATACTCTTATTCACAACCGAATCGTCCCAGTGTAGGGATTAGGTCAAAAAGAAAAGTCTTTATAGTCTTGTTAGTGTAAAGGTTAAACGTCTATACAAACTATCTACAACCATTGTGAATGTAATTTAAGTTTACAAAGTAATACCAGATCTCTCAATTGTCAAATATTTGTAAAAAATTTCGTCTGCTTAAAATACCTGTTTCTGTATTATTACTAGAGTCTATTGTAGTACTTGACTGGTGGTTATCTATACAATAAATGACAAAATATCGGAAAATTTTTAGCTTTACAGTCTCAACATAATATTTGATTGGACATTGTAAAATTAAACCGGTTTAAACCGGTAAGGGAGTATTGCACAACCTTAGTGTCGTCTGCTCTTGCGCTTGGTTTCACTTTACCTAGCTACTGTTATCGTAGGGCATATTAATAGATGGGGAACCTGTCTTACAGGCATAATTGTTTAAAGTCTCCATAGTCCTATAAGTGGTAAAAAACGTCTAAACGAAAATCCTTATGAAAAGCGCTTCAATCTTTACATTTGGTGATAAAATATGGGATGATGTGGCTGTATTGATCCAAATACCTGGCAAAATGCATGGGGAACGTGTTTTTTAAACACGACAATTCGTTCTACAAAATGGAGATTTCCTTATCTGGCTTCCCGTTGAGCGATGCAATATAAACAAAAGCGGTACAGTGAAATGGACTCCACTGCTGTACATTGTATTTTTACCATTTTTTATTGTTTACGAAATCGACAGTAGGTCATTTTAGTTGGCAACTAAAATGACCTAAATCAATTTTCGAACTCTTTTTATGTGAAACTCAATGATGTTTTATTGGTTTAAAGTTGGCTAATCGCTGTGATTTACAATGACGAAAGTATGGCGACAAGCTTGCAGCGATACCTCACGATAAAATTTTTCATCCTAATAGAGCAATGGGGCCTTTAACGGGTGACTGTTGATTTAAAGAAAAATAAATCAAATTATCTTATTATAAAGGTGATTATTTAATCAAAATATGAGGATAAAACCGGTTGTATAATGACAGTTTACATATGCATAGGTAGTTTTGTTTAACTTCTTTTTTCAAGTCTCAGAGGCATCACAATGTAATAAAACATAGTGCAAACACTGATCTTGCTGTACATAGGTTTTCTTGTGACGACATCTGCGTGATAGGGACAAAAGAATAATAGACATGTTTACACAAGCCCAGACAAGATTATTTCATTCAATCACTGGTTACCAAAACCAATAAACACAAGTTAAATATGGGGACCAGTTTACCTGTATTTTGTCGTTTGCTGAACCGTATTATCTGTTCTGATTGGATGGATTGATAGGTGTCAGAACACCTGGATGGCTGTCACACCTGGCTGGGACTAGATCCGAAAATTGACTGCACCGGGCGTCATGACATCATTTACATAGAGTATATAGGGAAAAGGGTAATCAAGGTCATCTATAGAGATGAGGATAACTACTTCTATTGATTACAATATTTTAGAATAGTTTACAATATGTCTAATATCCATCAACATAATATTAATGATATCAATTTAGTAACCCACCTTGGCATTTTAAATATTATGCTTTTCATGAGATTTACTCAATAAGCTTATAGCTTACGTTCAGATCCTATTCACTTTAGTAATTTTGTGTATGTGGATATGTATAAGATATGATTTTGAGAACAAAATGTGTTTAAACTAAACTAGAGGTACTAAACTAGTCAAGCATTCATGAAAAAAAGTCGCGCGTAGGGGCAAAATCGCGCTTTCGTAGGCTAAAAAGGCGCACATTCCTATACAGGACGCACAAAAGAAAATTTCGATAAAGTCGCACAAACGTATTGCTTTCCTGCCCACACATAGGCGCAGACTAATCAGTGAATCGGATTTCACTGGCTTGAGTGGAGATACTGTTGAGATGTATATTGCAACCAGATGTGTACGACAACAACTTCATGTTTAGGTTAAATCCTTTTCATTCAGTCATCGTACATTCCTTTTCTGTTGGCGTTTACATATGGTACAACTTGGCAAGCCTTTCCTTTTAAAAGGATTCTTTATTTTGTTTACAGATGTAATATTCAAGCTGCTGCAAATTGAAAGATCTACTGTGGGCTTCAATTTTATTTGTTCACGCAAAAGTACAATGTTAAAGGATCAAGAAAGGATCAAGCAATCTAACCCCTACTTCCCTCCTTCCCCCACCCTCTAATTCCCTCCTCTGTGTAGTCACTGCTACACTGTCGACCTTGTTTGCATTTTAATGCCTAAATTGGTAGCTCTCATGTTGAAAATTAAGAACCGTTTATGGGTGTTTCGCTTATTTAGCATAAGCACCTCGAAGTCAGTCTGAAGAATGTATTTCACAAGACAAAATTGATAAGAACACAAGCAACCTGAGACTAGTCACGGTTTCTGTATTTCTGAGAAGTATCTGATTAGCCACCGCCTGGCAAATCAAACACAATGGTATGTGCACCAAGCAAAGACTCAGCTCAGCCTGGGCATCCGCTCGGTCTGGCCGAAGTTTTTTTGTCCAGCATAAAGAAACTTAGACCCATAGCTACCCATTGACTGAACTGACTTCGAAGACTCTGATCAGACTGGGCAGATACCCTGACTGACCTGAGTCTTCGCTGGTCACACACAGTTTATTGATTTTACGTGCTGACTTGATTAGGCTTTCGTTCTGAGTGAACACTAAGACAGAAAATCGCCATAATAAATGCTGCGTCATGACATTTTCTTATATTGCCAATAGGGGGATTTTCCCAGGGGTTTCAAGAAAGATTTTAACCTTTGTTACCAAAGTGATTATTTTACTGTAGGCAATATTAATTCTATGGGAAGAGCATACCTACTTTTCGTGGCAAGTTATGAGCAAAAACTGTAGACATGACATAGTGTTAGGTGCAAACACTATTCTTTTCTCCACTTAATATCGTTGTGCGTTGCTTTTGTAAAATGATTTTGTTATACTTCGTCAATGCAGTATTTTGTAAGTTTAGTACTGTTCGAAACCTCCACAAAATTTCAGCAAATGACATAGATTTTTTAAAACATAGAGCAAAAGAGTATGCTGATGTGATTTCTGCGTCAACGTCATCCTTAAACTGGTTTATTGAATATTAACTTCCGTTACCAAATGAGTAGTTATTTTACACTGCGAAATGTAGGTTTGATGTAAGTTTCAAACATAGCTAAATGACACATGTGTATAGGAAACATCTGTCAAAAAAGCCTAAAGTGAGATTTGTGGCGTTCTGATCTCAGTATTATTCAGAATTGTAATCGTAAAATACTAGGGAAGAAATAGTTTAGGAAAGTGGAATTACAGCCAACTTTCAGATTCGATGAATTTTGTCCAAATTGTTAAATGGTTTAATGAACTAAACGTTTTTGATTGGCGTTTTATACCTATTCTCCTCTTTTAATTTTCATGAATTTTTCAATATTTTCGAACGTCTAATTGCACATCTAAACGTTGAATGACTGTCTATATAATTAAAATCTTAAAAAGTTCCTTCAAGAGCAGAGAATACATATAGAAGTAGGAACATGGGCCAGACAACATAGTTTCGGCTAATAAAGCCTCGTCAGTGACCCTGACAATATCTGGTAACGAAACCAGAATAGAACATACTGTAATTTCTTAATTTTTATTGGGCAGTCGATTCAAAGACAGATTAGTTTCAAAAGGATCCAAATAATACAAAAAAAAACAATGATCTAGAATAATGGTCTAAATCGATCTCACTCATATTGTCCGCGGCCTTGTATTTTGTCAGGGATTTCCCTGTACTTTCTGACTCGCTATGGGTTCTACCTAGATATTGGACGAGGACAAATATCTACAGGTGCGATTTATTAGCTATAAACACAGACAGAAGAAAAACTAGGGTATTTTTGCTGACAAGAGGTCATATTGATGTGGGGCTAAATGTAAGCATCTTAGGACAAGTAATTAAGCGTTCACAATCGTTTATACAAAACTGGGGAAATTTGGTTATCTGGTTGTGGACTGGTACAGTATCTCTGTCCATATTTTAATTGTAGTGTCGTACATTTTAGAAATATTCTTTGAGATACAGAACAGTTTGTGTGGTACGGTTAATGCGCACTATATTTGTTTTCGCAATAACGTCAAAGAAAACTATTTTGCTAAATCAGGAAGTTTGATTTTTATCAGATATTACGACTCCAGTCCAGCGTATATATCTGATGGAAGAATAAGGCAATTTCTTTCCGTAACTGCTCAGTATTACTGTTAAGAGAATGGCACACTACCGCGCAGAAATCGATCATACCCTTGACCCGTATTCGGTATTTTTAGAATTCCGTGAAAACAAGTGATCGACAATAAAAGATTATCTCTTTTAAAGTCTTCATAGTCCTAAAACGTCTAAGCTCAAATCACTATAAAAAGTGGTTCAACCTGCACATTTGTAATAAAATGTGGGCTGATGTACATATATTGAGTCATATAACTGACAAAATGTAGACAAAATAAGAAAAAGATTTTGAAAACAACAACAACAACATTTGCTCTACAAAATACTATTTCCTGTTCTGGTTTCCCGTCTAGAAATGCTAGATAAACACAGGCGGGATAGTGATCCGGACTACACGCCTGTACATTGTACTTTTTAGTTTTATTCCAAGTAATAAAATCGAAAGTAGGTCATTTTAGTTGCCAACTAAAATTACCCAAGCAAATTTTCAAATCCTTTTATGTGAAAATCTAGGCTGTTTTATTTGTTTAAAGCAGTCTTATACGGACATATACAATGACGAAATTATAGTGAGAAGCTTGCAGCGATACCTCATGATAAAATGTTTCATGCTGATAGAGCAATGGGACCTTTAAATTTGTTTTTATTGTCGCACTTATACATTTAGTAACGAGCATATGCTTTGTGCAATATAGACATGTAGCTCTCTTGTGGTTTCGATAATAAGATTATACGAGTACACGTGTACCAGGTAAAGTTTAAAAGTCGGAACTTAACTATTTTGGGCTTGGTCGTTGCAAATAAATTGAATAGTATTTGATTTGGAACAACGTGCAATTAACCGCTCCCATTGTGATACTCGTACTCATTCAGAAGTAGATCAGTGAGAAAAAGTGGCCAGCTTACCTCACTGTCCTGGGTCGAATGCCACCGGATACATGATTCTTTCCAACCTTAAACGGGGTTTCACTTCACACAACTTTACATCATTACCCTTCCACCGACTCGATATGGCTGAAATACTGTCAAAAGAGCCGTCAATCATGAAGCATTCCTTGTCCATTCATCCATCTATCAATTCAGAGGAAATTCTAACGCAAAGTCACGATTTTGACAGGTTTCATAGTCATGAATATGACTGATATGACTGAAATACGATCAAAAGAGCCGTAAACCATAAGGCAGTCCTTGTCCATCCATCCATCCATCTATCCATCCATCCACCCATCCATTTTAAGGCATAGTCATGACTATGACTGGTTTCAGTTGCACATTTAATCGATGGCATTTTTTATGTATACCTTGATCCAAAAGAATTGCCATGCCGGTGACAAATATGAGCTGCCAATTACTTTCAGCAATTCGATCAGCCCACAAGCAGATTCGGTGGAGTTAATTTTGCCGCTTGTTCAAATTCAATAAGCATAATCAGTCGGGTGACTTACGGTTTTCCATCACGCACATTTGTGATGGTTAATCATGTACTTCAAATGTACTGAAGTGATGATCAACCATAACACACTTGTCTATTTTTATTTATTGTTTTTTTACCTCAAGATGTCACCACCTGTCCAAATGATAAAGCATGATGGTAACCAGTAACGATAGTTTGTTCTGGTGGCAAAAAGGCAAAAACCGTAATGCACTTTTCTGCTGAGAAACTGATAGAACACCTTGAGTAACTCATACATTTAACATTTAATAGTATAATGTTAGCATTGTAGACACTTTTGATCCTAGCAGTTTATAAAACATAGAAAGAAAACAAGTATTTTCATGGAAATAAAACAAGTCAAACACACAGCAATGTTTACTTCACTTTGACCATTATTCTGTAAAATTAGCCAAACTATAGACTGTTTGTACTGGGAATAGATATGGACAGGGCCAAATATTAATTTAAAATGTAGACAGGTCATTATCAACATGGTCCATAAATTAAGATGCTATTTTAGTGAGTTCGACTGAAAGGTATTGGTAAGGGTTACAGCTGACCATCACTAAATGTGCGTGATAGAAACCCTAAGTTCCCAGACTGATATCGCATTGTTATTCCCCCGACTTTGCAAAGCAAAGCAAAGACGGGCTCATGCAAATCCCTTCGTGTGCGTCTGGGTGTGCATGCGCGTGTCTTTGTAAAAATTATTCATCTGTTTCGTTTAGCTCGGTTTCTAAGTAATCGCGATTGCAAGAGTCTTCAAACTTGTTCCATACATACGTTTTGGAAAGATCTACTGAAAGCAGTCATGCATATTGGGCACAGTGCTAAGTTTGACAGTTGACTGAACAGAGAAAAATTATTCACCTGTTGCGTTTAGCTCAGTTTCTAAGTAACCATTAGGGCTAGAGTCTTCACACTTGCTGCATAGATACGTCTAGGGAAGATATACTAAAAGCAATGATGCATATTGGGCTATTAGGCTATGACTTCTATTTCACGGTTGATTAAACATAAAAATATTCACCTGTTTCGTTCACCTCAGACTCAAAGTAACCGCAAGGGCCAGAGTCATCAAACTGGCTCCATAGATACTTCGGGGAATGATCTACTGAAAGCAGGTATGCATATTGGGCCATGACCTATATTTCACGGTTGATTGAACATAGAAAAAATATTCACGCCTTGCGTTTAGCTTGGTTTCTAAGTAACCGCAAACTTATTCCATAGATACGTCTGGGGAAAAACTACTGAAAGCAGCCATGTACAAGGGAAGATAAAAAAGTTCCCGGAAAAGTTCTGTATTCTCTTTACTGTTTTACTTTCTTCAATGAAATTTCACACTATCCGACGTTCATGTAATTGTGATTCATATCATACGAAACAATTGACTTATGTCTAACCAGTTTCATGCACGCGCCACCAACGTTACGACCGGTAACGTGACCCGGCCCAGCTAAAGTTACGTTGCATTTTTATCGCTTCTAATAACAATTTCTGAACGTTGTTTATCTATGAAATGTATGTAGTAACGTTAATTCATTCATCTAAACTTAGAAATATTTATCTTCTCTTTATGGTCATATTTTTTTGGAAGTTGTTTTGATTTTTCTAACGAAATGATGTCTAATTCCAACTTACCCTTTAAAAATCAAATGTGTGGGGAAGGGGTAATTTAAGGGCAGATAATTTGCATTACGTTAAAAAATGGAATTGTCATGATCAAGCTTCATGAACCTTAGATAATGGCAATTCGTTCGTTATATATGTGATGTACCCTTTCAGTCGAACTATTCCAGCAATGCGACAACGCAATCTGATATCTGCAACAGTATTAGCTGTCTATCAAAAGTCTTAAATGAAGCAGCAGCAAGGCTACATCAGCAAGTTTTGTCAAAATTCAGCCACAGTCTTAAGATAATTCCTTTTGTATAAGTAGCTTCATGTACCACACTCTTCTAAATGCTGCAGATAGTAATATATTGATATAATCTTAATTATTACAAAGATGGCCGATACATCATTGCTGCTGGGTGAGATGGGCATTTGCTGGAAGTTCATTATGCTGCCGATTTCAGGTTGTGTTGTCGTATTGCTGGAATGGTTCAACTGAAAGGCATAAATCATATATCTAACGAAATGCCATTATCTCTAGTTTATGAAACCTATCATACCACTTCCGTATTATAAGGTAAAGTAAGTTATCTGCCCTTGAATTACCCCACCCCACATATTTACTGATTAAAGGTCACGTTGGACTTAGCTATCATTTCGTAGAAAGAATCAAACAACTTACAAATTTGTAATGAACATCAAGATAAGATATATATTTTTAACTTTATGTAAAGTAACTCATGTTTACATTAATAATTTGTGACAAAGCAACGTTCGAATTTGCTATTAGAAAAGATAAAATGAAACGTAACGTTAGCTGGGCCGGGTCACGTTACCGGTCGTTACGTTGGTGGCGCGTGCAATAAACTGGTTAGACATATGTTAGTTGTTATGTATGATATGAATCACAATTACATTAAGGCTGCCTGGTATAAAATTGTATTGAAGAAAGTAAAATAATAAAGGGTGTACAGCAGTGGCGCATAACGTGCCATGACGTATATTTCACAGTTGATCGAACATAGAAAACTATTCACTTTTTGCGTTAAGCTGAGTTTCATAGTAACCACAAGTGCTAGAGTCTTACAATTTACTCCATAATATACATCATGGAAAGATTTATTGAAAGTAATGATGCATAATGGGCCATGACCCAGGTTTCATGGTTGATTGAACATAGAAAAATTATCATCGCTGCATTTAGCTCAGTTTCTAAGTAATTTCAAGGGCCAGGGCCTTCAAACTTGATCCATAGGTACTCCTAGGAAAGATCTACTGAAAGCAGCGATGCATATCGGACAGTGAGCTGTATTTATGGGCTAGTGTTTTGACTTATATCTCCAAGACTACTTTTTAAGAGAACTTTTTAAGATTTTAATTGATGTATGAACATGATTGCTTGGGCTAATTACATAGTATGATCCAAATTTCAACCTCAAACTGGCAGTAGGTCACAGTGACTTATATTCCATGGTCCAGTGATTTTGCCTTGTGTCTTGGAGACTATTTGATGTACGAACATGATTACTTGGGATAATGACTTGTATGATCCAACGTTTCACCTTAAACTAACAGTAGGTCACACTTACCTATATGTCATGGTCCATTGACCTTGCTTTATATCTTGAAGACTTTATGATTTACGAGCACGATCCTTCTGATAATGACGCAGTATGACCCGAAGTTTGACCTCAAACAAACAGTAGGTCACAGAGACCTATATTTTAAGGTCCAAAGGGTTTGTCTTATTACTTAAAGACTATTAGATGCACGAACATGTACAGGAGATGACGTTCATAAAAGCGTTTCTCTAACCGTCAGATCCTGTACCATGTTGCATATTGTACTGTTTTGTAGCCATGTAGTTTGTACTCAATAAAAACGGTACAAACAAACATGATTGCTTGCAATAATGACTCTGTATGACCGGATATTTGACCCCAAACTAACAGTCGGTCACAGTGACCTATATTTTATGGTCTAGTAAAATATGCCAGATATTTTATTAGACTTTTTCATGGATTGATCTTATACTTCGTTAATGGTTTGGGCTCAAACTGTAAGTGACCTCATACTGATTATAGGTCAGTGTGCCTATTTCACAGTCCAGAGATTTTGCATATTTGTATTACTATTTTATGGATTTGCATCATAATGTGATACATGGTTTGGGCTGACACTATGAATGATATCATCTTAGTTCAAGGTCAGCCTGCCCTGTATTTCATGGTCTAATGATTTTGCATAATATTTCTAACACTTTAACATGGATTTGCATTATACTTGAGTTACAGGTGGGGCTGACACTGTGAGTGACCACATACTAATTGTAGGTCAGTGTGACCTATATTGCATGGTCCAGTAATTTAAGGCAATATGTCTAAAGCAATTTCATTCACTTTTATTAAACTTTGTGTAATGGTATATTCAGATACAGTGATTGACTTCATGTTACTATTAGGTGACTGTGACCTATATTATCCTGTCCATTGAAGAGGTTTGGGTTTTTTTTATAGGAGAACTGTTTATTTTGCCACTGCTGTTTATCTTATTTCACTTGGCCGGTATTGTCCATATTAAACTTGAGCTTGCTAAAGTCTAGCTCCCGCAAAGTCGCACTTTATTGTCTTCTGACTATTCTTGTTTAACCTTCTGTCACCAAATTTAATGTCATGTATGAGAGACTATCTATGTTGATACAAGAAATGTAAGAAAAAAAATGCATTTTATTGAGATGACAATGAAATTCTGCACGCAAAGGAGCACCGTTCACGGTGTGACGAATTCTGCCACCGGCGGGATTCGAACTGGGTAAGCCAGGAGCCTACTGCGCTTCGAAGGCCCATTTTGTATACGATTATATACTTGAAACATTATTCATGTATGTAAAGCCTTTAAATAAGAATCAGCATTGTGCAAAAGTCGGGCACACGCTACATTTAAATACTCGCAACAATTTATTCACGCGTATATTCTAGACTATTCGTAAATCTCTGTAGGCTCGGAAAATGAAACATTTCGCGTATACTGAAACTTAATCGAAATTATAAGGTGCAAACAGCCAAGCGCAATGTTGAAAAACGCCGTATCAACGTTGCTGCCCTTTAGGTCTGGAAACAATGTCGTATCAACATTGGCGTTAATACGACGTTGCTTCAACGGGTCTGTGCCCATCAGATTAGTAGCACGCTGTATAAATTAAGAGACACGCCGAAATAATTCTTCTTATACACTTATACAGTGTGCAGATTATCAGTGCAACAACGAAGCCACAGATCAACCCGCGCATCCTCCCAGTATAATTATCAGCCCATCTCCTATTATACGCGGGATGGATTCAGATATAACATTATCAGCCTATGCGAAGACAAACATAGAGTTCTGAATAGTAAGCCCCTTTGGATGGATAGATGACGAGATTTTACGTCTTTTTCAACAGTATTTCAGTTATATCAGGGCTATGGAAGACGCATGATAGCTAAAGGCTCTGTGCAATGAAACACCGATAACGATAAAAATAATAAATCCGCATCCGGAAATCGAACTCGGAACCGCTAATCAGCTGGCCAGCCATTAACCCCGGTACTGAGCGGATGGGGCTCACAAGACCCTTTGAAAGCAAGGGATGCATCAAAGAAACCAAATCAGCAGTCTCGGTTTAATTGGGTCCGTACATGACCAGTAATGGATGTACATCGGCCACGTCCCCATACACCAGCTTGAGCAGAACTGTGTTTTCAAAATGAATCTAAGTGAATTCAGTGATCCCGAAGGACCAGAAAATATAATCTGCACTATGATAATGTACACGCCTGTTCATTTTGTACGTTCAAATATAAATTCTTTGGGTCATGAGGACAGTCGTCAACGTTCACACAGTTAATTTTGGATCAAGAGGTTTCTACAGTGAATTCGGTCACACATAATGTATATATGATTATACATGTTGATCAGGAGTTGGGCTGGACATCTGCCAAAAGGAAAGACACTTATAGCATGCGTGAATGTTGAATACACAGATCAGCCAGTGCATTCTATTCACTACTATTGACATTCTTAATTTATCAATACGGTGACCCGCAACGTTTTGCGATTTATATGTATTTCGTTGCTAAGAAAGGTAAAACTTCGATAAAGACTCCGGTCAGTCCGCGCATCCTCGAATTCGGTCTGGTAAATCTCTTGGATCAGAGGTGAAACTTCTGAACACCAAAACCGATTGAAACTTTGGTCATGTTAAACTATGTGTGAAGCATTGACATACCTTTTAGATAATATTTACATTAGATTTGGTACTAAGACAAACAGACAAATTGTTGGTGTGTCCATGGATACTAATTGTGCTCCTCTTGTGGCGGATTTGTTTTTATTATGCTAAGAAAGAGATTTCGTGACTTCTCTTTCTAATAATAAACAATCTGAAATTATTGAAGCTTTTAACTCTACATCTAGATATCTAGTTGATCTTTTAAATATTAACAATCCTTGCTTTTAAGGCATGGTGAATCAAATTTATCCACAATACCTGCAGTTAAACAAAACTAATGCAGCCGATACTGCAGCCCCATTTTTGGATTTACATTTATCTGTTTCAAATGGATTTATTTCATTCAAAATTTATGATAAACGCGATGACTTTGATTGTGACATAGTAAATTTTCCATTTTATGATGGTGATGTTCCCCGTTCTACCTCTTAACGGGGTTGACATTTCTCAGCTTATTCGGTTTGCTAGAGTGTGTAGTCATGTGACTGACTTCAATGCCCGTAATAAAATTTTAACTGCTAAGCTCTATAGATGTCATTAACTTCGAAAAGCATTTTCAAAATTCTTTCACCGACACTATGAATTGGTTTCTAAATTCGATGTCGGATTAAAAACTCTTTTGCAACAGGGCCCATCGGAACCAGAACTTTACGGTGACAGTCTATAAATTCAAAAATATTGTGGGTAGGTCTATTTTTTCTGAACAGTTCTGGAAAATTATCTTCGTTACAAACGTATGGGATATAATATAAATGTAATGCTACAGTCTGCATGTTTAGTAGTTTATTGGTTAAAACGCAATTAAATAGTTAATGGTTAAAAACTTTGCTTCCCTCTTTAATTGCATGCCGTTGGTCAGGCATCAGATGCAATGATGGGTCCGACATATAGCTACTTAATTTAGTAGGTTGGGACCGGAGTTTGCCTTGTCTGTTTCTTGGTTATTCGGAGTTTAACTGATAGTGTTTTGCTCCGGTATTTAAGTGAGAGTGAGTGAACTCGGGTTAAACGTCCCACCAACAACGAGGTCATATTGAGACGGGACCTCGGTTTAAAGTCTCATCCGAAAGAAGCAGAGGATCGATCTTGCGAGCCCTGGATTGGTAGTCTGGAGTGTTATCCACTACACTACTGCCGCTCCTCGGTATTTCAGATGTGTTGTCAAACATCCTAAGGGTCTCCTGGTGTCGCAATACGTTCTTTCCGTTGAGTTCTCATCTCTGACTCATCCTAGGCCTTATTCGTGATCTGTTTGTTTCCGGTGATGATTCATTGAACAGTTAGGCAACCTTCATGCGGACCAAACAGCTAACTAATGTTTCAAACAACTGCAGAAGCAGAGGGCGAGGTTTGGGCCCAGTAAAACTAGTTTAAGACCCCCAGTTACCAGTTATCATTTGCTGACCGTTCCAATGCGGTACTTCTGTTGCGGTTCCTTGATGTTATATTGTGCTGTGTCCGCTTGTCTATGGTCTCTGGCCATTTGGTCACCTGTATTACTGCCCAATCAGCCTCCTGTTTTGTTTTATTTGGAAATAAGATACAAAATAAGTAAAAGTAGATGTTGATGTTGTTATACCAACCAGCCTTCTGTTTTGTTTTGTTTTGTAACTAAAATGCAACACGAGTAAAAATAAATGTTGATGCTATTATTGGGGTAGCTGAATGACCATTGTTTTTGGGAAAGAGCTGCTCATTCGGTTTTCTGTGCGTGTATTTCGTAAACTTGTGTCAATTACTGTGTGTATGTGCTTCTTTCCCTATTGGTTTTGAGAGCGGAATGTGGGATTTGATTGTATGAATTCCTGAGCGTTGCCTATCATTTTACTTTCCACTGCACACAGCCTTTCATTACTACTCACCCACTATTCTGATATAACTGAAATAGTATTAAAAAGGACATGAAATTGCAAGTCATCATTCCCGCTATCCCTTCGTATTTGGGTAAACTGCTATATGAATAGACCCCTTTTGAGTTACATTTCTTACAGGGAAGGCAATACTTAATTAAAGTGATATGGGCTGCAACTTTTAACAATTTATTTTGGGAATAATTGTTTATAATTTTCAAACATACAATAATTGAGCCCAGATGGCCAGGAAACACTCATAAAATTAACGAACCTATGCCGGTTACTGCTACAAAAACAATAGAAATTTAGGTAAACTATTAGCGGTCTAGAATTTCATTCGGTCCGAACTAAATTATTTGAAAGCTAAAGGCTCCGGTTTACCCAAAGGTTATCATAGTTTTCATGCATTTTCATGGTGAAATGAATAGATTTATGATAAAAACGTACTTTTACTCAGCTTTTACAATATGTAAAACTAATTGTGTAAAAGTTGTCAAAATGATTAAAAGTTGCAAACAATATCATTTTAAGTTCCTGTTTTTATTTGAAGAAATGGTGTTCCCTCATGACCTTTCACCACTTCCCCACAAAGGCATAGATAGCGAGATCATATTGAGAGGATTTTATTCTGACTATCAAATCAAAATAATTACAAGCATTGGGACAGATAGGTTTGAATATTTAGTGTTGATCCATATGAGACTACTCCTGAAGGAGCAATCTGATCAGGGCCTACACTGTGTTCATTCCATCTGAATATTTTGATGCATAACTGCATTGTAAAACCAAACTGTTCCAGTTATGACAATAATGGTAATTATTTTAGGTGCCCCAATTGAACAATTTAGAAGTTTTAAGGTATCTATTGTAATGACTGTGTCTGTTTTCATTCGCTTTATACATTGCAGCTAAGTCCTAATAATCAGAACAGTCTTTGTTGCATTATCATCCCATAAACTACATATTGTATAACTTAGATTGCTTGTCATTAAAAAATCTAGATAAAATATGTTAAATGTCATTTGATAAATTAAACGCCGACTTCTCTATTTCAGTTATATATTAAACAGAATCAGCAAAATGAATTGTAAACGATAATTTAGCAGTTAATCAAAACATAAACTGAAAACAGACATTGCCAACTTAATGCATTAGGAAGATGCTTCAAGATTCTATTTATGTTCAATTGATCACATAACCTTGTTAGGTCGTTGGGGCACCACAGATGACTTCAAAATAGTCTTTTTCTACCTTGTCTTGTTTTCAGCTGCCCTAGTTAAGCTGGCAAAGTCCATCCCTGTCCACTTTTTAATATTGTCTTCCCACCTCTTCTTCTTTTTCCCTTCACTGTGCCCTGTAGAATCGTCTTTGCTATTTTTCCTTGTTTTATACCATTTATATCATTAGGTTTTGTGTATGCCTCCTTATTACCGTAGGAACTTATTTCAATATTTTTTACTTTGTCTGTATATATTGCTTTGTTATAATGATATTGTTATCATAATAATATGTCTTACTTTAGTCACAAACAGTTGTCTCTGTCATTCAGTAGTAAACGTAGAAGAATCACTTACACAAAGTCAATCTTAAGACAGTCGTCTTCAACCCCTATAGTGCCACAAAAGCAGCTGACAAAATTTGCCTCCGAAAATTGGCAAAAAAATGTTCTTGTGGACACTGTATCATACTAACAACTCATAGACTAGAGTGCAAACAGTACAGATTCGGATTAAGTGGCTCCTGATGAGCCACCTCATCTGGATCTATTGTGTTTGCTACAAATTTTAAATGGTATCATTTTTGGCGCTTCAGGTGATAAATGGCATTTTGTTTGGGCAATTTTTGTCCGTGGAGACATTTTTGCTGTATTTTTTCCTCTGTACCTGAGTTAGGTCACAGTGAATATGAGTTAGGGCATATGCGTTAGGTCACAATGTATCTGATTAAGGTCACAGTGCAGTGGGTTTTGTTACACAGTGCAGTGGGTTTCGTTACACAGATTCTTCAGACAGTCAATTTGGTCAAAGGGTACCTACCTGTAAAATATGGAAGTCCTGTAGTATACAACCAAAATTTATCCTAAATATGAAGTACATAGTTTTTGCTCAGAATGGTCTTGGATGTCTTTTTCATTCAGTATAATAAAATATTAAATAAAAATAAAATATAAACAAATGAAACAAAACAGTAACTTTGATGTTACAGCAAACTCAGTTAATAAATGAGATCGCTAGGGCGATGACAAAAGGTGAGCTTGTAAATTAGGCGCGGAAATATTGTTAAAATATGTATGTCATTTAAGTGGACAAACTTCTTCATTAATGACCAGGTCAAAGTTTCGTTTACTTTATGCACATGTCTGAACTGTGCTGCAAGATCCAAATTCCTGCATCAAATACTGTAGGATAAGTCGCGGAGACACGAACAATAATTCAATGAGTGACGGATGTAGAGATGTACGGACATGGGCAAAACTATATGCCCTCCCCACTTCGTGGCTTGGACATAGAAAAGAAATTAGTTTGCACAAAAAACATGGCATTTATCATTTTTAGCCATAAGGGAGAAATTCTCAGTCTCTAAATCTTTTATGTATAGCACTTTAATTATTTGGAGACAGAGCGCATGACTTCGTATGGATGTTTTTATTCTATGGCGGATGTGTACACATCATTATAAATACAGTCATATCTAGTACGTTGTATACGGGTGTCACAGGGTCATCTTAAAGAGCTAATGAAATGATTGTCCCGCTGGTCCTGAAAGTCCTATCAATCCCATTCCTATATTTCACATCATTAAAATAGCCCTCCTCATGTTCCATTAACAGTTAAGTCATTTTAATGTTATTCTAAAAGTTAAGCGTTATACCATATCCGGTCGTTCTACGCATGTTGCGCGCGCGATGCACTTGAATGCATGTCACTTAGCATGCGCCAACTAACAGCGGGCTTTCCTTTGTCAGTCCATCATTGTCTGGGGAAGGGGTAACTTACGTTCCCCTGTCAGGACGACATCGTTGTTACTTTATATAATCTTATTAGGATTATATTTGTAATATTGCAGGTATGCGTTTACTTTCATTCATACATTTATCATGTCATTTGTGAAATATGCATATTTGAACATTTGTTGATAATTGAGTAATTGAGTATTTACACCCAAACCGCGAGGTCAGTCCACCATTGTCTGGCGAAGGGTAACTTACGTTCCCCTGTCAGGACGACATCTTTGTTACTTTATATAATCTTATTAGAATTATATTTGTAATATTGCAGAGGTGGCTCGTCGTTTGGGCGGTAGGGATATGATGAATAAACCCTAGAATACCACCACTAGTATTGTAAATCCCCACCGGACACCCCCCATAGAACAACCCTTGGTCCAACCTACTACGATGGGTCATCCTGTTACAATTGGCGCCCGACGTGGGGCGCCATTTGTCACGGACTCTTAAAAAAAATTCCATGCCCCGGTCAAGGATCGAACCCGGGACCTTTCAATCTATAGTCGAGCACTCTACCACGTCGCTATAAAAGCCGGCTTGTACCGCAAGGCAGTACAAGTGTATTTTATACCTTACCTATACCCTGTGACATGGGCATACAAAAATGGTTTAGCCTTTTAAAGACTTGGGACATATGCAAACATTGCTGAACTAGATAAGAAGCCGCAGAAATGATATTTGATCAGGGTCTACACTGTTTGCTTGCAGGAATTTCTATGCAAAGTACGTGCACAATAACAATAAAAAATTCTACAAGAAACTTCCAAACCAAGAAGTGGACTAATTCAAATGACAAGGCTGTGCAAGTCCACTTGTCAAAAACGGTTAAAAAACCATGGGTAACCCAAGAGTATTAAACTTTGTTTTTTGCTGTGATCAAGCTCAGAAGTACTTATGAAAATTTTGTTATTTTGTAATCTTTTTTTATTTTTTACACATAATATAATACTACAAAACCTAAAAAATTTATTATTCAGTTACCACTGTTTGCTAGACGTTTTCTATTCAGAAAGGTCAAATTTTACAGAATCTTTTCATAAATGCAGCTACCCTAATGTGTAAAAAAATTGGGACTCCTGAAACCATTAGTTTTCCATTTTTTCCAAATGGAAAATTAACGTTGTTTAGTTGTCCAATATTTAAGCACATTAGGATTTAGTTTTTCAGACAAGGCTAAAGAGAGGTAAATATGACGGACATTTTTATAAGTAACGACTGTGTTGAGTTCTTTGAACAAAACTGCATTTGAATTATCCCTTGTACTAATTTAGCTGTAAGACAAGGTGTCGCCCTCCAAATATGTAAATCGATCGTGTGTAACTCAGCTATAAGATGGGGTCTCCTCTTCCAAAGCAATTCCCGAAAATCTAGATCCATCTCCTTAGCTGGATCTAGAATTTTAGCTCACCTGAGCCGAAGGCTCGCAGGTGAGCTTATTGTATAGGCAGGCATCCGTCGTTCTTCAACATTTTCAAACGACACCTCCTCTGAAACAACAAGGCCCATTGTTACCAAATTTCATGTATAGCATTAATGGGCAGGGGGAACCGAAAATGCTGTTTTTTATCCAAATCACTTTTGAACTTTGGTTGCTATGGCAACTTAAATTTTGACTTGTACGGGAAAAATTGAAAATTTGCATTTATTTCTATGTCACTGCAGATATTTTGATAAAACTTCTACAGAAATGTTCCTTGAGTATTTCTCTATCAACCACATGAAATTTATGTAAAGTGCACAATTTGGCTGGTTGCCATGGTTAAAATAGAAGAAATATTCAAAAATCATCGTCACAGAAACTATGCAACCAAAAAAGCTCAAACTTGACATAAAGGATCTTAGTACTAGTTTCAATAAAAGCACTGTTTTTCTTGGCAATTGCTATAGCAGTTTGGTTGCTATGGGAACTTAAAGTTGCCATTGACGTATAATGGCGGAATGGAAAATTTGCATTTATTGCTATTTCACTGCAGATATTTTGACAAAACCTTCCTGGAAAGTTACTTGAATAGTCCTTAACAGCCTTATTAAATTTATGCAAATTGCACAGTTTGGTTGTTTGCCATGGCAACCGAATAGTTAAAAGTAGAAAAACTATCAGAAAATCATCTCCGCAGAAGCTATGAGGTCAATAAAACTCAAACGTTACTGAAAGGATCTTAGTACTAGCCTCTGTTGAATTACTGTTTTTCATGGCAATTGCTGTAGCAGCTTGGTTGCTATGGCAACTGATAATTTCCATTGACTTATAATGAAAACAAGAGGGCCATGAGGCCCTGAAGCGCTCACCTGAGTTGACATTATCACAATAAACATTTTCTAAGCTTATGTGAGACTAATTGAGCTGGCTGGCATCTTGGATCCTGGACAAAAGATTTTACCATATATTGGCTAGAAGGCCATCTTAGTGACGTGGTCCAGTTAATGTCTGACTACCAATAGATATATTCAATTTAGATTCCCAGCAAAGAGACTGATTCTTGTTTTCTTTCCAGACAACTTCTTTATTTACAAATGCATTCATCAAGAATATAATGCACTGAATGCTTTCTCCAGAGTCCCTTTATATGACTGACATATTAGAGGTTATTGTGGAAGGGAAGCCATTCATCTTACAAGTGGATAAAAACGATAGTTGTGCACTAGGTAAACAGAAGGAAAAACAGAAGAAATTAAAATGTTTTTTTAATTTATTCATTAATTTTATGACTTCTTGGTTATTTTGTACATGTATTTGGGCAGAATGGGTAAGAAAGGCATTATTTTCTTAATACTCAACATGTTTTCATGCAGTAAAGTGGAGTTTCCTTGGTCTTCATTTGCAGCAAACAACTATTTTTGTTTTTATGCTACAGGCAATAGTTTTCAATACTTCAAACTCAAGGTTTTCTGACTTACTCTTTAAGCTAGTTGGATGGCTCTTAGATAATGGCTTGTTGCAAAAGTGACAAGGTATCTGCATTTTACTGCATAAAAATCTATTGAGTTTTATTATAATGATAAATTTTCTTACCCGTTCTGTCCAAATATAGGTAGAAAATATCACTTGACTCCCCACTGTGTGATTTTATTAATTAAAATTTACAAATTAAGACATCCAATGCTAATTTTCCTCCTAAGCTGATGTATCAAATTCATGAAACTTAGAACATGAAACCATCATGGGCATACAACACTGAATAAACATTGAATCAACACTGATTCAACATGCAATTGAATAAACAATGTTGATTCAATGTTGTGTGCCTACTATGAAGACAATGAAACTATTAAGTTTACAGAGACACTCCTACATAACATATTCATTGAATCATAGATCAAATAAGATACAATAATTTTTATACTGGTAGTATACTGTCTCAGAAAAGAAATGGTACCTAATAACATCTGTCAAGTGTCAACAGATTCATGATAATTCAGTCCGTTTCTGTGCCATCTGTATCCAGTAGCTGAGATACTCTGATTTATCAGAGTCAAGTTCAAATCATATATATACAATATATATATATATAGTGAAATTTTGTTAAAAAGGCTCAAGAGTTAATAAGACAGTCAAAATGATACTAGTATACCAGGTGTGTGAGTGTGCTTCATTTCCATTGCCATAGTGGTAAGACAAGAAGAAGTTATGAATATCCCCTCCTTATATGGCATTTCAGCACTAAATCAGGACCTGCTATGAAATAATATCTCTATCAATATCTACCAGAATGACACAAAATATACCACATGGAAGAACATTCACATGATGTTGGTAGGAGTAGGTACTGCTGACAATAGTTGTATCATAACATGCATTCTTGGAACAGCAGTCACGAGTCTTGGCACCAGCAGGTTGTATGTTCTGACAATTTAATAAGATGACATTTATCTTAAACAGTTGTGAAAATGTGGCAAGCAATACCAAGACATCTTCATAAAATTTCATATCCTGTAGAATGCATAGGGGTCAGAGAAGCATTCACTGTGTTTCCTGCATTACCTGATGAGTATGTCAATACTTTCAAAAGGAGAATGTTGTTTCAGCATTAAACAGCACTGGTTTTCCACTGCTTTGAGTCTTTTGAATGTGCTGCTATGCCTACTGAGCCCTGTCATAATTATTTAAATAAAATATGTTCATGTAACAGTTTTGAGCATGGCCTTCTTACTGGCAATGGTTATCAACTATTCTGTGAAGTGTGTATAATCCTCATAGAAAATCTAGTACTTCACAATGACCAATGTTAGATTCCAACAGCAAGAAGTGTCTGATTTTGATTCCATCAAGCTAGGATTCTTCACAATCCACCTTAAATATTTGTTTTGTTGGTGTATTATCCAAGTTCTGTACTTCACACTGGTGTCCGACATGTTCATTATCAAATGCTTTCCCTCTCGGTTAAAGACAGATGGCTGGCCAATTATCAAATTTCTGGTCCACAGGTCAGCTAGTTAAGAACAGGTGCTTGATACTGGTATTTTAATGTTTTAACCTTGATATTTTTAAAAAAGTCATTTCACTGTAACCGTGTATCATTTCTTTCTTTGAGCAAGTATACTACAGTCTATTCTTATTAGGGGCAAAGTTCAAGACAGACACACCACTGGTCTAAGATAAGGAATATATGTAAAAAATGTTTCATCTGTTTGATTAGATGCAGAACTTTGATTTATCCCTGTTGTAGATAGTGAAATTTTATAGAAAATGTCATTCTCATAAAAGTCAATATGGTACTTGAACAGCTGGACAGATACAGTCAAACTTGTCTTAAGCAATTAAGTACCTAAGGGAAGGTCGAAAAGTGCTTGATTACGACTGATGCTTGCTAAATACAGTTCAATTTACACCATAAGTATAAATACCAGATAAGAGATTTTGGCTTCTTAAGACAGGTCTTTGCTTAATAGAAGTGGCCTTAAAGACATGTTTGCTGTATTCCTTAACAAATGATTCTGAAAAATATCATACCTACAAGAAACGAAAATAGTTTACAGTAGAAATATATACTGTTCACAAAAAGTAGGGGATATTAAGCTAAATTGTATAAATTAGAAAAAATATCAAATATATCTGAAAAGGCAAGTGTCCATCAGACAAATATTCGATAAAACATTTTGCATTACAGTTTTGATGGTTTATCATGCCATGTACTCTGCATGTAATTCATTTTAGACAGGGGGGCGACACCCAAATTTCACATGAATCTGGTATTGTAACAGATCTTTTTCAGATTACAAAATTTCCACAGAAGCACTCACCATGATTCATTAAACAAGCTGAAAATTGGTTTCACACAATTTTTTCGTCCATATAAAGAATGCATGCCATAAACATCTTTTTTCTTTCGGTGACTTGAGATACCTGTTCTACTTTTGTTTTCTTGATTTCTTCTCAAAATGACGGTTTTGAAGAAGAAAAACATCTTTTAGCATGCGAAACCTTAAAACGTTAGCTTAGGTTAAAATTTGAATAAATTTTTGTTCGAACTTGCCAAATTTTAGTCCTGACCCCCTTTATGAAACAAAGTGTATGTATGCAGATCACGACAGGATATATCGTCCAAACTTTCATGAAAAATGTCTTATCAGATATTTATCTCATGGACACTTACTTTATCATATGGATATCACATTTGTTGTAGATGCTACATTTTTTCATAGCTAAATATTCCCTACTTTTTGTGAACAGTATATAAATTTGTTCCTGGTTCAACAGGAAACAATGCATCTACTCTTACTTCATGAAAATTCAGCAGGCTGCTGTGTCGATCTCACCTATCTGCTCACTGTCACTAGACAGAGCTAAACCAGAAAACCTAAACTAAAGTTTATGCTGCAACTATCAGCACTTGAAATGTAATACCTAAGTCTCAATTTCTAATACTTGCAGGCATGACAAAGACAGTGTACTGTATTAATCCTAATAAATGACCCTGCTCTAATAAATGCCCCCTGCCTCTTTTATGGAAATACTGTTCTATTAATTTGCATGAATTCCTGTTTGCTTCTTTGGATACACTGGCTTTTGACATTGCATCTACTCTTAAAGGGAAGAATTTCCTCCATTAAGAGTTGTCCCCTACTGAAAATGGAGTCAAAAATATCAGAGTTTCTTCCTCTGTAAGTATACCCATTCACCTCAATACTGTTTATAAGAGGTAATTGTTGGTGATTGATTTACTACACTTTAGGCTCTAATTAATGATCCCACCCCTTTCATAAAATGCAATGCCCCTGGGGCATTTAGTAGGACTAACTAACTAAATCTAGTTACTTAAAATAATAGGTAACATATTTATTTGGCTAAATAATGTTTATTTTCCCTACTGTAGAATGACCCCAAATATGTAAATCAGTCATAAGAAACTGTATTATTAGATGTGTTTTCCCATCAAAAACAATCTAAAAAAATCTAGACCTTCTTCTTAGCTGGATCTACATTTTTTGGGATTGTTTTGGAAGGGAAAACTCTCTCTTATAACCGAAGAACAACCTAACAAATTAGGAATAAGTCCAGAAATGTAAAATGTAAATTGAATGATGAAAAGATGAGCTGATTAATTAATGTTCTATTCATACATTCATATAAAAGTAAAAGTTTCCAGTAACCTCCTGCCCATAGGTACAGTAGGGGTTTAGAGGTCCATCATAACTTAGATACATGAATAATGGATGACTTGCAATTTTGATGTCTATTTTCAGTCATATCAGGACAATGCAAGGGTGCTTATGAAAAGCTGCATACAATGTAACCTCATTTACGGTTGGAAAGAATTCTGCCTCCAGCCAGACCATCTCTAACCACTGAACCATGGCACTTCTCTTAATAGGCTTCTCTCCTAAACAATCCCAAAAGTTAGAGCCATCTTGTGGGATGGATCTACGATTTTGAGACTATTTTGGAATGGAAAAGCTCTATTTCCGAACCTGGATTATAACCTATAACCTTCTGTATTTTAGATGACCATATCTAACTATTTAACCATGACTTCTCCTTAAATAGGTTTTCTCTCTTAAAACAATCTCAAAAATCTAGATTCAGTTGTAAGAATCTAGGGTTTTGGGATTGATTGGAAAGGAAAAACCTCTACCTTATAAACAAACAAATATGGTAAGGATAAAAGCAGTGAACATGTATATTGCATATGATGGCAAATAACAGAATTTAGTTTGGTGGCCACCCATCCTTGCTATAACCACCAGCAATACCAACCTCTGACTGGAGGCTGGTATTGCTTACTACTTTGTGGGTGAATTCTATGTGTTCTCTGACATGGATAATTCTATACATCTAGTGCACAATAAACAAGTTTGTGGTCACTCCAGTAAGCCTCAATAACATCACTGGATGCTGGACAGTTTGTAAAAATCAGATCTATCACTGATCCAGAATCAGTGGTTGATTGATTAATATGTTGCTCACATTTAAATTGTTTCATCATGAAACCTACAAAATTTGACGTGTTGTCATTTGCCTGTATATTAAAATCACCAATTATCACTAATTTGGTATTCATATCTACCAATGGGATGAGATGACGCTGAATATCATTTTTTAAATCCCTTTGCGCACTTTTAGGGAATTTGTAGAAGTATACAACTTGAAAACATTCCTTTACATTACTGTACAAGGTAGCCAACATAAATTCACATATGTCAGAACAGAATTTTTCTGTTCTCTGAATTTCAAAACAGTCCTTAATGTACATAGCAAGCCCATGGTACGGCCTGTTTCCAGAATTATGTCCTGTTTCATCCGATCTTAACAGTTTGAAATGCTTCAGAGCAAAGATTACTATCATCTCTTGAACACAGCCTTGATTCTGCAAACCCAATTACATCTGCAGACAAAACATTTGGCTCAAATTCAATGTCCTTAAAGTGCTTATGTAAGGACCTTGCATTATTAAATGCAATTTTGATCTTGGATGAATCAACTTTATATAAAGGAACATAACAGAGTTCAAGAAGTGCTTCTGTTTTTAACCGCTGCATCTCAACTTTCACTTGTTCATCTACAGCCATGGCAGATTCATTTAAATTCAAAATATATAAATTCTGTAGTTTTCTCACTCTACTAAGAGCAACATAGTGAATATGTGGTTGTTTCCTGACTCGTGTCTGAGACAAGTCTACGACAATTTCATCAACTGTAGACCCCTGAGCCTTATGGACAGTCTTACCTGCTGATGGTTTTAAAGGAAATTGAATTCTCTGGTATGTTTTAAAGTTGTATATAAATGTTCGTTCTATATCAAATATTGGAGTCCAGGCTTTATCTATGTTTGTACTGTACAAACCACTATTAGAAAATTTCTCACGAGTTGACTGGCCAATTTGAGAATCTTGAAACAAAACCCATATAATACTGGGACGATCTGTGCCTTCCATCTTGTACTCAATAAATTTGACAACACACGTCGACCCGTTTGTCAAACCATCCTCTACATTGACATTGACTGTAATATCATAAATCATCCCAACTGCTATTGTCAACAGCTTTTGTAAGTTAGCAGTTTTGTTTGAATCATCTGGAAGTGCTTCAATGAGTTTCCTGCATTTTCTCATGGAAATATTTGCAGAAACAACCGTATCATGACATGGGATAACAACTTTTTTTTCTGACAACCTATTCAAATAATTCTCATTGTGTCTATCTACAAACTTGTTTTCAGTGAATAAATGAGGAGCCTCTTTTGGATAATTTGACATCTGGGGGCTGATAGTATGTTTCTTTAATTCATTTTTGTCATCTTCTGTCAGCTCATTCTGTCGAAGCCGATTTAGCATCTGAGCAAAGTCAACATCATCTTTCTGTCTCATGATATCAACCAGTTCATACAATTTAAAATAATCCTTCCATAAATTATATGCTAGAGCTGAAGCACCCTTTGATGGGTCACTGAATATCCACTTGTCACACACTGGCATAAGCTGGTACAAGTCTCCCACAGCAATAATGCTTAAACCACCAAAACTTGCTTTTGTTCCAGTGAGCTGTTGCAAACGGGTATCTATAAAGGTCAGTGTATTTGTTCCTACCATGGAGATTTCATCTATAATAATCACTTTTAAGTATCTGTATTTCACTCTAAACGTGTTCAGTTCATCAGCTGACAAAAGGTCATTACTTTGTTTGAACTTCTTTAGAAAAGCTGAGGCAATAGTGACACCATTGATATTATATGCAGCTTTCCCTGTGTAGGCACAAAGAAGAACTCTTATATCATCAGGGTTTTCTCCTTCTCTCAAATTTAGAAATCTATACAGACTTTGATACAGTGCCTTAATTAGCACCGATTTGCCCACACCGGCTCCACCTGACAAATATGCATAGAGTGGTTCTTCTTTGCATTTCATCCAATACAGAACATGATTGAAAAATTCTCTTTGTCTCAAATTTAAACTCCTAAGCAAATTTAGGTACTGTTCATCGGGTAACATGACTCCATTTACTTCTACAGATGGCACTGAACAAGCAGACTGTATCTCTATACCAATATCATATTGTCGATGTTCTACTGCTCTATCTGGATTAAAATATACAAAGTTTTCGGCTTCTCTTTCACCTTCTTCTTCGGCTTCTCTATTTTCGTGTTCTGCATTTGGTGCTATCTCATCATAAACATCTTCTTCTTCTGCCATTTGCCTTGCAAGCTCAAGTTCTTCAATATGGTGTTCATACTGACTGCGTTTAGATTCAAGAGTGTTTTTCAAGGCATTATAATGAGCTTCATATGTTTCAAATGAACCTAACAAATCTTTTGCTTCATTTCTCCAGGGCATAAACAGCATAAGTCGTTCTCTGTAGTAATTTTCTGAGTCTTTCTTCACATCATACCTCACATAACGTATTATTCTAGGGTTTCTTCTCTGTTTATACTTTGTCCCATTCTTTGCCACATATAACAAGTCTGATCCATGATATTCAGATTCAGTACTCTTGTCATTATCATCTTCATCATTTTCATCACTAGAATCACATGAATTGTCATCATCTTCATTTACATCATCAGTCCTCTCAGGTAACCTATTCCCTTTAGGATAAACAACATCAACTGTAGAGACATAATCTGCCAAACAGAATTTCTGAAGCTGTCTAGGTCGTTTTGCATATCTCTGAATTATATTGTCGGCTTCTATGTCAGTAGATTCAGCAGGAAGTTCATCAAGCACAGATTTAGATTTCAGTAAAAACACTCTTTCTTCTGGGATGGAGGTATTGATGAAGACAATGTCCCTTGTAGCTTTTGTTAAAGGAATCTGCAATGCAAGATATACTGCTTCTTGTGCACTTACTTCAACACAGTTTGAAAACACATTTCCGATATGTCTTACTTGTTTCTTTATATCAAAATTTCCTTTGCGAGCTTCTCTTGCAGCTGCATCAAGCTGTGCACTCATGCCTCTTTGAGATTTGCTTATATAACCAACAACATATGCTGCACAACCATATGGTTCAAGAACAATCTGAATATCAAGATTTGCCTTCCAGCCAAGAAGAACTGTTTTGTTAAACAAATTAATTCTCATTTCATTTGGATTCCACTTGAGGAAAATTTTGGGAGCACTAAGTGAACTTCTTATACACTTGATGTAATTTTCAAAGTTCATCTTGGCAACTTTCTCCAAAAACTCATCAAATGCTATTTCAGAGACATCTTTGCACTCGTTCATTGATTTTTGAAGTTCTGAGTGTTTCTTTTTGTATTTCTCTATGTCTTCATCCAGAGGATGCAATAACATTGTTCTTGGAAGGGGAGGCAAAGGAAATCCAAATCTACAGATTGCCTTTCCTTTCTTTCTGCAAGACTTTGAATGCTTATGTGACTGAAGTTCAACAAGATCCCCAATTTCTTCATCATCAGTACCGCATGTTAGGTAATTATCAACAAACTGAATTATTTCTTCCTCCGTGTTTTTTCCAAACTTAGGAGCATTTTCAATCCAAATAAGCATGTGGATATGAGGAGACCCACGTTGCTGAAATTCCACTCTATAGAAGAAATCTATCACTTTCCCAATGGGTTCAATCTGACTTTTAAGGACAGTGTTCAAGAATTCTTGTACTCTGTGATCAAAATATCTTGAACAAGTTACTGGGTCTTTCTGAACAAGTCTTGTTTTCTCTTGCCAAGTTAAAGCCTCAACATTCTTGCCTGAATATTCAATTCCATCATTCAACTTTGCTAACATCTTCAGAAGATCATTCCATCTGGTATCAGCTGCTGACAAAGATACAAACCAAGTGGGTAAAGACAGTTGCCTGATCATTGCAAATATATCTTTCTTCCTTTTTTCTAAATAAGCTGGAGAATTTCTAAGCTGACGAAATATACAATAACCTTCATCAAGCTTCACAAGTCTCTCCAAATATGCTGGATCTCTTGCCTCAGCTGCAGTAATTTTCTTACCTTTACTTTTACATCTTCTTACAGCTAAGTTAACTTTGTCACTTATTTGTTTCATTTGCAGCTTTTTATGCTTAAAGAAAATGTTTGGAACAGACTGAGCAGCTCTTCTATCAACACTTCTTAGCTCCCATTTAACAATGTCACTGTAATGAACTAAATTACTCTCTCCGTCTTATCAGGACGCCTCTGACCACAAAATATAGTAGGAAAACATAAATACTCTGCATCTGTATCTTGATACAAGCTAAGCGGATGTCGTCCTTCTCCAGGAGCAAAGGTCAACACTTGATAAAACTTATTTTCAATATTAGCATCATCCACTAAGGTATCAACATTTCCAACATGCTCATTATTATCTACCTCACTGAACCCATCTGATTCATATCCATCTCCTTTTTCCCTATCTTTAGGTACTGAAGAGACTGTTGTATCTTTGTACAGCACTGGATTATTTATGTCAGTTTCAGGAATTGTATTTTGTATGGACACATCTAGAAACTCTCTAACAGCATCATCAGAACTTTCAGTTACTGCTTGAAACCAGTTGTTGTCAACTGTAATGCCTGAATTTTTGTACATATCACTATTAGTTAGAAGCCAGTGTAATGCTGTCAGAACTCTCATTGGTCTTACATTTTCTTTGAAATCTATTTTCTTATATGATAGTTTTTTCTTCAACTGGATGGCAATTGTGAAATTTTCATCCATGGGTCCTGGAAGAGAGTTCACAGTTGGCTGAATATCAACAGGTACATTGATTACATTTCCTTTAAGTGAATACTGACCACCTCGTGGCAGTTCCCGAATTTGCATGAATGGAATACGCAGTGCTATTAATCTTTCTTCAAGCTGGTGCAAATCTAACTGTGAAGGCTTGTTTGGCCATTTCAAGCCATTGGCGACTGACTGTTTTGGAATTTTACCATCTTTTAACGCTGACAAACAAGTGTGACATATCCACTCTTCATTATTGACTGATTTTAATTTTGTGCAGTAATTCAAACTGCAAGTCATTATGTTAGTGTTTTTCAGCACTGATACACTTTTTCGAAACCATGTTTGGTGACAACAAGTACATACAAACAGAGGTCCTACTGCAATGTTTTCATGAAACTGTTTAAGACACTCTTCTACACTTTCATGTCTTATTCTCTCAAGAACTTCACATGGCTCAATTTTATGCACTTCTTGATCAGCAATTTTAGGCCTTTTGTTTTCCCTGTTCAGCTTAAGAGTATCTTCCAATTTTCTTTTCTCTTGCCTACGCTGCTGCTGAGCAATCCTTTCACATTCCATAACGAAAGGTTTTTGCCTTTGCTTCCTTTTACTAGCAAGTTGATATATCTTCTCTTTTTCTTTAAAATCTGGGTCTTGTCTGTCCGCCTGTTTCTGTGCATATTCTTTTGCTAATGCACCTGGTACCTTTCTTGCACACTGCTTTTTAGCACGTTCTTTAGCTAACACATCCACTTTTTTTCTAGCAGACTGTTTTGATGCAAGCTGATTTACCCTTTCTTTATCTTTAAAAACTGGATTCTTTCTAGCAGACTGTTTTTTAGCACATTCTTTTGCTAACACATCCACATTTTTTCTGGCAGACTGTTTTTTAGCACGTTCTTTTGCTAACACATCCACATTTTTTCTAGCAGCCTGTTTTGATGCACGCTGATTTATCCTTTCTTTTTCTGTAAATACTGGATTCTTTCTAGCAGACTGTTTTTTAGCACATTCTTTTGCTAACACATCCACATTTTTTCTAGCAGACTATTTTTTAGCACGTTCTTTTGCTAACACATCCACATTTTTTCTAGCAGCCTGTTTGGATGCAAGCTGACTTGCCCTTTCTTTTTCTTTTAAAGCTGGCTTCTTTCTAGCAGACTGTTTTGATGCAAGCTGATTTACTCTTTCTTTTTCTTTAAAAGCTGGTTTTGTTCTAGCAGACTGTTTTGATGCAAGCTGATCTATTTTTTCTTTTTCTTTAAAAGCTAATTTACCTCTTTGTTTCCTTTTGAATGCAGCGTAGTACTCAGTGCGTTTTTTCTTTATTTTCTTACCACAGGTTTTCTTCTGCATGCTCATTTCAACAGCAATATCTTGTACTTTTTTCTGTCGTCTAATGTTTTGATCCTCAAAATAATTTTCAAGAAGACTCTCTGAATGATCAGTTACCCTGTATTCAAGTTTATCTCCATTTATTGTTTCAGGTAAAAAAATCTGACCCATGCCAACATGAAAATTTTCAGTACATGTCAGAGCAATTGGCAGCAAATCATACTGTGTTGTCATGTTTATTTGCATGCTTTCATATAATGCATACATGTAAGTGATCAAATCATCTAAGGAACCGAATCTTATCAAAACTGAATATCCATTGCATGATGAAAGACCATTTTGACCATGAGAATGCGAATCAAAAAAATTGTACAAGCCATCTTTTTTGTATACTGCAGAACATATTGCACCAATCATAACCAGAACATATGAAGAAGATTGAAATGCTGTGTGCATTGACTGGTGAAGAGTTGGAGAAGATGTTGTGCCAAACTGCTGTACTGCAATGCCAGAAACAACATCTGACTTTGTGATACATACATCTCTTTTGAAGACATTTATGTTTTCTGGAATTTCATCAAAATTTAACAATCTACTGGTGTATTTCCGTGTAGCTTTCAATGAGAATAAGATTTTTTTATAGAGAATATCTCCTTCAATAAGTATTTGGTCCACCTCAGTACTTGAGCAAGTATTTAAAAACTGAGCATGAATTAGGGCACAAAGAGCATTTGACACACACTGGCTTCCCCGAGATTCCACACTGAATCTGTCACTTCCTTGATGAAATGAGCCACAGATCAAAGAGTGTGAATGAAATGGTTTTAAGCTCTCAAAACAATGATTGCAAGGGCCAGGTAGAATACTATCAGTCACCCCTGTGGCAATACATGTGTTATCAGAAGAATCTAACTCGAACGATGTTGAAAATAAAATTTCCTGAAATGAGAATAAGTATTTCCTGAAATGGGGGATCGGTCGTCAGACTCTATGATGGCCCCGACCTAAAGCTATATATTTTAGTTGGTTGGGACCGGAGCCTTTTTGTCTGTTGCTTGGTCCACCGGGGCTCAACTGGTGACCTTCTTTTGCTTCAGATTTCCAGTGGGGTTGTTTGGCAGGACAGGGATCTCCACCTGTCAGACGGCCCGTTGTATCTGTTGAGTCCTCGTCTTTGCTTCTTCATGGTGTTGAAATTTGATTTATGTGTTTACCGTGATGATTCATTGACGAGTTAGAGGGTTATCATGCGAACCGAACAACCAACTAAATGTTTTGAACCACTTCAGAAACTGAGGGTGAGGTTGGGCCTGTAAAATCGATTTAAGCCCCCCAGTAATTCATTACTGACCGTTCCAAGGCGGTAGTTCTGTTGTGGTTCTTTGTTGCCTGTTTTTGGTGTCAGAGTTTCTGTGATGTTTTACCTTATGTATGTTATTATTATTTTTGGTTCGGTTTGGGTTGCTGAGTGGCCACCTTTTGGGAACAAGCTGCTCACTCGGTTGGCCATATGCTCTCTGTATTTTGATTATTTGTAATCTTAGTTGTTTCCAACTATGGTTTGAGGGCTGGATTTGGATTTTGATTGTTTCAGTTCCTGGTCTTTGCATCTTTTTACTTCCATTATCATATTCAGTTGAAAAAGGACCCTTAGATTTGGTCAATATATTTGGAAAAGCACTGGTACCAGAACTGTATAGCGAGGTATTATGATCTGTATTTTGTGAGTCTATTTGACAATGCTTCTCTTCAATACTTGTTATATAATCTTTGGTCAACGGACATTGTTCATTTCTGAGATTACGATCTGTACTTTGTGAGTCTATTTTATAATATTTGGTCAAAAGACATTGTTTATTCCTTTGTTGTGCCTGCACGCTGACAGGTCTTGCCTCTACGAGGCCCTTGGTCATGACAGACTCTGAAGTCTGCATGAATTTAGGAGTTGACTCAGGAGTCAACCCAAATTTAGGAGTCGACTCAGGAGTCAACCCGTGTGGAGTCGACTCGGGAGTCAACCCAAATTTAGGAGTTGACTCAGGAGTCAACCCAGTCTGGAAGTTGCAGCTTCTATCCAAAACTGTCCTTCGGGCTGCTGACCGTCTCCAGTTCTTTGTTCGAGGCATCCTGCACTATCACTGTCCTGTTTCTCAGTAACAGAAAACAACAGTTCACTACTGTAAAGGCAATCTATATCCAGAAAAGAAACTTGTACACCATCCAATCACAGAATATATCTCACACTTTTATAAGAGTTAGTTGAAAACAATAGTTTGTATAAAGCTTGATGTGATACCTATAAAAGAAACAGATATTATCAAACAGAACAACCTATTCATGCCATGGTTTTGAAGGTCAGAATCTATCATACTTGTTTTATTTCAATTTGTTGAAAAGAACAGCTCATGTTAAGCTCGAATTTACTCAAAAAAATATCAAACTGTATGAAATTATTCATGCTGTGTTGTTCAAAAGTAATAATATATATGTATTTGACCATTTGTTTGTAGTAATGTAAATGACAAATTTATAGCACAAGAGCCATTTTACAGAAAAAATTAAGTGAACTTGTCATAATAAATTGTTCATGGAAAAATATAAACTGCAACAACAGCAGTGTCAAGAGCATTATGACTGTTATTGTTTCTATGATTAGTATTATTATCATGTATACTGTATGTTCTAGTTTAAACAAAGTAAATAGTAAACAAGTATTCTGCATGATCAACAAGGCGATTACATTCCAGGGGGAGACCCATAGACTGCACTGGTGGAAGTATCATCTCTATTAATCAGCAACACTAATTTACAACTGTTTTAAACATTAAAATCAGTTGCTGCTGATGTAATAAAGAGAAATTGTTTGAACTAATGTCAGAATCATGTATAATTTTTACACCAGTGGCACTTTGTTACCTGGTACATGTTTGCATTATAACAGTATCCTTGTACACATTATATTTTGGCAGATGCAATAAAATTTCAATTATTTTAAATTTCAAATATTTTGAATTTTGGATGTCAAAAAAAAAAAAAGAACAAAAATATCTGCAATAATGACTGCTGGCAAAGGCATCCCTAAAATGATACTGTTATATGGATAACTCCATGGGTACGCATTCTAATCAGCCATTATAAGACATCAATGACTTCCAAAGGCTTGGACAAGAGGTATTCTTGAAATCATTTTCTGCCAATGATGTTTTAAGTATATTTGGGTTTTCAGTCCGATGATTAGCACTCTTGACATCAGATGATTGGATCTCTGAAAGCATAAAAGGGAATGAATAAGATTTCACATATTAATAGAGAGCAATTAGAGAAAGAGCAGTAACCTAGAACCATAATACTATCACAATTAGTTTTGGAGTTATAAGGACTCCCCAAAAATTCTAATAAAAAAAAAAATAAATAAAATAAAGAACATATGAAAATAAAGCATTGTATAGTGTAAGAAAGTTCTGTTAACTGGAAAAAATCAGCGAAAGTTATTTGAGTATAATTTGCAAATGCCAGTTTCATAAATATATGATGAACCAGCTGAATGCTCTTTCTCTGTCAGCGCATTGTCACAAAACAGAGCTAAACCAGAACATTCAACAGAAGTTTACAATCCCAACACTAATTCTGGAAAAGCTATACCTATATCCCACTTTTAACTAGTTGCTGGTTGCCTTATATGAGCATAGCAGCCATTTTAATCATGCACCTTGGACTGTTTGAACAAACTTTTAATCATGTGGTTGAAACTGGTCCAGAAGCTTTTGAGGCAACATTTGAAACTGTCAAAATATGACACACCATAGTCAAATGTCAGAGAATGTCCTTGATCTGTTGTACTCAGAAATCTTCATGTACTCATTTTGATGACTAAATATCAATTTTTATCCTCTTTAATTTCCACAAACTCATATATTCTAGTGTTCTCGCATATTAAAGTAACAGAAAGCATATTTGACATAACAGAATAAAGGTCAAGGTCAACCATAGAAAATATCAAGGTCAACCCAAGGCCACCATTTGAACTATCTTGGGCCAAAACCGTCCAAACTTTCCATGAAATCTTGTGTTCTAACATTTTCTCATATTTGACCATGCTGTAAAAAGATCTTGAGGTCAACCCAATGTCATTTGAATTATCTTGGTATAATTGGAGTACCCAATGCTACATATCAAGTTTCAAGGCCATAAGTCAATTGGTTCTGGAGAAGATTTGTAAAGCTTTTTACCATAATTGGGCAAAGCAGCCATGTTGGTCATGTGACCTGGACCAGTTGAAAATACAATTTGTTCCCTCAACCCCTGGAGACTTTATATGAAATCTGCTGACAATTGGCCCTGTGGCTTTTGAAAAGAAGTTTGAAATTGTCAATATATGAGAGTTCTGGGTCAAAGATCAAAGAATGACCTTGACCTCTTGTACTTATAAATCTTCATAAACTCATTAACATGAATGTATATACTGATATCTTCAAATCTTTCCACGAAATCTTATGATCTAGCCTTTTTCCATATTTGACCTTGCCGTAAAATGATCAAGGTCAACCAAAGATCATCATTTGAATAATCTTGATAGAACTCAAGTACCCACTGCTTCATACCAAGTTTCAAGGCCATCGGCCTATTGGTTCTGGAGAAGAAGATTTTTAAAGCTTTTTACCATGTATGGGCAAGGCTGCCATGTTGGTCATGTTACCTGGACCGCTTGAACAAGTTTTCATTCCCTGAACCCTTGGAGACTCTATATGAAATTTGATTTCAGCTGGCCCATTGGCTTTAGAGGAGATTGTTCGAAATTGTCAAAATATGAGAGTTCAGGGTCAAAGGTCCAAGAATGACCTTGACCTCTTGTACTCATAAATCTAACTTCATGTATTCATTAAGATGAATGTATATACCAGGCCCAAATCTTCAAAACTTTCCAAGAAATCTTATGTTCTAGTATTTTCCCATATTTGACCTTGCCATAAAAAAGGTCAACCCAAGGTAAAAATTCAAAAACTCTTCATAGTACTCAAGTACCCAATATTACATACCAAGTTTCAAGGCCGTCGGTCAATTGGTTTCGGAGAAGATTTTTAAAGCTTTTTACCAAATACATGTACATGTATGGGCGTGGTGGCCATGTTGGTAATGGGACCTGGAGGCCATGTTGATAATGTGACCTGGACGATTTGAACAAATCTTTGTTCCCTCAACATCTGGACGTGCAATATGAAATTTGGTTTCAATTGGCCCTGTGGCTTTTCAGTAGATTATCTGATATGGTCAAAATATGACAGTATGGAGATTTATGAGTACAGGAGGTCAAAGAATGACCTTGACCTCTTGTACTCATAAATCTTCATGTACTCATTAAAATGAATGTATATACCAATTTTTAGGAGTAAATCTTCAAAACTTTCCACGAAAACTTATGTTCTAGCATTTTCCCATATCTGACCTAGGAGTAAAAAACATCAAGGTCAACCCAAGGTCATAATTTGAACAATCTTGATAGTACTCGCACACCAAATGCTACATACCAAGTTTTAAGGCCATTGGTCAATTGGTTCTGGAAATGAAGGTTTTAAAAGTTTTATACCATATATGGGCATGGCGGCCAGGTTGGTCATGTGACCTGGCCTGTTTGAACAAATTTTCATTCCCTCAACCCTTGAAAGCTCTATATGAAATAAGGTTACAATCGGCCCAGTGGTTTTTTGAGGAGATTGTTTGAAATTGTCAAAATATGAGAGTTCAGGGTCAAAGGTCATAGAATGACCTTGACGTCTTGTTCTCACAAATCTTCATGTAGGCATTTAGATAAATGTATATACTTATTTTTAGGCCCAAATCTTCAAATCTTTCCATGAAATCTTATGTTCTAGCATTTTCCCATAATTGATGTTGCCGTAAAAAAGGTCAAGGTCAACTCAAGGTCATCATTTGAACAATTTTGATAGAACTCAAGTACCCAATGCTTCATACCAAGTTTCAAGGCCATCGGTCAATTGGTTCTGGAGAAGAAGATTTTTTAAGGTTTTTACCATATATGGGCATGGCAGCCATGTTGGTCATGTGACCTGCACTGTATGACTAAATTTTTGTTCCCTCAACCCCTGGAGGCTCTACATGAAATTTGGTCTCAATTGGCCCAGTGGCTGTTGAGGAGATTGTTTGAAATTGTCAAAATATAAGAGTTCTGGGTCAAAGGTCAAATAATGACCTTGACCTCTTGTACTCATAAACCTTCATGTACTTATTAAGATGACTGTACATACCAATTTTTAGGCAAAAATCTTCAACAGTTTCCAAGTTATCTAATGTTGTAGCATTTTGCCATATAAAAGCACAAGGAAGCAAATTTGACCTTACCATAAAAAAGGTCAAGGTCAACCCAAGGTCATAATTTGAACAATCTGGGTTGTACTTGCGTACCCAATGCTACATACCAAATTTCAAGGCCATCGGCCTATTGGTTCTGGAGAAGAAGATTTTTTAAGGTTTTTACCATATATGGGCATGGCGGCCATGTTGGTCATGTGACCAGGACCGTTTGAACAACTTTTCGTTCCCCCTTCCTCTGGAGGCCACATATGAAATTTGGTTACAATTGGCCTACCGGTTACAGAGGAGAAGTCGTTTGAAATTGTGGACGGACGGACGGACGACGACGGACGACGACGGACGACGACGGACGACGGAGCCTTACCATCCTATAAGCTCCCCCGGAGCCGCTGGCTCAGGTGAGCTAAAAATGGAAACTGGCAATTTTTGCTATCTCACTGCAGTTATCTGGATTTTTTTTCTACAGAAGTTTCATGAGTGTGTTTGATATGAATTTTGTCCAAATCACTGAATTTGATTGGTTGCCATGGCAACATACAGGAATCTATTTGAAAAATTATTTAAGAAACCATAAGGGGGGTGAAGCTGGTTCTTTGCATACATGCTCATGACATTAGCCACTACATAAATAATGTTGTTTTTTTATTAGTATTGTCGCCTGCGTGTTTGCATTGCTATGGCAATTCAAAGTTTCCATAGACTTGTATTGGGAAAAGTGGAAATTGGCATTTCTTTCTGTGTTATTGTAATATGTATACAGAAGATTTACAGGCATGTTTCTGGAGCAGTCCTCTACCATGCATGTGAATTTTATCAAAATCACTGTTTTTTTTATTTGTCGTCACTGCAACCAAAATGCTAAATTTTCTTAAAAAAATATCTAAAAAAATATTTTTCTCTGAAGCCATGAGGGAAATGAAGATGAATCTCTGCATACATATCTCTACATAAATTGTGTTGTATTATTTTGTTGCCGGAATGTGCTTGGTGGTTGCTATGGCAGATCAAAGGTTCCACAGACTTATGATTGGAAAAGTAGAAATTTGCATTTATTTCTGTTTTATTGCAGATCTTTTTACTAAAGTTTTACAGAAACTTCCCTTGAGTAGTCCTCTACCGATCAAATGAATTTTGCCAATTCATTGACTTTGACTGGTTACCATGACAACCGAAAGGCTATTCTATTTCTATTTGCAACTTTATGAAACTTGCAGATTATCTGAAGAAAAGTTTTTATTATTATGATTATTATTATCCGGATAGGCATAAACTCTTTGACGAATTTGAATTTGGGCAAGATCGGAATATTCATTTTTGAGTTACTTGCCCTTAAAGACCGAAACATTTTCCCATAGACTTACAATGGGAGAATGTTGTCCTGGGCATAGCAAATTTATTTTTTATTGAAACTTTTTGAAACTTGCTGATAACCAGGACATGCAAAAACTCACTGATAAATTTGAAATTTGGCTATATTGTATATTTTGCCTTGGAGTTACTTGCTTTTTGGTGTTTAAATAGCTCATATTTGACCTTATCCCATGGCCAGGCATAGCGACTTTATTTTCTTTTAATTGTTACTTCATTAAACTTGCCGATATTAGGTAGGACAAGCATAACAACCCTGACGAATTTGAAATTGGGCCATAATTTACTTTAGAGTTACTAACCCTTGAGTGGTGAGGCTGAATGGACTCAGGTGAGCTAATAAGTTATGTACGGTTAAAGAGTTACAGAGTAAACAGGAAATTTATGCACAGGCAGATAATTCAGAAAGTAAACCGGCGTTGTGGTTCTTGCTCAGGTACATTGCCCCATTATTATACACATTCCTACAAAGTTCCATTCTAATATTTCAAAAGGTAAAGGAGATATGGAGTTAATGAGAAACGCCTAAAAATACTAATCAAACGGAGGTTACTTTAAGGAAGGGGGAGCAACCATTCTTATATGCAACACATTGTCTTGTGACTATGCACATTGCTATAAAGTTTCATCTTGATATTCCAAACGGTTACCAAGTTAAGGTATGCACAAGATATGTATGCACAAAAATAGCTCGAAAGGACTAATGAAAGGGATTTAACTCTAAAACGAAGAAAGGAAAAGCAGCCGTTGTTAAACGCGACAGATTGTTGAGACTTTATACACACTGCCATGACGTTTCATGAAGATATACCGAACGTGTATCTAGTTATGGCGCGCACAAGACTTGCAGGGAAAAAGATAATCAAAGGGGCATAACTTGGAAATTAAGGAAGGGGAAACAACCATTCTTGAACGTGACACGTTGTCCTAGCCTAATACATATGCCTACCAAACATGAAAATATCCCAAATGGTTACCGAGTTATGGCGCGCACAAGAATGTTTATGGACGGACGGACGGACGGACAGACGGACAAAGCCACGAC
Organism: Ctena decussata; assembly: GCA_963989385.1. Classification (NCBI taxonomy): domain Eukaryota; kingdom Metazoa; phylum Mollusca; class Bivalvia; order Lucinida; family Lucinidae; genus Ctena; species Ctena decussata. The sequence continues at coordinate 72,387,277 of OZ022511.1, forward strand.
ATAATACGTCCGTTTCTTTCAAAACGGGCGTATAACTAAAAAATGTGTTTGTGAAAAACTATACTTCCAAACCAACCCTTGTCCATAAATAGGACAATTAGTTGTTATGAACAATCATCAGGATTGAAGGCTTCCTATGGCATGCCTATAACTACAATGCATAAGTCTAAAAAGGGCCATAATTCTTTCAAATATTTATGGAATTACACCAAAAGTTGATTATGCCATCTGCACATTGATCCCAAACTGAACGCTAAATTTTATGAGCCTGGCTGAAGTGGTTCTTCAGATATTTTGTTAACAATCTTTCCCTATAGCTATAAGCAAAAGTACTATAAGGGCCATAATTCTGTCAAATATGTATGAAATTTCACCAAAGATAATCAGAACACTTGTCCCACACTGCATGAAAAATTTCATGACCTATAGTTCAAGCGGTTCTTAGGAAATTTCTGTTGACAAGCTTTCTCTATGCCTACAATGTGCAAGTCCGAAAAGGGCCATAATCTTTCAAACTTTTATGGAATTACATGAAAAGTTAATCAGCTCATCTACACATTGATCCCAAACTGCAAGCAAAATTTCATGAGCCTAGCTCAAGTGGTTCTTGACATATTTCACTTTATTTACAAGCTTTTCCTATGTATGTGTAAGTCCAAAAAGGGCATAGTTATGGAATTTCATCAAAAGTCGATCAGGTCATCAATACATTAAATCCTAAACTACATGCAAAATTTTATTAGCCTAGCTCAAGTGGTTCTTGAGATATTGTGTTAACAAGCTTGTTCTATATCATACAATTTGACAAAGTCGATTAACCGTGAAATGTAGGTCAAGGTCATGAAATAATACTCTGGTGAGTGAGAATATCTCAGAGGTGAAGTTCATGTAAGTTTTGATAATTGCAAAAGTTATAGTTAATGAGAAACAGACCGGGACATTAGGGTCGATGCTAGGGTGGTCGCAAATGTTGACAGATGGATTAGACCTCCTAAGCGGTTAACCAGTACGAAATGCAGTTACTTTCTCCGGTAACTGACATGTCATAGTGGTAACAGAAGATGTCGAGGAACTGGAATTTTGTTTAGATACACAGTGCCAAAAGGTAAGACCTCTGTATATCAATCACAATTTTCGATCCTTTTGAAAATTATGTCCAGAATATCTCTGGGCGCACATGCCACTTTGTTGGTTTTGTCGTGTCGTGGCTCATTTAGATGAAGCGTCGACGGCGTGTGTCTTTCCTCATCAGATGTGGGAATAATGCATCAAACATGATCCTTACATAAGCACAACTTTAATACCGTTAGGTCGTTGCTATTCGATTTCTTGTTCTTTGGGACTCCCTCATCGAAAGTTTCAACAGGTAGACAATATATTTTTTTTTCATTTTACTCTCGGCACAGTTTCATCCAAATCTTTATTAAAATAGACAGCTATTAAGTTGTTGTTTTTTTAATTAAAAGGCTCTTTTTGTTTGTTTCTGTTACCGTAAATGTCTGCTTAATGGTTAAAATGTGGTTTCGGAATCACATCAAAGGTATCTACTGCTCTAAATTTTTTGTTATTTTCAAAAACCATCTATCAATTTGAAGTAGAGTGCTTTGAATACGTTTGTTTACTTCATGATTCAAGTAGCCACCCACTTTTATCCGTTCTGTCTTTGCCCAACAGTTTAAGGCCCCCCCCCCGGGGAAACTGAAAGTAGAAAAAAAAAGAATCAGCTCAGTCTTACCATATTTGCATGTGCTGTGGCATCCACACAGCAGCAAGCACCAAACTGCATGCAACTTGCCAAATGTCTTAAATAAACAAAACACATTCGGTCAGCCAATATAAACCCTCCTCATGACGCAAAAAAACTTAACCCTCTGGGCACACAACGTTGAATCAACGTCGGGTTAATGTTGATTCAATGTTGTGTGCCTGTTTGGAAGTAGTTCGCATTGAAACTGTGTCAAAACATCCCTGCAGGCACATAACGTTGAAATGACGTCGTACTGACGTCGATGCGACAATGACGTCGCATCAACGTCAGTGTGACGTCATTTTGACGTCATGTGCCCGCTGGGATACACCTCAAGAGCGTCCAGGAAGTATTTTTAAAGCTCTGCTTGTTTTTCTTCGAATGGAAATCGAAAGTTAAAACAACGAGCAGAGATATGGGTGCTAATATAAGTAAATTTGTTGGTACTGCTGCAAGTGTCAGTATCACAATAATAGTGGAAATAATGTTAAGGAAACTGATCAGAAGGAACAAAACAATTTTAGCTCTAATCAAGGTAATCATATTATATTCTTTCATTGTGTATTACCATAGAGACGAAAATTAACTTATTTTTTTCAGTATGGTAAGGGTGCACTAAGATTTGCTCCTGTCCGTCCGTTTGTATCCCAGTTTGTATTTCCGCCCGCTTGTCAGATTTGGGTATAGAGTCGCAACATTTTCACGAGAAACCCGGTGTTCCCGTAAATTGTACAACGCGGCTAGCTGCGAAGATAGGTGGTTATTTTACACGAAATGTAAGAATGAAGTACAGCCCAGTTCCGAATTCTACCCAGTACCGAACAGTCTCCTTTTGGACAAGTTTTCCTAGTTTTAAGACAGACACGTAGCACAAAAATTACCATCAATATAACCAGGGGGGGGGGGGAGGAGCTGTTTCTCGGATTCGTTGTCCCACTGAGAAGCAACATATACCGCTGGTTTATCTTCGCCCCGGGGTTGAAGATAACCAGACAGGGTTATCTCTTTCTCTCTCTCTCTCTCTCTCTCTCTCTCTCTCTCTCTCCTCACACACACACTCATGGAAACATTCTAAATGTTTTGTTTTGCTTCTTTGTGGTGTAACATATTTATCTGAATCTCTTCCTAATATTTTCAAACTATCACAAGGAAATTGACCCTTTTCAGGTACATTAGTGAACACAAATCATAATAACAAACAATACAATAAACAGGCTTTTGTTACAGTTCAAAAGATTTACACAAAATCGACTAAAGATTGATTTGGAAACACTGTTTAAGGTATAAGCGAGCTCATACATAACACAGCAGTATGTATCCCAGAAGGCACACACAAGTCGGGCCGCGTAGCGCAATTGGTAGTGCGCCTGACTTATAAGCTAGAGGTCCTCGGTTCGAAACCCGGTCCGGACACTTACTTTCATTTCTCCTTCCGCTGATACAAGAAGGGCAGTTGTCGGTAACTGGTTAAAGTAAGTGCACTTAGTACTGGTTAACCGCTTAGGAGGTCTAAGCCTGCATAGGAATAGTGTGGTTAGGTTAACTGACTGTCCCGACATGACCATGGCTGTTTACCGTGGACGTTAAACAATAACACATTACGCAGTCACATTACGTAGTAATGACGTTGTGCAAACGTCGAGGCGACATAATGACGTCGCCTTGACGTCAGTCCGACATTATTTCGACGGCAAACACATAACGTCATGACGTTGTTTCGACGTCGTTGCGACGAAATTACGTCGCACCGACGTCAGATAGACGTCATGTGCCCGCTTGGATAAACTTAGGTGTCTGAAGGTGAAAATCAGCTGTGACAAAAAAATACAAAACAAAAAAAAAAACAATTTGGGAACAAGAGTACAAACTTTCCTGAAAGTAAATGTCACCTTAAGTGTAAATTTTGTGTCATGGTACGGCGTTTATAAAGTAATTTTTGAACTATTTTTGTGTTTAATCGATTGAATACATCCCAAACGTAATCATTTGTTTAAAGGAGGGGTATCAATATGATGGGTTTTCTGCATCCTACCAATTTATTATTTAGGTGATTTTATTTATACTCCAGTGAGTCTAGTCTATTGAATCATGTGTAGCTTTGTGTGTGTGTGTGTGGGGGGGGGGGGGGTGTTTCTCCATGTAACTTCCAGTGCCGGGACGTCCTATTGATTTGAATAATAGTAGGACAAGGGCCTACTGTGCTTGCAGTAGGTGCGGGTGGGTGTTGTTAGAAGATTTTTCTCCCATCTATCATTTCTCTCTTCTTATTCCCTCTCTCTGTAGGCAGCCCGATAAAGACTGTAGTACTGTCTCAAAGGGCCGCTAAACCCAAATCAAATAATCAATCAATGTGTAGCTTTGGTCAGAAAGCTAAGGGTCCACAGAAGTGGGTGTCATAATTCAACATGATTTTAGCATGTCTTGTAAAATTATTGTCATTTAATAGAAGAGTAAAACAGACAGACAGAGTATGCTAAAATGATTAATAGGAAGTCTGAAATGTATTTTCATATCAAGTTTTTTTTTTATTTAACTTTAATATATGATCAAAATATTCTTCCATTGGCATGCAGCATTTTTAGCGCGCCTTTGCGAAGCAAAGGAAAGCTTACATGGTAGTCCGAGTATGCGTCAGCGTTCGCGTCCGCGTCAGTGTCTGTGATCAGTTTAACCTGTTAACCATTTGCATTTAGGTATTTTACTGACAAGTAATAGGGCTAGAGTAATGAAACTTGGTACATACTAACATCAGCACATAATCACCTGAAGGTATGCACTATGTATGACCTTGACTTACTAGTCATGGTCTACTGGCTTTGAAAAAAAAATGGTTAATGTATGTTAAGCATTTTTGCTCGTCAGTTTTAAAGTAGTTCTAATTGTTAGACTAAGAGTCATGATATTTGGTCACTACTTGCATTCGGACGAGGGCATGTGGGTTTAACCAACCTTGTAGACCAGTGGCCTACATTTTTACGCCTCAGTGACTTTATATTTATAAGTCCCTATTCGGGGTACAGTTATGATACTTTGCACACACTTATACATGAACACAATCATTTTAGCAGCATGTTCTATGTATCGATTTGACATATATTTAACTGTATTCTTCACTGGCTTTATTATACGCTTCATTGGCTGTGATATGTCTCAGTCCCTATATGGGCTAGGGCCATTATACTTGGCTAATGCCCACATATGGACATGACCAATTTAACACCATCATACATGTATGGATTCCACCTATATTTTGCTTCACTGACTTTATGATATGCTTCACTGACTTTGTGATATTTCTCAGTCCCTATATAGGTTAATGCCATGATACTTGGCACACACCTACATATGGACAGGACCATTTTAGTACCATCATCCATGTATAGACATGACCTATATTATTGCTTCACTGACTTTATGATACACTTCACTGACTTTGTGATATTTTTCAGTCCCTATATGGGTTAGAGCCATTATACATGTACTTATATATGGACAAGATCATAGCCATCCCTGTATGTATTTGACTTAAAACAATGGTCAGTCAAAAATAACTGAGCCTTACCTCATAACTTTTTATATAAGTTTAACAGACAACTTACATAAAGTTGTATGTTTATAATCTCTCAAAGCAATCTCCCTTGGACTGAATGACCGAATTCCATCTCGGCAACGCCTGGATACCGATTGCTTGGCAACTGAAGTTGATTTAGGACCTCTCCGTTCACGATACACCCTAACTTATCTAAACTATAAAACGGATTCTTCGTACGGGATCTTTCAACTTTGGGAACTGATCAAAGTCAGGGGAGAAAGCTCTAGAGAATACAAGGAATGATCAAACACTTCCCAGCCATATCCCTCCAACAGTTCCTAGACAACCTCACTTTTGTGGGGGGACGCGTTGTCTTGCAGAATGAGCGTCGTGCAATCTGTGAGCTCTGATCGCTTTCGGCGTAATGCTGGACAAGGTATTGTCCTAAGATACATCTTGTAATACTCTTTATTTACTGTTTCACGGGTCGGTACCCTATGTGAGGTCAGTACGCCACGGTAATCATACGCAAATATCATCATCATCTTGGGACAGTTCTGACTTCGGCGGAATTTTACCGGTCTCGGCGAGTTTTTGGTGTGCCATATGCAACTCTGTCGCTTCAATTCAGGTTCAAAAGATCGCATCCAAGTTCCATCAATAGCAACGGTTCTTTGTAGCATTTCATTGCCTTCTTCATCGCACCTTTTTAGGCGTGAGCGGGCAATATTCACACGTTGGTGTTTTTCCGTTTCTAAGAGCATATGAGATACCCACCTAGCGGCGACCTTCCTCATTTGCAAGCGTTCAGTCAGAATGTCATATGCCGACCCTTGACTTATGGCCAACTCATATGCTATCCATCACATGTGTATCTTTAATCAGCCTCACGTATAGTAAAGGGGGCTAAAACGCCCCCAACCCCTTAAGAAAACTTTTTTACCATTACATGTATTTATGAAACGGCCTGATCTAATTCATAATAAACTTTTCTGTTAAAAGAAGCAAGTTGGCCCACAAATATGACACTTAAATCTGGAAATATGGTAGGATTTAAACATAAATACAGAATTTGTATTTTTAGATATTCTGGGCGTTTGGAGGGCAAAACGCCCAGTGCTACTTCTTATCGTGTTTCAAGATTTTATTGTTAGTTTTTAGACAATACTGGTTTATTTGCCCTAAAAGAATATCCCAGTTTGATCAAATATTTTATTTGGTACTTATGAAAACATTTCCTTAAGGTGGGCGTTTTGACCTCCCCCCCCCCATCCCCCACACTATTGTACACCTTTCACCATGTAACGCGACCCATCCAGCTTCAGAAGTCCAAGCTTTGATAGTTAGTACCATGCAATGTCACCTTGCATTGTATGCCCACAGCGAGTTGTAGTTTTTGCTAAAGAACATCAGTACATGATTTATCAGAGTAAGCGGAGCGTAGGCGTCTTGCCACTTATGGGCATAATTCGCTAGTCTATCAATAGATTTTTAACAAAAGCACATAATTAGATTTCGCGACAGGTTTAACATTGCTTAGACTTTTATCTTGCGAACAGACCGTCGCAAAGTATTTCAAAAGTTCTCTCAGCAAGATAAACTGCAAGAAAATGTTTAGTTATCCCGATTTACAGAAATTCGCACAAAATGTTTAAATTCATGATAAAAAGCTACAAGTAGATGTGCTTCTTCGAAGTGTCTGTTGATAAGGAGTCCTACACTTTGATATATTTGCTTTAATATTACTTAGTCCCTAACCCATATGGATATTGATATAGAAGGCATGGGCGTTTTACCCCGCATGGGCGTTTTGCCTCACCTTACCCTACTTTTGCTACATTTCAACATTTTCGTCATTTGTTGCTGACAAAGTCCTTTCGCACAGGTGCTTGTTGCTAACGACAGTTCGCCCATTATTAAATTGTCGCACACATTGCATCCAAGTATAGACTCTGAAGCAACTTCCTCAAGAGCTTTCTGAGTTTCAGATGCGCTTTTTCCCGTCTAGCTTAAATCTCAATGTACGCGCGTCAGCGTGAACGCACCCTCCGCCATGCCGTTACAATAAATGACTTCACAAGTATATGACATCACGTAACCTTAGCTTTTTTGCGCGCAAATGTGCACGAGATAATGGTCAACAATTGTGCCAAATATTATTACCGTGTGTCCAAAAATCAAAAAGTTATTTTTTGACTTACCCTCGCATCTTGTGCTCCACTGACTCGGGGGTGGTCGGTTGGTGCGATGGTACTGCTTCCAGTGCCGTGGCGTCCTACTGTTTTGGATAATAGTAAGGCAAGGGCCCCTGTGCTTGCACTAGGTGCAGGTGGGGTTTGTTTATACATTTTTTCTCTCGTCTATCAATTCTCTCTTCTTTCTTCCTCTCTCCGGGAGACGGCCCGATATAGACTGAAATACTGTCTTAAAGGGACGCTAAACCCAAAACAAATAATCAATCAACTCCACCGACTCAATCATATTTCTCAGTTCTTTATGGTTGGTAATCATTATACTTGACACATACATTTGGACAAGAGCCTTTCAATACCACATTGCTGTTAGAAGCTCCTGTAAGGCGCTCTGTTGTCTTCCGACAATTCTTGTTCTTTTTATTTAATATTTGTCCTCTATTTTCAACATTTATTGGCATTATTGCTAAATGAATTGATCAGTAATCATCAAACGCATGTCAAGGAAGCACCTTGACCAGGACAATCAGATGATTTGACCAGAACATCACATTGACCTAGATATAATGGTTTACTGAACACATATACTTGCTTGGAAGATTGTTTGCATTCAATTCTATAAACTAGAATTACCAAACTTTGGTCAAATTAATATATTGATTGCTAAATTATACCCCCAACCATTAAAGGTGAGGGGATACATATTGCTTTCAGTGCGGATCCTGTTGGCGTCGGCGTCCGTTTTGGTTAAATGAAATTGTCACGCCGAATTTGGCGCAAAAAATTAACAGTTTAAGACCACTGGCCTTGAAATGGGGTCAAATTTACCAACAGCTTACCAGCTAGTTGGTTTGTCCCAATTATGTATCTATGCGAGTTTGGTTAAATTTCACCGATGGAAGTTTGGTAAAATTCCATCCACTGATTTAAGAAATGTAGTGGGTAAAAACTGCCACACCGACGCCGAAAAGGGCGCCGATGCCAACGAGATGCGTACTGAAACCTGTACTGAAAGCAGGGGCGGAGTGGCATAGGGAAATAATTTAGCAGTCATCGCTACGTAATTTCAGGCAATAGATATGTTCTGAAAAGTAAGATCCTTTCGAAGCAAGGAACACACCAAAGAAAGAAAAATAGCAGACTCGGATTAATTGAGTCTGTACAAGACTAGTAATAAAGCCACGCCCCCTAGCACCGGCTAAAGCGGAATTCTATTTTCATAATTACTCAAATGCACAACCACTGAAATAACATAACATAGCATAACATAACAAAACATAATTTTATTCAGCATAAAGTAAACACACAATGCTTATAGCCTACAAATCATATAGACAGTAGAGAGGACATGCATACAAATTTACGAGGAGCGCAACAAATGGATCACTGTGTAATAATACTATATAATACCTATTTTCCTTAGATTCGATGCATGATAAATGAATTTAGCAACATTTAAGACAGCCTTTTTATTGGTTGTTGACATCAAATCATCAAAATTATTAAGTGTTGGCCAACGACAGTAAAAAGCTTTCAAATATTTTGTCCTAACTCTCGGTAAAAGGGACATACTAATAGAAAATGATATTCGTTTTCCAAAAAGTTACTATTACATAATTTACAAATTCTTTCACTTCTATTTGAGTTTTCGTATCTTCCGCTTTCAATGGCTAAATCATGTGACGATAATCTGAATTGTGTCAAAGCTATTTTATATTTCTTTTCCGTAATAAAATCAAGATAATTTTCTTATTCCAAATCATGTTTATATCGTGCGTACATTTCCAATCTTCTTGAATTATTTATTGAAGAATACCAGGATTGCTTGTATGTGTCAATTATGCGTTGTTGTATCAAATTAAAAGGAATATCAATACCAGTTTGGTGTATCCAAATGTTGCTAAGATCAAGATTATCTAATACATTTTTAACTTGGTAGGCCCAATTTAATCCATTATATGTTCGGTTATTTTCTATGTCATTTTTTAATACATTATACATTTTCTTAGGAATAAGAGAATCCCTTGATGATAAAATCTTTATCCAATATCGGATCATACTTATTTTTCTATATATTATTAACGGAAATCTGCCTGACTCTCCGTACAGTCCAGAAAGATTTGTTGATTTTCGAACATTTAAAACCCATCTACAAAATTTATTATGTAATATTTCGATATCTTTTGCTTCGTTATAACCCCACACCTCAGCACTATAATCTAAAACTGATCCAGCAAGTATGTCAAATAATTTACATTTTTGGGAAGTCGTGAATTCAATTTGTCGAAAAAGTGAAAATAAGTTATGTAAAGCAAAAGCAGCATGGTGTGATAATCTTTTTTGTGCCCTGTTCCAATTCCCATTTTTAAAGAAATGCATACCTAGATATCTAAACGATGTCACCATTTCTAATTTAACGTTATTAAGATAGAAATCAAAATTTGTATGTCTTCCCTTCTCAAATATCATGGCTTTTGTTTTTGCTGTGTTGATTTTTAAACCCCAAAGTGTACAGTATGATTCGATGTCCTATAAAATAGACTGTAATACTATCGGTGATTTAGCGAAAACTACAGCATCATCAGCTGCTGCATATAACATTAAAAACAACTGCATGTCATCAATAATGAATATTTGATCTAAACCAACATTTATATTTTGCACAATATCATTAATAAAAAGCATGAATAGTAATGGCGAGCTCGGATTCCCCTGTTTTAATCCATTATATGAGCTGAAAAAACGTGAAGTGGAAGACTGATATCTAACACAAGATTTGACGACATTATACATGGAGCGTAAAGCACTGACAAATTTACTACTGATATTTTCGGATAAGAGTTTTAGCCATAAAAAGGATCTGTTAATTTTATCAGTATTACCTGATAACAAACATCTTCCAATCAAGTATACGTTCAGTCAACCATGATACCAAGGTCATGGTGATAATCTGGTCACGTCATCTGAGTGTCCTGGTAAAGGTGCTTTGATGAGAACTGGTCAATATATATAGCAATTACGCAAAGAAATAACCCAATTATAAAAAAATTGGATGCCAACTGAAATTTATTTTGAAATCATGCATTAAAGTTAAATCAAATAAATTGATGTGAAAATACATTTTAGAAATTCTGTTAATCATTTTAGCACACCCTGTCAGTCTGTTTTACCCATGTATTAAATGATAATTTTTTTTGAATACATGCTCAAACCATGTTGAATAACCCCATCCACTTCTATGGACCCATAGCTCAGTAACTAGGGCTTTCTGACCAGACAACACGTGGGTAAAAAACTTGACACACTGGAGTATAACCATTAAATTGATAGGAAGCAAAAAAGCAACTTTATTGATAAGTAGGTTTAACGCCTCTTTGAGACAGTATTCCAGTCTATATCGAGCGGTCTCTCACAGAGAAAGAGAAACAAAGGAAGTAGGATAGGTGAGAAAAAAATGTCCAAACAGCCCCCATCAATTCTACTACAAGCAAAATAGGCCCTTGCCCTACTATTATCCAAATAAGTAGGACGCCCCGGTACTAAAAGTTATTTCGAACACCATTGCCCGACCACCTCAATAGAAAGAAACCAGTCTTTAAAAAAGCTAATGGGGCAACCAACTGCGATGATAATATCTTACTAAGTGGCTGATCTGTATCTAGCTTCAAACGACCTGAGTATCTATTTTATCACCCTTCATGCGTAGGGGCAAAAATGAACTAAACTCAATATCTCAATCACGTTAAACGCAAAACTCGCATTATTTATTCCTTCCGTGAGCTTGCTACAAGCACATATAAACGCCATGAAAGGTGTTTTTGTACACACAACGTCAAAAATGGGACGTCAATGTGCTAGGGAGGATTGTCATACCTCGAAGTAGCCCGAATAATTGGGTCTTCTCATCAGACAATAATGTAACTTATTGAAGGGAGCGTTCTGTGAGTGACAGGCAACGCATCTTTGGGATGGCTTTATAACGTCAAACGGCTCAGGAAACCATTGGAGTACTTAATCAACGCAAAAGTGCATCCACGGTTAGACGAGGCCTACACCAACGTGAGATAGGAAACTTTTAAAACGTACCTAACTTGGAGTGACTAAAGGTAACAGGGAACCACTATCTTGGACCAGACTGGAATTGATTAAAGACATTAGGAAACCACTTCTTGATCCACGAGTGAGTGAACTCGGGTTTAACGTCCTACCAACAACAAAGTCATATTAAAGTGGTGATAATCACTGATTTGGGGTGAAGTAAATAATCTGCATAAAATGCTGAAAATATAAAGATCTTCCCCTAAATGAGCAAATACCTTCTTTATGTTGTTTCTCACGATTCAGAATCCAAAATGCAGGACTTGTTGAAGTTAAAAAGCGTTTATATAAGAAAATTTCAAAGGGTAATTTTGTGCGCGAAAATCTGAAAAATAACCATGGTTATCAAAAATGTAGTAGGGTCTGAAGGTTCTTTAATACATTATGGAAAGCGTCCTAGCAATTTTTTTTTCCATTTTTTTTCCACACATTTTCAGGCTGGGCAGATAAAGAATGGTCTTTTCTGTCCCCAAATATCTGTCAAAATACACAGTAGAGTCCATTTTCAAGGTTAAATAATTTCACATACACACCTGTGTCAAGGTGGTAAAAATTCTAAATATTGTGACACTAAAAATAATTACCATAACTGTTCTAAAATTGAAACAGTTTGGTTTTACAGTGCAGTAATGTGCCCAAAAATGCATATGGGATGGCAAATAGTGTAGACGCTGATCAGACTGCTCCTGCCTGAACTGGATTTGCACTATTTGCTCAGACCTAACTGTCCCAATATATAGAATTTTTATAGTATACTGTGAGTATTATAAAAGTATAACTGCTCAACCTGTATTTAATTGATGCATGCAGTGTACATGCACTATACATGGACAGACATTTGAGAAAAAGTGACTGTTTTCATCTGGTCTACCTTACAAATTTGAGAAAAAGTTGGAACAAATAATTGCTAGGACGCTCTTTTTAATGCATTAAATAAACTTCATGCCTAAGTATATTTTCCAGAATGAAGTTAATTTACTAGATTTCTGCGCACAAAATTACCCTTTGATTTTTCCATATAAAACACCTTTTTTTAACAGCATGTCCCTCTATTCTGTATTCTAAACTGTAGAGAGCAACAAAAATAAGAAGTCAGCAAACTTTCAGGGAGGTATGTTAATTTTTTATGGTTTTATGCAGATTTTTGTATTTACCACAAATCACCAGCTTAAACCTCGAATGAAAGTGTCATCCGAAAGACCGGAAAGCGGGGGATAGATCTTGCGACCCCCTGGATTGGTAGTCCGGAGTGTTATTCACTACACTACATCCACTCCTAGTAGGTCCACGATGGAACTTACCAAAGACAATATGAAACAATTAGTTGGACCTAGGTGGGAAACCATTAGTAGGATCATTGTGAAACTGACCAAAGAGTCTTAAACAATAGGAGACCAGCAGTTGCACCACTTTGAAACTGGCCAAAGACTATAGGAAACCATTAGTTGAAACCAGGTGAGCTTGATCAAAGACAATAGGAAACTAATAGTAGGGTCATGGTAAAACTGACCAAAGACAACAGGAGACCTGTAGTGGGGCCATGGTGGAACTGGCCAAAGACAATAGGAAATCGCTAGCTGGACGACGGAGTAAATGATCGATAATACTCTGAAACCATAATTGGATCATGCTGGGATTGATCAAAAACAGTACGAGTAACAAACCACTAGCTGGACCGCTGTGGGGATGGCTCAAGACAACAGTGGGTGTTGTGATTGGGCGATGGTGCTGGGTAACTGTCAGTGCCGGGGCGTCTCACTAGTTTGGATAATATATCATAGGATAAGGGCCTACTTTAGGTGCGGGAGGGGGCTGTTTGGATATTTTTTCTTTCGCCTATCATAATTATTATCTCTTTTCTTCCTCCTTCTCTTGGAGATGGCTGGGTATAGACTAAAATACTGTATAAGAGTGTCGTTAAACCCAAAACAAGCAACAAATCAACTCAAGGCAACAGCAAAAATCACTTGTTTGACTACAGTGGGACTGACCGAAGAAAAATGGAAAACTTTTGGTTTGATCACGGTGGGACTGACCAAAGACAATAGAAAACATTTAGTTTGATCACGGCGGGACTGATTATAGACAACAGGAAAAAAACTAATTTGGACTGCCTAAAGCAATTGAAAAGCACAGGATGGACCACGGGTTAACTGATAAAGGAAGTAGAAAAACATTAGTTGAACAACGGTGGTACTAGGCAAAGACCATTGTATTCAGGCAGAGACCTTCTGCTTCCGGGGCAGTAACAACCATAACGCTACTATGTAACTCTTAAATGCAATCCTCTCCCACGTAAAAAAAAGGAAAAAGGATAGTCACAAAATAGGAAAAATGCAGACATCATAATTCACGTCTGCAAAACTAAAAAAATGTTGTTGTTTTTTAAGCCATTCCATATCGAGCATTCAAACATTAAGGGGCAAAGTGAGTAGATCCAAATTAGGCGGATCAAGATAAGCCACCTCATCTGGACCTCTGCTATTTTTGAAATTCAACTATTTACATTTACACGATTCAAGGACAAAAATAATGATTTTACGGTTATCAAACATTTATATCCTCTCCTGACAGGGCGGGGTATATAACGTCTAGGTATAGTGTTATGTGTGTAGGACAAACGTTAAGGTTTATGAATAAGGTATTTTATCGGTTTGCGATGTAAATGTTGATATTTGGTATCCCTATAACTGCAGCAGCTACTTTACAGAGTCTTTTGTCATTGAACTAAATTTTCCCTTTAACTGAATTTGATTTGCGTTTTAAGATTTTAACGTTAAAATTTAGTTAACAGTTATTATTCGGTTCTTTGACTGCTAACTTTGCTACTTGGTCAGATAGCTGAATCGAGTAAGTCCAGCAGAGGCGAATCAACCATGTAGACTTTTGTGCTTTTATTATAACTCTATTTATGATCCACTGTCCCAACATAGTTGAATGGATTTGCATCATACTTGGGATAGTGTGTGTTATTCAGACACAGCAAATTACCTTATACTATTTGTAGGTCACTGTGGCCTATTTCATGGTCCGGTAATTTGTTTATATCTCCAACACTATTTAGTGCGTCATTCTGACACTGCAAATGAGATTTCTGACCTCATACTGTTTGTAGGTCTTTTTAACATGTATTTCATGGTCCTGTGAATTTGCCTAACAGCTGTGGCACTATTAAATCATACTAAGGGTAATTTGTCTGACACAGGGAATTACCTGATTCTATTTTTAGGTAATTAGTACAGATATTTCATGTTTCATTGTTTTTTGGGCACATATTCTGAGCACTGTCTAAGATAAAGACAATTTGTAGGTACAAGGCCGTCTGACAAGGCTTGTGGCGGGAGATATCTGTGTATTTTGTACTCATTTCTAGTTATTTATCAGAGTTAATGTTTTGTTTAGTTTCCTGTATTGTTCCGTGAATTTATTTGTTTCCTTCGTTATTTAGACTGCTCAGTGGGTAAGATGTGGTGACATGGGAAAACACGATTATGCTTGTGTACAAGGTGTCTTAGGCGCAGATGGTGGAAAAGCCCTGGAACAGGAGATCATGCTATGGAAACCGTCCACCATGATAAAAATAATATGGTAATGCTCTCTCTCTCTCTCTCTCTCTCTCTCTCTCTCTCCGCATGCCACAGTGCTGGAACTCGTGCGTATCAAAGAAGAAAAATCACCTAAGAGATTGGGTCGACCAACCCACAATAAAGCATGGAGAATGCACAGCTCCAATCCCAACAGACAGCGCGATTTGCCAAAAAAACAAAAAACAATAAGCCATGTGTCGTACTCGTAAAGAAAAACCCCGGTGTTTGAACCACGATTGTCCAAGCCAAAGCCGCACCTACCCACTCACATAAGGTTTAGGTAGCCACCATAGTGCAGTTGAGCGTTATCAACCGTAATCGGGATAAAAACTAAATATGCGGTCTGTCGTAAGTAGTGGACAGGCAGAGTTTTAGAATGTGCTTATGTGTTAATGTTATTAACATTAATATTGTATGTGGTGAACTAGCTCCGAAGTTGATATTCGTGGGGTGTTTGTATGAACAGTGTACTATCGAATATTACCAATGGTAACATGGATTCAAATGTACGTGTGTTTAGAAATCAGAATGAGTCAGTCAGTCTGTATGTCTATTATTTTCAATTCGACTGTTTAAGTACTCCTCATATTGTTTGGCGAATCAACTGACTGATTTAGCTTTGCAGTCGCTATCATTTACCGCCCATAAAGAAGGTGCAGAAACTTTCACGGTATATATAGAAAGTGCTTTTTTCCGAAATAATGTTTATAATAGTATTGGCCTATAAAATATTATACCGTTCTCTGAATCTGAAATTCGAATTTGGTTACAATATTGCTAAAAAATGTTTGATGCCTTTTATTTTGTATTAAATTACCTTTTGAGAAATACTGCGAGCAGATATTGGTTTAATTCTATTTTCAATCAAGTTGTATACACAGAACAAAATAACGTTCTGGTAAATGCTGGCTCGGGGTGGTTAATAACTAGATGAACCATGATAAAAGTAAGGGAGACCGGGACTAATTTGACCAGTGAGCAAGTTGGAACAGAGGTGTTTGTACAATTGCTAATGTCAATATCGAAGTTATTTCATCACATAACTTGGCAAAATGGTTCGCACTGCCTAGGTTAACTATTCAGCAGAAAAACTATACCTTGAGTATATTGTCTGTTGCATTTTAATTCCTTCATCAATTAACTGCTACGCTTGCAATTAGTTTACTCAGCATTCGGTGAGGTCGGGGCTATTTCCCGTATGAAAACTCTGACATGATTTCAGCAAGAGTCCTACTGGACATTCAAAGGAATTTCCCTGCTGAAATGCAACAGTACGCGGAAAATGATCAAATTCAACATGGAGAATGGTTAAAATTCCAACAGGAAAATTTGAAAAATTCATGGCAGGAATTCTAGCAGGAAAACAGAGCTGAAAAACACATGCAAAACATTCTGTTATTTGAAGGATAAATTAACACCAGTATGGAGAGAATGCGAGATTGATATTTTGTTTCATAAATACATACATTTCTGAAGGCAGGTTTAAGTTCAAGAGTAAAATATTCAATTAATGCACAATTTTATATACCCTGCCCAAACCCCTAGCAATGAAAATGGTGTCAATATATGTGTGGTGGTAACAGAATTATTTTTTGCCACAAAATTGTTTTAATGGTTAGTGGCAGAACTGACCCATGTCTAAAATGTAATTATAATACCCAAAATATTGATGATATGTGCTCTGGTGTGTTTTGTATACTCTATGTTAAAGTTTTAAATAGCACGTTGAAAGAGTATGACAAGGTTCTTGTGTAATATGCAACAGAAAACAAAAGCCAGACTAAATTCTTGCCGACAATCCAGACTGTCCAAATTCCTGGTAGGAATTTCAAATTTTACAGCAGGATATGGGGAAATACTGCTCAGTTGAATATTCCTGGTGGGATTCCTGCCTGAATACCTGCTACTTCACATATTTTACATAAAATTTCACACTGAGTCCTGCTGGACTCCTGTAGGTAATTTTAAATAATAGTGAAACGTCCATGTGGAAACTCAAAATATACAATACAAACTTTCAAAGTTTCATTTCCGCAACTGCATGTTCTACGGTCACCTAATACTAGGGTTGCAACGGGCAAGAACAGGGGACTCAGGCATTCGTGTCGGAACATCCGACTCGCATTTGGTTACCGTAGATGAAGGAAGAGTTTTTTTCCCATAAGTGATCAAAGCTCCAAGTCCTCAGTAGGGAGTAATGGGGACAATGCTCCCCGCACCCCATCAACTCTTTCCCGACGACAAATAACGATCAGTTTCAGAGAATGACATGAGCCGTTTTTTTAAAGGATGAAACTGAGTGAAAATACATAATGATTACCGATACATGTACTTATCCAATCTGACATGATTTTACCCAATTTTCGTTCAGCGAGGAATAGTTTTTTTGGGATTTGAAAAGTATAGAAAATGGCACGAGGCGCACGATATTTTAACTGATATTGTTAAAAGTCGATATCGACGAAAGATAAGTGTAAAAATATTATAAGTAGCCATGTATGGGATGCTCGACGACAAAATGGCTCGGTTGATGTTTAGACTGGGCTCATTTATCAAATCCTGAATCCCATTTTTCTGTCAGACCACAAATAAGGCTGGAGCATTCAAAAATACAACCATTTACCTATTATGTTCTGTTATTTTCTCTCCCATAACCTTCCAATGTCGTCGGATAACTTCTTTCTGTCTGCTTCTGTTTCCCGTTTCAGCTGCTCTAACTGAGCTGGCAATGTCCATTCTTTAATATTGTCTTCCCACCTCCTGTTTGTCTTCTTCTTTCTTCTTTCAAGGCCCATGTGCCTTCTTTTGATTTACATGTGTTATCTGTTCTTGAAGGTACTCTAAAAGATTTTAATTTCGTCCTTGCTAAGCCAAAAGAAATTGGGATGAGGCCAAAATCACTTTAATGATCGTTCCTTGACCTTGACTAAAAGTGCGTCATGTAATCCCATGGCTGCGTGGATCGTCTTGTAAACACTGTCATTAGCTAGATGATCCTTTTACAAGATCTTTGGTAACCTTCGGTAGCATGTCAGCTGAAAAGCAAATGTTCTTTTTGCTTACTCTGCAGCCAAGGGCCTCGTTTTATAGGCATACAGAAAGGTGGTTCGGACAAGATAGCGCACAACTTCTGCCTTTGAGCCAAGGAGCTTGTTTCTATCTCTCCAAATTGGTGTCAGCTCCTTTAGGGTTGCAGTAACCTGTGCAATCCTTATGAGAGCCTCTTGAGCCGTCGTCTGAGAAAACTTTTCCAAGGCTTTTAACTTCTGTTAGGTATACATTGAACTCCCTTTGGCTGGTATTGCTGCTGTTTGTCATCAGAGTGAAAATCAATATGTCTCATATTTTGACAGTTTCAAACTATTAAGTTTGTTCAAATGATGATGCTAATTTGACCTTTGACCTTTTCACTCAGGTGAGCAATTGAGGGCCTCATGGCCTATTAGTTTGTTTGTTTTCCTGCGCGAGGTAGATCCAGAATGATTACGCCACGCCAAAGAGCACTCTTTCGTACAGTTACATTGCACAGATCTGTTCGCAGCGCTCACCTAATGCAACTCTTACAAAACCATAAATGAGCCGCGACACGAGAAAAACAGCAAAGTGGTCGGCGCTCAGCGCAGACTAAGATCACCCTGGGCATTTACCCAGTCCCAGTCTTATCAGACACGTCGCTAAGCACTTAAAGGTTAGCTAAGGGTCTGAGCTACCTCCATGCGGACAGTGAAGACTCTGATCAGACTGGGCGGATGCCCAGGCTGAACTGAGTCTTTGCTGGGCGCACAACCACTTTGTTGGTTTTGTCGTGTCGTGGCTCATATATTGCTGTACCGTATTTGTTTCATTTGCAGGTCACTGATACTGAGCAACTTCACTGGCCGCTGGTCAGATACAGAAAACTTGAGGAACTTGATTCCTTTTCATCTTGAAGTTGAGAAATGGTTTCCTGATGGCCCATCAATGAAGATTTTCGTTACCGATCCTTCTAAAGCGACCTTTATGATGCGTGGACTAAGATTAGTGATAAAGCCTGCCATTAATAAGGCTGAAAATGGGAAAGCAACCTTAGGATTGGTACTGCCTACGGAGACTTGGTTGATATTTGGTAAAGTGACACCTGCTGCTGATGGTAGAATAACAATTGGACCATCGGCAAACACTGAATGGTGCTATATCTTAACATTAATGAAAAGAAAACAATTATTTGAATTTTTTGAAGATAAAATACGGTTCTTAGAATTTTTAGCAAACAGTATTATCGTAATTGGAGGAGGAGCAATTGCTATAATTGCTATTTATATGATTTGGTCCTATTTCAGGAGAAAGTCTAATGCAAAATGCGACATCGACGGTAGTGATGTTGCTGCAGGAAGGAAAGAAGAAGTAAATGCAAAGTGCGACACCGACGGCAGTGATGTTGCTGCAGGAGAATAATAATCAAAAGAACAAAGTACTTGTCCTGAGGAGGGTTGTGTAGAAATTAGAGTTTTACAGTTTATTAGTTTTACAATAGGCCAAAGACCCATACGTACATATCATCGCTCTAAAATGCCGGTAAACGTAACTGTAGCAAAAGTACAACAGACGCGCTTTTCTGTATTTTACTTATTCAGCGTCGTTTAACCCCAAAAGAAAACGGTGAAAACGAACAGCCCTCACCATGCCACACTAACTGACGCATTCCGCGAGACACAGTAGATGCAGACATCAGGTAGGAGACGCCTACGTATTAACTCGCGAGCGCAGGCATCCCCCACCGAGTCACCTCAACCACTGTTACTCGAAGAACGAGACAGACAAGGGCATCAGACAGGAGATGACTGCTGCGGCAAGAACCTACAAAAAAGCAAAAATAATCCAACAGAAAGGAAGGCAAACTCCGCTAAGATTCTTGTCCCTATGACAAGTCAATCTTAGTTTTATAATATTTTAAAATATTTACCTGAGATAAGTTAATACATTTACTTTAAATCAGTATTTAAGTAGTGACCCCAATGCTCAAGAACCAGACACAACACTGAAACACTGACTAGTTGGATTGATGATATCATCGGGGACATTAAGTCCACCAGCAGCGATATCGGCCCAGTGATTTCTAACAATCATTTATCAATACAATGGTGAAATAGACCTTTTTCACATTGTTTCTGCGCATGCGTATACCGCTCACGTGACGCGTTATTTCCCGATAATAGGTGAGACTTTAGACCGAGGGGGCTACTGGATTTTAAGCCATTGATATTTCCTATGTAATGAGTAACGAATAATTGTTTTAATCATCTATATTCACATTTCTGCTTTTCCTAATGATGCCTTATTTACTATTTTAATTTTCCATAATGATTTAAAGCAAAGATTATAAATACTTGTATTTAAATTAAAAAATTGCAAAGAAATCATGTCAAAAGATATGCAAAAACTCGGAAAAAGGTGTACGTCTAATACAAAAGTCAAGTCGCTAAAATGGATTAATTCGAAATTAAGAAATCAAGTACAGAACATTTATATATTAATTTTAATTTATTGAAATATGCTTTCCGTTTTCTTTGAATGAAGTCTGAACTAAAAGAAAATCATTCATATATGAGGTTGATTTTTTTCTATCGAAACCAAATAAACAAATGTAACTAAATAATCAAGAGATGAAATAACCTCCTAAATAAGTGTATACATCGTCTTGTGTCAGATATTTTGTTAATTATCTGAAGGTTTGACATATACTATAACTTATCTTTTGACAATAAACGCAATCAACGGAGCATGCCATACGTTGACATCTCCAACAGTATTTCACACTTTAGTGGGTGATATTGATATCGCATAATAAGCAAATACTTGCCAGCGGAATAAAAAACAGCAAACAAATTGTTTTCAGCAATTATGCGATTAATTAAACGGTAGAAATTTTATAATAATGATAAAACATACACCCTATTCAATTCCTGTGGCCATGTGTGACGCTAATGTTCATCTTCAATTTTTTACTTTTATTTATTCTTCCGTAATATTTAAACCAAACATGTTGATCTTCGTGCAATTCTAAAATAATAGAACAGAACATTATTATAACTCTTCTTTTTTTTTTTTTTTTTTTTTTTTTTTTGATTTTATGATTTATTTAAACACAATTCAAACACATCCATACATCTCTGCATGTCAGGTTAATTTATAATGAAGATGCGGCCAGATCCGGTAACATTTTCCCGACCAGTTTGGACGGTAAACGGCTGTTTATTTTTGTATCATTTTATTTAGGTTATAAGTCAAAATATATATGTCTTCAAAAAGCTAAAACAAATGAAAAAATATACAAAACAAATCGACGGTTTAATTAATGCAAGCATGAGCGGGACCGATGTAATGTCGTAAATAACTGCCGTATGGCTAGCAATTTTTCTGTCTCTGTTTTAATACAGTTAGATTACCCTTGAAATAAATAGTTTGGTAAAATGGTAAAAATATTGACCTGAAAAATTATTTTGATAGTCTCCTTAGCGAAAGGTTGATGTTTTAATGATTTAAAAAGTAATTTACCAAAGTATTGAAATTATTAAAAATTATTTATAACAAAGTTTAGTATCGCGCAGCCGATATATGCCTCTGCTATTTGTACTTTATTCTTAGCAAAAGCTACTTTTGATCCATAAACAAATATTATAATTGAACTACCTTTTAGTAACTCCAGGAATCACAATACAAATTCCGTTTAAATGGCATTTTGCACGAAAAATATTCAAAATCCTGACACCAACACATCTCCTCCCGTAAGGCCAGAATAAGACTGCCCCATATATCTTTTCAGGTTCATTTTCGTACCTCCATTGAAGAGTAGTCGGCAAGGGAGATAACAATGTGAAAAAGGTCTATTTGTCAACTACAAAAACAATAACAACAACAGAAAAAAACGCATGCGTATCAGCGTGATAATGCGAAGGAAAGTACTGATACATATACTTACAATTTACAAACTTGCTAAGCATTTCTTCAAAATCGAGTATCCTGCGTTGGTCATAATTATTATCTGGTAATCATTATACCCGTGGCATACGAAGTATGACGAGAGGTATATAGCTTTCGTCCGAGGTCCGTTCGTCCGTCCGTGCGTTCGTCAGTCCTTCCGTCCGTTAGCAAACATTCGCGTTAAAGTTTCGTTAATGTTTTTTGAGATCTTATATTATCAAACATTTTGATGGATTGAGTTCATATTTAGCATGTCGATAGAAAATGGTCGAAAGTTTCATTCTATACCACTCTACTTATGCCTATAGAGGTCAAGGTCACGGAGTTTGACTTTTCATCTTACAGTTTCGAGTTTAAGTTTTCCAAGATCTCTATACAATTCAAACTCTTTGTTTGTTTGGGTTTATCTTTGGCATGTTGATAGGTGGTGGTAAAAAGTTTTATCTGTACCATCCCCACTCATGCTTGTGATCTAGAGGCCAAGGTCATGGACTTTGACTTTTATGTTAAAGGTTTGGGTTAAAGCTTTTAAGATCTCTATATAATTCAAACTCTTTGTTGGTTTGGGTTTATCTTTGGCATGTTGATAGGTGGTGGTAAAAAGTTTTATCTGTACCATCCCCACTCATGCTTGTGATCTAGAGGCCAAGGTCATGGACTTTGACTTTTATGTTAAAGGTTTGGGTTAAAGCTTTTAAGATCTCTATATAATTCAAACTCTTTGTTGGTTTGGGTTTATCTTTGGCATGTTGATAGGTGGTGGTAAAACGTTTTATCTGTACCATGCCCACTCATGCTTGTGATCTAGAGGCCAAGGTCATGGACTTTGACTTTTATGTTAAAGGTTTGGGTTAAAGCTTTTAAGATCTCTATATAATTCAAACCCTTTTTTGGGTTTGGTTTATGTATGGCATGATGATAGATTTTGGTCAAAAGTTCTATTTTGTACCATTTTCACCCATGCCTGTGATCGAGTTCACGGACTTTGACCCTTTCCTGTTTAAATTTTGGGTTAAAGTTTTAAGATATTATATTATCCAAATCCTTTGATGGGTTAGCTTTTTATGTGTAAAGGTTTATTTTGTACCATCTTTACACATGCCTGTGACCTAAAAGTTAAGGTCACAGACTTAGACATATTCATATAATATGTTTTGTGTTAAACGTTTAGAGATCTCATATCATCCAAATACTTTGATGGGTTTGGTTTGTATTTGATATGATGATAGGTGTTAATAAAGTTTCGATCTATACCGTCTCAACAAATGCTTTGACTTAAGGTCAAGGTCACAAGCTTTTCTCTGTTCAAGTTTCGTGTTGAATGTATATTATTTGCTTACTTCTATCTTTGTTGATAGGTCCATTTGATATACGACGTCGTTTACCTTTTGGCTGCAACAGTTTACATCATCTGGATGCTGTTGTTGATATAAGGTTCAGGCCATATACTAACAGTTGCATCAATGAACTGGTTTATAATGTTTCTTATATTTCAGATTTCCTTCAACGGAACCTTTTAATATATTACTAGGTTTACTCCTCAGTTGCAGCAGATTAGTGACATTCTCTGTATGCTGCAGCTGACCAAAGGACAAGATCACAGCCCTTATAATTGGTATCTTGTATGTGCTGGACTTTTGTGTTTGAAATTTAGTCATTAGGCGGTGGCGCTGGTCGAGGGTATACGTGAGTCCCTGCTCACTTGCTCTAGTTTACAATAAATTCATTGCAGTATCGTTAATATTCTTTTCAATTACAGATATACACGTAGCAGAAATTTTGTTTTTTAATAAAAACGTTTTGTTGAACTGTAAGGTTTTCTTTAGCAGCATACTTACTACCATTTTGTAAAATCGCATATCTTATATGACATATTATCTGTCTTATATGGTATATAAGATATCTAAATTAAGAAATACGTTATATTGTTATATAATATCTGTTTAACAAAATTGATACTGTAATTGCTTGCCTTAAATCTACGACATGGGCCTTGTTATAAAAGGGTTCGTGATCGGAGACTTTCTGTCAGGGTTATGGCACTTTATCAGCGCGACTTTGCGATGCGTGCGCGTGTGTGTTTGCATGCGCGTGCGCTTTTGTGCAAAATATTTACTGTTGCATTTAGCTCAATTTGTAAGTAGCCAAACGGGACAGAGTCGTCAATCCTGCTCCATAGATACATCTGGGAAAAATCTAATGAAAGCAGAGATACATATCAGACCATGATCTATTTGAAAAAAAAAATATATTCACCTGTTACGTTTAGATCAGTTTCTAAGTAACCAAAAGGGAAAGAATCTTCAATCTTGCGCCAAATGAACATCTGTGGAAGACCTATTTCAAGAGGGGTGCATAGATCTGCCAATCATCTTTTCTCTGAAGATGTTGAATACAGAAACGCGCGTTTGTTGCACATAATATAGTTACGTTTATATTTCTAAGTAACCAAGAGACAGAGTCTTCAATTTTGCTTCATAGATAAATGTGCGGTAGATTCTACTGATAGCAGGGATGCATATCGGGCCATGACCTATATTTCACGGATCATTGAGCAAAGAAATTATTTTTTTTATCCAGTTACGTTTAGCTGAGTTTCTAAGTAACCCAAAAGCGACGGAATCTTCAATCTTGCTCCATATGCACATCTGGGGAAGATCTATTGAATGCAGTGAGCATATTGGGTCATGACGTCAGAATAGCTTGTTTTAATGTAGAAGCAAACAGTCGGCCAAATACTCTTTTCATGCCCCCAACCTTGAAACAGCTGGTAGGGCATATAGCTTTTGGCTTGTCCAAGACGTCCATCCTTCCGTGCCTGCTTGCATGGTTGGCAATTCTGTAACGGGTTTTCAGTGACCCATTAAGTATCGCACAGCCCATTTTTCTGTGAACCACAAAAACACATGTTCATTTTAAGAATGCGCATTAATTTTAGCTCGCTTGAACGAAGTTCAGGAAGAGCTATTGCACTACCGCCGGCGTCGGCGCAAGCGGCAGCGTTTGCGTCGGCGGCGGCAGCGTTAGCAAAATGTTAAAGTTATACGTTAAAGTTTTTAATGTGATGGGCAAGGCGCTGTCAGGCGAGCTATCCTGTCCCTTTGACAGGTCTTGTTTTCATACGGCAGTGTCCAAATATACACATTGGGGCTATAATCATATTTATTTGGAGAAAAAAGACTTCAGATTGTGTATACATGAATTATAATCTTCATCTGCTACGTATACCCAAAACAAAATTTTTCAAGACCCTGTAATGTATATAAAGAGGTTCTTTGAAAAAGTTAGTGTGCGGTAGGATACATTAGTAGGATATCATCTGTATAAGCATGACTAATTGTTAGGCAAAGGTGCAAGCACAACAAACGATGAAACGAGTAAACGTCAACGATCACTTCGCGACAAGTAAAATCATTCAAAGTTTTCTTCAATAAGTACCAACCGTTCTCTGCATAATTGTAAAGCGGCATCTGCCGATTTCAGCTTACAGCTATTCTGGCAAGTTCAGCTTGGACTAGTCTTGTGACATTTTAAACATTCGGCATGTACAGGATTTAATTCGTCCTACTGTGATTTAGATCTTTGAAAAATGTTTATCCACCATTGCATTCCTTGACGTGTTGAAGTTCCACACCAAGCCTCTTCTTGGATTAGAAACCATCCTTCCGTACATAAATCTTTTGAGGGAACACATACTGTCTGTATTATTATATTGGAAGAATGATTCAATCAATTTAAGACCTGTAGTTGTTGCTGAAATAGTTTCTTGTATATTTGATGGTACAACTGCTCTCACCGGGAACACAGGGAGTATGCTCAACCATAAAATCATCAGTGCGGCCGCCATAATGATCCAGAGAACCTGAAAGAGGAAAAACGAAGTATCTGGGGGTCCGGTACCGGATCTCTGGCCTCAATTACTAGGGGTCCGGTACAAGACCTCTAGTCTCTCTGGCTAGGGTCAAGTAGTGTATTATAATACCCTTATGTATCTGACCAAGGTCCCTCTTAACAGGACTGGAATCATCACAATCTTGTTTTTCCCTACCATACATAATAAAACCTTACTTGTGCATTTTTACAAGGGTGTAAAAGCTATTTGAATATATTAAATGCATTTCTAATATTTTATTTTTATTAAAAATTATACCAGTACTTCTTTACTGATAATAGAGGAGTTAGGGACAGGTTTTTTACGAATTTTCTTTTTGTCTTTTATTTTTTCGCGTTCCATGTCAAGATATACTGGAATTAATACCTCACCTGAGCCTTTAGGCTCATAGGTGAGCTTACAGTATAGCCAGGCATCCGTCGTCCGTCCGTCCGTCGTCAACATTTTCAAACATCTTCTCCTCTGAAACCACTTGGCCGATTGAAGCCATATTTCATATGGAGCCTACCAAGGTCGGTGGAACGAAAGTTTATTCCGGTTATCTGGGTCACATGACCAAGATGGCCGCCACGCCCATATATGGTAAAAACCTTCCAAAATCTTCTTCTCTAGAACCCTAAAGGCCTATGACCTTGAAACATGGTATGTAGCATTGAGCATGCAGGCCCATTATAGTATACAAATGATGACCTTGCGTTTACCTTGACCTAGTTTATGACACGGTCAACTTCGGTACCCTAGGTTTTTATATAGGAAAACGCTTCAAGAGTGGATTTCTCAGAAACTATTTAAGTCTAAGGTACACTACTTGGTATACATGGTCAACTAAATGAACAGCTGAAGATATTACGTCACTAAAGGTCAAGGTCATTCTGCCAGCCCGTCCGTCATCAAGATTTTCAAACATCTCCTTCTCTGAAACCATTGGGTCAAATGAAGTCAAATTTCATATGGAGCCTACCTTGGTTGGGGGAAAGAAAGTTTTCTCGGGGTATCTGGGTCACATGACAAGATGGCCGCCTCGCCCATATATGGTAAAAACCCTTGAAAAATCTTTTTCTCCAGAAGGCCTATGATATTGAAACTTGGTATATATCATCGGACATTCGGGCCCACAATAGTTTGTACAAATAATGACTGTGCGGTGACCTTGACCTAATTTTTTGCACGTGCAGCTTCGGTACCTTAGGCTTTTATATTGGAAAACGCTTGAACAGTGGATTTATCAGAAACTATTTTAGTCTAAGGTACACTATTTGGTATATATGATCAACTAAATGAACAAGCTGAAGATTATGTCACTAAAGGTCAATGTCATTTTGTCAGCCCTTACGTCGTCAAGATTTTCAAACATCACCTCTGAAATCACTGGCCGATTGAAGTCAGATTTCATATGGAGCCTACCTAGGTTGGGGGAACGAAAGTTTGTTGGGGGTATCCGGGTTACATGACCAACGTGGCCGCCACTCCCATATATGGTAAAAACCCTTAAAATATTTTTCTCCAGAACCAAAAGGCCTATGACCTTGAAACTTGGTTTGTATCATCGGGCATTTTGGCCCATCATAGTTTGTACAAATGATGACCGTGCGCTAACCTTGGCCTAATTTATGACACGGTCAGCTTTGGTACCTTAGGCTTTTATATGGGAAAACGCCTAAACAGTGGATTTCTCAGAAACTCTTTAAGTCTAAGGTACAATTTTTGGTATATATGGTCAACTAAATGAACAGCTGAAGATATTATGCCAGTAAAGGTCAAGATCATTCTGTCATTCCGTTCGCCGTCAAGATTTTCAAACATCTTCTGGGTCGATTGAAGCCAAAATCTATATGGAGTCTCAGTGGTATGGGGGAATAAAAGTTTGTTACCAGGGTCTGGGTCACATAACCAAAATGGCCGCCACGCCCATATGTCACAAACCTTTCAAAAATCTTCTTCTCCAGAACCAAAAGGTCTATGACCTTGAAACATGGTATGTAGCATTTGGCACTCGGGCCCATCATAGTTTATACAAATGATGACCGTGCGTTGACCTTTACCTAACTTGTGACACTGTCAACTTTGGTATGTCAGGCTTTTCTATGAGAAAATACTTCAACAGTGGATTTTTCAGAAACTATTCAAGTCTAAGGTACAATATATGGAATATAATGGTTCACTGAATGACCAGGTGAAGATATCGTCACTAGAGGTCAAGGTCATTCTGTCAGCCCGTCCATCTCTTGTCAAGATTTTCAAACATCTTCTCCTCTAAAACCACTTCCCCGATTGAAGCAAAATTTCATATGGAGATTTAGTGGGATTGGGGAACGAAAGTAGGTTCCCAGGATCTGGGTCACATAACCAAGATGGCCGCCATGTCCATATATGGTAAAACCCCTTCAAAAATCTTCTGCACCAGAACAAAAAGGCCTATGACCTTGAAACTTGGTATGTAGCATTTGGAAGTTGGTTCCATCATAATTGATACAAATCAGGACTGTGCATTGACTGGGACCTAATTTATGGCAAGGTCAATTTTGATGCTTTAGAAAATGCTTATAAGCAGTGGGTTTCTCAGAAACCACTCAAGTCTAAGACATGCCCATATATGGTAAAACTGCTTCAAAACTCTTCTTCTCCAGAGCCAAAGGCACAATGACCTCGTGGCATGGTGTGAAGCATTGAGGACTCGGGCCACCATAGTTTATGCAAAGCATGACTGCGCATTGACCTTGACCTAATTTATGGCAAGGTCAACTTTGGTGTGTTATGCTATCATGTTGGAAAATGCTTAAACAGTGGATTTCATGGATTTTTAAGCCTAGATATAATAATTGGAAAATATGGTTAACTAAATGAATACATGAAGACATAAGGTCATCAAAGGTCAAGGTAATTTTGTTGAACTTTGCTCAAGGTCACTCAGATTTTAAAACTAAAATATGCATACCTTTTATACTACTGGTTTCAAATTTGCAACAAATGATCGAAATGACAAATTGTGTCTGTTGACAGAAAGTGTCAGGTGAGCTACAGGACCATTGGTCCTCTTGTTCAACTTGCAAAGAACAGGCTTGGAAACAGTCTTTTGTTGACCTAGAACTCAAGTGTCAATACGGCAGTGATTACTCGAAATATCAGATATTGCACTGTAAAAACTTACCCCGGTTAGGGCTGGGGGTAGGGCAGGTTGTTACACATTTTCCAGTGTGTTTACACCATGTAATGTATGGTTTGAAGGATGACGATACTTTTAATTTAAGGTTTGTCGAATAAAACATCTTTAAAAGAGAAAGAATTCCATTGCTTACAGCCTTCATTATCACCCACTCATTTTCCTAATATCATTATCATCCACTCAGATTATCACCCACTCACATTATCACACGCTTTATTACGACACGATTTACTGGTATACAAAAATATAAGTAAATAAAATAAAAGATAAAATTACCGATCACCCTCATAACAAGGACTCAAACAGTGTTATAAGGACTGGCCTGCTAATTTAGCGGTCCTGGGTTCGATTCTCTCTGAAGGCGGAAATTTTTCAACCGTATACAGGGTTCCATTGCACAAAGCCTTTCATTATATGTTTCACCCTACCATCGCCCTGATATGACTGAGATACTGTTGAAAGGGTCGTAAAATCAAAAGTCTAGTGAATATACTTATTTTTAAATTAATATACTTATACCACGTTACACCATGTCGTCTGTAGGTCTGGCATTAGATCTGGTGATACTGCACAGTAATTTTCCCGCTTCCATTGTAACATAATACACAATACGTAAGAGCGGGCCGATACGACTGCACGAACGGGCCAATATGGATCTGCGCGATATGCCTGGCAATGCGACACTAAGGAAAGGAATCACGAGCCGAATTGGACCGCGTATCCAAGATATTTGTTACTATCTTTACATGTAATATCAATCTAACCCAGCCATTATTATTGAATTTTATACATGCGTGTTTATCGAAATATCCCATACTTTGTGTGAGCAGGAGGTTCAAGGATTCATAACACAGACAGTGTGAATGTAGAATAACTTCTGTGACCTGATGGATGGATCCATGTGAATCAGTCAGGCTCTCTCTTTCAGGAGGGTCTATACAGCAAGACCAGTAATTATATCTACATGTATCAAGACCTCGGGCCGCTTAATGTTTATTTTTACAAAAAAAACCTAGTGCTATAATCAGCCAAAACTAAATATAGAGGGTATCTACTCGATTATAAAGATAACACCACTTTAAACCGAGAACTGATAACAAAAATAGATTTTTTTACAAATACAAAGGATCAAAACATTAACTTTATAGTAAGTAAAGTGTTTTTAGTTTCGGTCTTTCAAGTTTGCAACTTTGCTGTTACTATATCGTTTATAAGATTTCAATGGCTCACAAAATAATGAAAAATTTAAAAGCAGCAGCTGAAACATTTATTGTCAGCCAAAATAATCAGGTGTGTTTACTGGATGTTTCATGTAGGTCAACCAATAAGGCTAGTCTTAAAGTTTGCCTGTATGCATACTTCTTCAAGCAAAATCTGAACACTATATATAAAGCGTTCCATACACTTTACTGAAATATAATTTTTGCTATCGCCATGATGTTATTTCTTGATTAACATTTCTTGATTACATTTCATTTCTGTGATGATTCACGGTTAAGCCGTAAGACATCCACGCTGACCAAATTATCCCGATGTAATCTAGGGCGAAGATGAAAGCTCGGTAAAACAGAAGCAGGGAGCGAGGGTTTCGATCCAGTAAAACTCATCAAAACCCTTTAGTAATCTATTACTGGCCGTTCCAAGGCGGTACGCCTGTTGTGGTTCCTCTTATGTCTGCTTGTCTGTGATCTTCTAGCAATATGGTTACTTGTACTTTGATTTCTGTTTTGTGTTGTTACTTAAAATAGAATATAGGTAAAAAAGTTCTGGGGCCGTATTCATGAAACAATTTAAGTGGTTGCTATGCTCTGGCTAAGGCTAAATTTCTTTGAAGGAGATTCCCTACAACTATGAAATTTGCTCTGGAGGAACAGTCTAAAAAGACTGTTCCTCCAGAGCAAATTTCATAGTTGTAGGGAATCTCCTTCATAGAAATTCAACCCTAGCAAGAGCATAGCAACCACTTAAGTTGTTGTATTGATACGGTCCCTGGATAGTAAGATCCTTTGGAAGCAAGGAATATATCAAAGAACAGAAAACAGCAGGCTCGGTCTAATTGAGTCTGTTCATGACCAGTAATGATATGTGCGACACCAGCCACGCCTCTTAGCACCGGCTTAAGCGGACCTCTATTTTCAAAATAACTCAAGAATTCAAGTAAATGTTACTGCTGCTATTCTGGTTGTCCAGGTTGGTGCTTTCGTTCACCTTTTGTGTAGGTGATGTCTTTATTTGGGGTAGAGGACCTGTTCATTCGGTTAACCGTGCGTGAATTACGTGAATTTCGTCCATTTATGTATATTCTTCTTTCCATTTTGGTTATGAGGCGGGATATGGGAACTGATTGTTTAAATTTACTTCACTTACCCAAGTATTTTCTTACTGACCTCTGCAGGGTGGTGCTTCCATTTGGTGTATCCATATTATTGTCTTTTGTGACCGTTTATCTGTTGTCTTTGAAACTGAGTCCGTTTATTTATATGTTGACATTAAGTCGTCCTGGTGTATGTTTAATACCTATACAGATAGTATATATTGCTTCGTGTCCTTATTTCTTCTAGGCTACCTTTGCGACCACCTCCCTTTAAGTAAGAGCTGTTCATATTGCTACTCGCTCATATAATCTTACAACAGTTGCTGTTATTCAATTGTGATATTTCCCGCTTGGGGTCGTGGATGGGATGTAAGATCCGATTGTTTCATCACATGTACCTAATCATTGCTTTTTTACACTTCTTTGGGCATGTTCGACATAATTTATCGGGTAAACTAGAACAACACCGAGGTATTCCTCCGGCTGTTTGAAGAAGAAGACGGGCAACGTAGTACATTCGGCAGCGTCTGACTCAATAGCATATACATGTACTTTCGCAATTAAGTGACTGGACTTTCGCAAATAAGTGACCGGACCGGGTATCGAACCTCCGGTCCGGTCACTTACTTTCGTTTCCCCTTCCGCCGGTTCAAGAAGGGCAGTTGCCAGTTACGAAAGTATATGCACTTAGAACTGGTTGACCAATTAGGTCTAAGCCTGCCCCTGCCCAGGAATAGTATGGTAAGGCTAACTGACCGTCCCGACATGACTTTACCTGTTTACCGTGGACGTAAAGCAAAAGCACAACAACAATAAGCTATTCGAAGACATGAATAAAGATGAGCCGCGACCTAAGAAAACCAACAAAGTGGTTGTGCGCCCAGAGCAGACGTTGATCAGCCTGGGCATCCGCCCAGTCTGATCAGCGTCTTCGCTGTTCGCATGGAGTTAGCGTAGACCCGTAGCTACCCTTTAAGTGCTTAACGAAGAGTCTGATCAGACTATACCAATGCCCAGGCTGATCTGAGTGTGCGCTGGGCGTACAACCACTCTTTTGGTTTTCTCGTGTAGCAGCTCAGATATATTCGAATAGCCCGAGGAATACCTGCTTCAACTCGGGTTTACTCAAGTAATAATTCGAAAGATTTTTCGGGTTATTCGAAGATAGTCAGCTTCCGATATCTCGTACACTGATATCTCAAAGTCTCTTCTTACATCAAAGAATACATTTCCTGTTTCTATTTACATTTCAACTCCTGTTATCTCAACTACTGATATCTCTAAATAAATTTTCTGGTACCAGAACATTTACTTTGAGATATCAGTAGTTTGGGCTGAAATTCAACTTCGATATATCGAGAGTTGATGATATGTATAAATATATCTTCGAACAGCCCGAAGAATACCTGGGTATAACTAGTGTTAACCCGAAAATTATAACGAACGTGTCCTTTGTTTTCAGATCGCTGCCTAACCATGCGGACCCTTATAACAACGTTTATTTTACTGTGCTCTTGTATGAAGGAAGTACGACCCCAGGGCAACTCCGGTAAGACTAATCCGGTGTTTGTTATTGAAGATTTACTGTTCCGTTTAGGCGTTCTCAAAATACCTTAAGGTGGAAAAGGACAAAACCAAAATATATAACCAACCATATATACTCTGTTTTTAATAAAACGATATGTCGCAAACCGCTCTTAGCGCCAAATTTAGTTTGGCGCTTATAAAATCGACGTTATCTGAAGAGGGCCAATAGTTTAAAAAATCTACTTTGAGAAACATTTACACGGTAAAATCTTAATATTATATTACCAACATTTCGACTTCACATTTCTTTTAAATATATCAAAATTTGGGATATATTTTTCGGAGATGTTTTTCTCTTTGTCAATTTTTACGCGAAAAAAAAAAATAAATAAAAAATAAACAACAGCAAACTTCAACAGCTAATGACAATGAATGTTTGCATCAATTCACTCGTAATGCGTCGAGATTGGGCAAAAAGTATAAGTTTATGGACCTCTTTATTGCACGTACTTAAGTATGGGATTTATGTCAATACCTTAACGGACTGCAAGGGAATGCCGATGAAAGTGAATGTCGAAGAGCTATAAGTTTTGCGTAAAAAATATCAAACCATCACATTTTCACGATGTCTTTGGAATAGGAATTGTTTGCTTCATGCTCAGAAGAAAGTCATGTGGTGAGTCACAAATGACTGAAGCTTTTGATAATATATTGTTTGACCAGAACACTGAAAATGTTAGTTTTGTCCTATTCTAGCTTAAAGGTCAGGATCACGTCCCCAGGGAAACACATATGAGCCGCGACACGACAACATCAACAATGTGGTTGTGCGCCCAGCGCAGACTCAGATCATCCTGGGCATCCGCCCAGTCTGATCAGAGTCTTTGCTGTCCGCATGGAGGTAGTTTAGACCCTTAGCTACCCTTTGAGCACTTTACGAAGAATCTGGTCAAACTGGGCGGATGCGCAGACTGATCTGAGTCTGCGCAGGGCGCACAACCACATTGTTGGTTTTCTCGCGTCGCGGCTCATATTTGGTCCATAATTAGATAATTGGCCTACAATTATTATCTATCAGCCAGCTCAGTATCCACCACCTTGTCCAGAGAAGGAACACATGATAGCACATTTTCTAAATGGAAGTCTCTGCTTGTCTGATAATAATTAGGAAAGGGATTTCATTCAGAGTTTGGTACTCAAAATATTGGGTACTGATATACTTGCCTGCCTGTCTGAACGTGCTTGGAGAGTACTTATGCATGTGTGCGTACACGTGTGAAGAAAGGTTTAAATGAAGAACAAATTACATCTTTTCACTGCATCTGCACTTTATTTATTGCAATAGCTGTTTAAACTTAAGTCTTGGACTAACAATGTCACAGCTGAAACATCATTAAACTAAGGTAGGGGGGGGGGGGGGGGGGGGTCGCCGCCGATGTCGTTTTCAAGATATCTGCCCTCGAAAACGTCCATTCTTCCCACTTTTTCGAGCCGACGTTATAATGGCGTTCTATGGATAACGCACTTTTTTGCTCGTCACTCTTGGTTAAAAATCCTCGTTCTGGGGGGGGGGGGGGCTGGGGGGGGGGGATGTCGTTTTCAAGATACCTGCCCTCGAGCTTTCACCTCTGTTAGAAGAAGTTTCTGTCACAAACACTTTGATTTAAATAATATTTTGTAAATCTACCCACGTGTATAAGTTGCACTGTCTGACAGTAAGCTGAATGCTTATGGTAACATTTTGACCCAATACACTGCAAGGTGTGGGGAAACAAGAAACGGAACTCTACCTCTGTACTCTTTATCTGCTGTGTTCAATGAAATCTATTTATTCTGCCCCTGAAAATACACCCCTACACTTGCCATCAATGTACTACAGCAATCATCACACGCCCCCCACACCCCCGCACCTCCCCTCCGCTAAAAGGCTTCTTTCCTGAGGGCTTTAAGGATAACTGTCACAATTTTTTTTATTTCTTCCACACCATCAATACCACACTTTTAGAAAACCCTTTAGCTTAAAGTCGGACATTATCAGACTTTGCAAGTACGGGGTATGCTCCAGGTTCAGAAACTGGCGAATGTTGAGCACCTTTGGGTACCAGCTTGATCGTCACACTGCGATCAGTTACGTGCCAATTCTCTGACTTTTAGAATGTTTACTTTGTTGGATAACATATTTGGGGTAACCTTCCACGTTGTCTTGGATACGATCTAGCTACATCATAGATGTTACTTATTGTATTGACTGTCAGCGGCATTGGTATTGGTATAAAGGAGGAGTTGCATTAAGGTGCAATAAAGGCCCAATTCAAAACGCAGTAATCGCAAAAAAGACAGTTTTAAACAGGCCAATCCTTATATTTTGAAGATCTGTTTTTGCATTTTCGACAGTGTTCTTAAAAATGCGTCATTGTGTGCCACAAACTACCCTAGAAATGGCAATAACAGCCAAAAATAGCGAATTTGCGCACTTCAACATCAGTAAAAAGTATCAGCACAGGCAAGACCCAACTTAAAATTTCAACAAAATGTGTTTTATAATATTATACGCATACAGTGAAAATATCTACTTGGGTCACGCCTGTGCTGGGGTTCAAAACATAGCTTTTATGAAAAAAATCTTCAAACCGTATAGCAAGAATTTAGCCAACGCACGCCGGTGTGCCTCAACGTTACGAAAGAGGTGATTTTTTTCTAAAACCTAAACACTTTCGCCTGGTAAAAGGATGGTGAATAAGCATAATTGCAGATTTTATGTCCCCAACTTCTAAGAAGTTAGGAGGTGTGGTCTATTGGTCGGGGTCTTTCCGTTATTCTGCCTGAGCATATTACAGGGGTCAGCCTAGAGCTTTCAGACAGGGAGGAGTTTTGGGACATTTTCAGGCTTTATGGAGAAATTTTGGCCCAAATTTTGGATTTCCCTATAAGTTCTATACATTTTCACTTCTTCCTCAGCTCAAAATAGGGAGAAGTCAGCCAGCTTTGGGAGACTATTTCTCCCAAATCACCCTCTAGGCTGAGCCCTGCGTTTTAGTTCTGAATGTCTCTTTTAGGTACGTACGTATTTAATGTTGGGTACATTCTGTTGGGTGTAGGATTTTTATGTCCCAGATATAAAGGATAGGGTGCCTGGATTACTTTGGTATATTGTTCATTCTAAGCCACCAAGGTTTTGAAAATCTGTGTCTGAAAAATGTCTTTGTATCTTGGGAATATTCTTTTTGGGTTTTCTTCCAGTGTTTGAATCCGATAAAATTCGGACACTGTCCATTCAAGACCCTACAGAATTTAGAGTCTAACCATATTACTTGAGTACATTTTCTTGTTGGATATTTTTGAGTGAAAGGTATCCAATAAATGCCCTTAAACCACAAACAAAATAATTTCATCCACTTAACATTTTGTTACTACCCTATACAGTTGGAATACTACCCAGCTAATCTGGACATACCCAACGACATAAAAAAAACCTTGTCTTAGACAGTCTCAATATATACCCAATGTGTTATTTCAACCCAATAAACGAAGCTCTACAAGTTTTGTTTACGGGATGGCTTATTTGTGGAAACATCACTCCGCCCGTCTTTTACGCGCCTCACTCAGGAACGGATAGAGGCAGGATCTTGATTTTTGTGAGTATAAATGAAAAATGAGCGGATACGTATTTTTTCAGTCTGAATTGTCGTTGCCGACTTACATTTGACTTCTTTTTGACTCGGGAACAGGGTAGAAAAGAATATAAGGTATACAGTGGACTCGACAGTATCGGATCATCGACAGTATCGGATCACTCTTAGGTTATCACCCATTTTTCTCACAAATGAAGCAAATATTTTTTACCATTATATTACAGTCATCAAGTTCGACCAATGGCAAAGTGCAGGGTGAAAAATTCGATCGAAATCTGCGGCTGAAAAACAAATCAGAGTTGTTGAAAAGCTTGGCCCCTCTTCAGCGGCGCTTGCATTTTGCCTGTTGATCGTTACCCCCAAGATAGATTTCGGTTATTTAAACTATTTTATCATAAGGCGATTGAAACCAATTTTGCTTTGTAATGTGTCCTGGCATCCCTAAAATTGCAGGCAGTCATTATTTTTGTGTCATCCCAGTATTTGATGAAACTAAAGACTTGAAAAGTGAGGCACCGATGTGCGACAGTAACGGATCATTATATAATTTGAACGGAAATACAGGCCTCAGCTGGAAACTGCATGTTGGATGTATGGTCTGATGCTGAAAACAAGTAATAAATCA
This sequence comes from Ctena decussata, assembly GCA_963989385.1. Taxonomy (NCBI): domain Eukaryota; kingdom Metazoa; phylum Mollusca; class Bivalvia; order Lucinida; family Lucinidae; genus Ctena; species Ctena decussata. Next base: position 72,424,546 of record OZ022511.1, read on the forward strand.
ACTACCTGAGTGGCTGCTGAGTCTTTTTTTTTCAAAGAAAATCAGTTTTAAACTAAGACAACATCCTTTTTGTAAAATATCCCCATCCCAAGCCCCACGTTCTAGCGTATGATAATGAAGGTTACGCGTAGCACAACCAAGCTTCTGCTAAACATTCGAGATCAGCTCGCATGAATGCGAACCCAGTAATGACTGGCGTTCATCGGATGGACATCTGTACACTGTGTAGACTCAGATTAATGCCGGAGAACTCGTTGAATGACCATGTAGTGTTTATACACTGATTGCACTGAAATATCGTTAAGGCGGAAAACCACCGTAAATTTGTTGATCCTGATCAGACACCACGGTCTTATCAGGGTCTACACTTTGCAAAGGCAGTTTATGATCTCTACTGTTTGAGTAGTTCCATGCTATGAGGCGCAGGGGATTACTGAGTTAAGAATTTTTGGCATGCTTGTAGTTTTGTATACATTCAACTTTTATTTAACAGACACAATCGTTGCTGGTGAAGGGCCACATGAAAAACATCGTTGAAAGGCCGTAAAAGTTTCCTCAGAGAGTTTAATAGGTCCAATTGTTTATGTAGCAAAATTATTGACGCTAAGAAGGTTGTCAGAATGCCTCGGAGAAACTCTACTATAAAACATTATCATATGATCCGATACTGTCGCACCTGATTCGTTACTGTCGCAGGACCCTCCCGTAAGTCTGCATAGGTTATCTGCCCTTAAAGGAATAAATTTCGTAAATATTTTGACATGGATAGATAGAAGGGTGTTACGCAGAAGGTTTTACACTCGGTCGACACGGGTGTAGAGCCTTATGCGTCGCCAGGACGGCGGAGGGTGACTTCCGGTTAAAGGGTTATCTACCAGTGTATTACACTAACAAGGAAACTCTAACAACGTTAGAAGTTTTGACGTTTATATATAATGTAAATTCTATATACAACAATACAATTTACAACTGTCACAATTACAATAATATACAACACATATTAGTTCATGTCGCTGGCCCAAGTAAGGTGTTTGTTTCAAATCTGTAATCGATTTGCGTACAATACGCAAATAGATTACCGTCTGACGTCAACACCGTACTCGGCTCAGCGCCATGAACTAAAGAAAAACACAAAGGACAAAAAACGTTAGTTTGAGCTCATACAAAAAAAACAAGGCCTTATGTTGGTAGACTTCAATTCGTCGTTCCCTGGATCATGTCATGGGCCAGTCCATATATCATGAGGAACACCAACTTATATTGACACGTGCACGATTATATACTGGTCGCTCCCTGGATCGTACCAGGGACCAGTCTATGTATATTAACACACCTTAGTGGACGAACACTGTCCCACACTTGATGTGACCTTCAGATCTTATCACAGAATCTGGCAAAACTGTGCTAACCACTTCCGCCTACATTTTGTGCTTCCCGCCTCTGCTTAGGAACCATGCACAAACGGCGTTGTAACTGCCTCTACCCGGGTTGGTATTAACCTGGAGACGTATATCGAATCTCCAGGTGAGACGTGGCTCTAAGTCCTAACAGCTGACTGCCGGACTTGATGTGCCTAAAAATAACGAACTTACACTTAATACATTGTAACTACATAATAATAATACGTAAGACTTGGGCCTGTCTTGGAAATACCATACAACGCCCTCGGCGAATGCCGAGCATAACGTGCACATGCCAGCCGTGTCACTAGACACGACTCGCGCTCACGATGTAAAGCTAAAAGTGTGCTTACCACTTCCGCAAATGAAGAAACGTAGATCCTACCACGCATGTGCGTCGAAGGATCTGACGTCAAACATTGTCAAGAAGTATACTGACGTCAACAGGCATTACCATGACATACCCCACATAAAACATGAATAATCTAAACAATGACTTATTTACATTAAATTGATTGACCAAAATCTAACTCGCATATGTATTAATTCATTTCTTTAAACTAAGCGTAATACCATTTGCCATAGAATATAATAGCTGAATAAGCGTTTCTCACACATTTGGGATCATAACGTTTGATCTGACATCATGACATCAATGATGTTATACCATATGACGCCGTCTAATGAAGGCAAATCAAACGCATGATGACCAAATGTTACCATTATAACTTATGGAAAAAACCCTTAATGCGGTGCATGCTATGGCGTCAATTGACGTCACGAGTATATAAATTAGTTCCATTACAAATCAATCTACTTCTATAGGCTACGTATACGTGAAACTAATATAAAAAGTGCTGACGTCGCAATAACATGAATGCAACTGACGTCACATGAATAACATGAATGCAACTGACGTCACATGAATAACATGAATGCAACTGACGTCACTGGACGTCAAATAGACGCACACCATTGCAACCAACATCAGTGATATAAACTATTTCCGTAATTTACAAAACTTCCTAATATACAAATACCATGCGCAGCATGGTCAGTATAAACAAAATTGGTCGACATATGCACAGCCTGATCACTGTCAACAAAATCAAATCAGTCGACACATATAATCATACCATATCAATCAGAAGTCACAATTTTCATTCTTAGCCAAACTATTCTAAATAAATATAATAAGATCTTACCGTTCTGGTCTAAACTCAGAATCTGGGCACACAACAATATAACATCCTCAGTATAAGTATTAAACAGCCATGTCTAACTTTTCAATAAAAGATAGGCGTATAAATAGTATGCGTCTCACATTTAAATCATGGGACTCGAATATAAGCGTGGAGGTACTCACATTAAAATCATGCAACACGCTGTCCACAATCAAAAGACTCGTGCAGGTATTCACCTTAAAATCATGCAATACGCTGTCCACGAGAGGTATTCACAAACAACCCATGCATAACGTAGTCACAATTTCCGTAAACGTTTTATTACCACAGTTACCCTAAAAACTGTAGCCTTACTGATTGAAAGGATTAAAATAATCTCGACGACATAGTGGACGATTAGATCCATTTCGTAACATAGGTTTCCCCTTAGGGAAAAAAAAACATAACAATGTTTCTTTTCTGAAATAGTACGAAATGCGATCGAATCGTAGGCTATGTCAAAACTGGAAAACTAGCTATATACACAACAACGGTGCGATGCATAACGTGGCGAAACTATCTACTAAGGTAGTCCGCCCCCAAATTATCTTGGCCGCGGATAGCAACGATCCTGAATCTGTACGGCTGTAATTTCATGGCCCAACGCATGATTCGGGGATTGAGCACCTTAGCTGTCTGCATATAAGACAAAGGTTTGTGGTCAGTTTCAAGTAGGAACTCCGCCCCATACAGGTACTTACGAAATTTCTCAACACCCCAGATAATACCCAAACATTCCTTCTCAATTACAGAGTAGTTCTTTTCCCGAGGTAACAATTTCTTGCTAGCATAAGCAATCGGCAAACGACCTTCACCTTCGAACTCCTGAAGCAAAATAGCTCCAAGACCAACGTCTGAAGCGTCTGTTCGAAGTACAAACGGGTTACCTTCTTGAAAAACAGGTAAGCGAAGAATAGGACTAGACGTGAGCCTACTCTTCAGGGTTTGAAATGCCCTTTCATGCTGATCTTGCCAATCTTTGATAGAATTAGGTCTATCCCGTTTAGTTAAATCAGTCAGAGGAGAAGCTATGGATGAGAAATTTGGGATAAAACGACGGTAAAACCCAGCTAATCCCAGAAAAGATTTAATTTGCCTTTTCGTACATGGACGAGGAGCATCTCTGATAGCCTGTATCTTGTCCTCTTGCGGTCGTACCGTCTGTCCGACGATATTGTGACCAAGGCACTCGATACTGCCATAACCGATCATGCATTTAGATGGTTTTGCCGTCAATTTGGCCGACCTGAGCCGATCTAACACTTGACGTAATGACGTCACATGATCCTTCCATGTTTCAGTAAATATCCACATGTCATCAACAAAGCTGTCAACATTTGGGAGATTGGACAATATGATTCTCATTAACCTACAAAATGAGGCTCCCGAATTGACCAAACCGAAGGGCATAGTTTTAAACTGGAATAAACCCTTAGGCGTTTCAAATGCCGTCAAAGGTTTAGACCTTTCAGTAAGACTGACTTGCCAATAACCCTTAATCAGGTCCATCTTTGTAAAGAATCTATGTCCCGACATCTTATTGATAACCTCCTCCATATTTGGCATAGGTTCTGCATCGAATTCCGTCACTTTGTTAAGCTTCCGGAAGTCGATACAGAATCTAACTGATCCGTCTTTCTTCGGAACTAGGACAACAGGAGATGAATACGGTGAAATCGACGGCTCGATTACCCCTAAATCCAACATATCCTGTATCTCCGTCTCCATGACGTTACGCGTCTTATACGGGATAGAATAACCCTTCGTCCGTATGGGTTCTGACGTGAGTAGTTTGATATCGTGCTGTATTTGATCAGTTCGACCGGGTAAACTTGATAGTACATCCGGGTACTGTTTAATCAACGCTTCAACCTCCATACGTTGTTTTGACGTTAACGTATCTGAAATACTGACGTCGTTATAAGTTTCCGGCTCTTTAGCTGTCGGAAAAGCACAATCATCAAGAGAAAATTCATCACTACCATCGTCATCAACCGACTCTGTAGTCTCAGTCGACAATAAACAATGTGACGGCACAGTACGACGTTCGACATACTGTTTCAGCATATTAGCATGATATGTACTCACGACACCATTGACGTCGATTTTATAGTCCATTCTATTCACCACCTCTACTACTTCATATGGACCCTTCCACTGCAATAACAGTTTATTACTGTCAGTTGGCAGTAATAACAGTACTTTATCTCCCACGTTAAATTTACGCGACCTAGCGCGTTTGTCATAATAAGCCTTTTGCTTTACTTGTACTTTCCGTAAATTATCATGTGCTAACTTACACGTCTGCTCTAACCGTTCTCTCAACTCAATTACGTACTGGTACGTAGACAGAACCTGCTCATCCTGTACCTCTTCGGACCATAATTCACGTAATATTGCCATTGGGCCCTTAACGTTACGTCCGTATAACAATTCGAACGGAGAAAACCCTAATGACTCTTGCGGAACCTCCCTTATTGCAAACAGTAGTGCTGGGAGATATTTATCCCAGTCCTTTGGACGTTCTGCGCACATCCTACGTAGCATTTGCTTCAACGTCGCGTGAAAACGCTCTACAAGACCGTTACAGATAGGATGATACGGCGTCGTGGTTAACTGCTGGAGTGATAACAGCCTGCTTACTTCTTTCATAACTTCAGCAGTAAACTGACTTCCGCAATCTGTTAACATTTCATCAGGTATGCCAACTCTACTAAACATCTCAACTAACGCTTCGGCTACTCGTTCCGTTTCAATGCCGGGTAACGCTACCGCCTCGGGATATCTCGTCGCATAGTCTATCATTGTTAAAATGTAGCGGGATTTCCTGTCAGAACGAGGTTCTATCGGTCCAACTATATCAACAGCGACTCGTTTAAATGGTGTGTCAATCTGTGGCAACTTTCCTAAAGGTACCTTAGTGACACGACCTTTTTGAATAGTCCTTTGACATATGTCACAAGATTTACAAAACCTTGCCACATCACCACAAATTCCAGGCCAAAAGAACTCAGTTAACACTCTATCCATAGTTTTCTTTATGCCCAAATGACCTGACATCAAGGTTTCGTGCGCCAATCTTAACACCTTTTCACGAGAACCTTCAGGGATAATAAGTTGCAAAGTGACCTTGTTTCCCTTAGTAAACTGCCTATACAATAAATCTTTCTTTCGAATAAACTTAGTTTCACCTCGGTTCAATCCACGACTAATAGTCACATTCCCAGATTCCACTCTTTGCCTTATGCCATTCAATTTAGGGTCAACAACTTGGGCCTGCTTCAATGCCTCCTTATCACTAGCAATAATTTGATCAGGAACTTTAAGTTTCTTATAGAACTCTTCACCTTGCTTAGCTTGTGACCTAGTCACTGCCGCCATTGCAAAATGGGACATATCGGGAAGTTTTGACCCGTTAATATTTCCAATAACCAGGTCATACAATGTATCTTCCATGCACAATGCCTCAGTTTTTCCTGTGAAAAATGGACAATCTATGTCAACCATTGCTAAGGGATACCTTTGGGTAGATTCATCAATCAAAGTTACATCAGATTCTCTACCAAGTAACTGATCATTAGAAACCAAGTTTCTACGAACGACACACCCAGTACAACCTGTGTCCCTTAAAACTACAACAGTCTTACCATTAACCGTACCCTGCGCTGTTGGTAATCGCGACCTTAAAAAGTAACAGACACCTTCCCTATCCACGTCATCATTGATTAGTGGACTTTCTTCCTTACTCTTATAGAGACCTTCAATTTCATGAGACCTATTCATTGTAGTTTTACAAAAACTCATTTGATGTCCGCCACCCCGACCACGTCCGCGGGAATAACCCCGACCACGGCCACGATCTGAATTACTACCCTTCGTCTGTACAGTATCGCTCTTACTCTGTGATCTTTGTGTCTCATCTTTCGGTGCATAACTACTCCCCTTACTTCCGCTATATCCGCTTGCACTTGCAACTACCTCCGCACTATATGCTTGCTTCCTATCGGGATTCTTAAAACATTTATATGTTAAATGTCCCTTACCACAAATACTACATTTTATCTCTGGCTTCGCACTCGGCTTATTATCAGACCTACTCTGTGTTACGCCCTTACTATCACGCTGCCCCTTATTAACACAAGCGTAGACACCGCCACGTGCTTCTGCAAATAAATCTGCTTCCCTAGCCATCTCACCTAGATTCGTGAATGTTTTCGGTTTCAAATGAACATATAGTTCTTTACTACAGGACTCTAAAAACTGATCTCTAGCGAAAAAATCGCAAACAGATTCATAAGACTGGTGTACCTTCGCCATTTTCAACCATTTATTAAGATACGACCTAAGTCTACTACTAAACTGAATAAACGTTTCGGACTTTTCAGGCCTATCATAGCGAAATTTCTTCCTAAATCCGCGTTCAGTCATATCGAAATTCTTTAGCAACGCATCTTTCAACTTGTCATAATCCGCTGCATCATCTACTGACAATCTATCGTAAACATCAAGCGCGCGACCTTTAAGTAATGCGCTTAAATATGCAGCCCAAACGTTTTTATCCCATTTGTTCGCCGTCGCGTATTTCTCAAACCTTGATAAGTAACTATCCATTTTGTCCTTACTTTCATCAAAATACGGTAATTTGGGATCTCGCGCATGCGCTAACTTTTCAGCCTTCTGTTTTTCTAATTCAACTCTAAACGTTACCTTCTGCAAATCTATCTGATTCTTTAACTCGCGTTGCTGCAATTCAAAACTATACTTCAACTTTTCTAACTCAACTTCGCTCGACAACTTCGCTTCCTTATCGCTTTCGACTTGAGACAACTTAGCTTCCCTATCTTTCTCGGCTTGCCGCTATATGCTTTCAATCCGCGCCATCTCGATTTCCCTATCCGCCGCAATCTTAGCTAGTTCTACTTCCCTATCCTTTTCAGCCTGCGCGATCCTAGCTAAGTCAATTTCCCTGTCTTTTTCGGCCTGTGCAATCTTTTCTTTCTCCGCCGCGATCTTCTCTTTCTCCGCCGCGATCTTCTCTTTATCAAGTTCCCTTACCGCGTGCCTTTCTGCCCTTTCAGTCTCTTGCTGTTGCTTTACAAATTCCTGCAATGCCTGCCCTTCATAACCTAACTCCCTTCCCGTCTTAACTAACTGATCCATGACGCTTAACGTAATGCTCACGTTAACTTAACTGAAACCGACGTTCACTTATAGTCACACACGTTAACTAAAACGTTAACAATAATAATAACGAACTAATCCAACTAAAACGTTGATTAATTAGTATACTCGCGATCTGGACGTAGCCATTAAAGTTACGTTCATAACAGACCGGAAATGACGTCATAAACTGACGTTGACTTTGCCGAGAATTACTTTTCACTATTAGATGACGTAATTAGATGACGTAAATAACCCACATACAATTACGCCCAACTTGATCTAGCGTATCGGATATACAAACGTAACGTATGTAACGCAACGTATTAACACTGACACGACAACTGTACGTCCTACATTACAAAACCATATAAGATACCAACGGTAAATCAAACTTAAGATTCCGCTATTAGGTTTAATTCATTGTAACGATATTATATAACGTTACGAGTGACCTACGTTACTAAATCAGGACATAAAATGGACCTCAGTAACGGTTACGACACAACGTACAAAACGTTTAGGTTAATAAACTTACAGATTAACAGCAGTGCCAAGGTACTCAACCGGACCTTAAAACTAAATATGTATCATCCGTGCCAAGACAATTCAGGTCTATATACCTCAGTTTCCCCACTCAGATATGCAACCTGTTACATTTTATCACAAATTAATGCATGGGCTATCGCACTTCATCACGCAGGGAATAAGGATAGCTGACCTTAATTGAGTGTAGGTTACATTTACAAAGAATTTAGTGGCAAAATTGCTCCCCTAAAATTCACAGCCTTACGTCACCTTAGAAAAGAACAATCAGAAAGTCAATAATAATAAAAAAAAATGTCTGACAAAATTGTGCCTAGATTCTGTATATATTGTCAATGTGTTACACTGGCAGATATTAACCGGAAATCAAATCCCGTTACTTCATGACACCATGTTACGCAGAAGGTTTTACACTCGGTCGACACGGGTGTAGAGCCTTATGCGTCGCCAGGACGGCGGAGGGTGACTTCCGGTTAAAGGGTTATCTACCAGTGTATTACACTAACAGGGAAACTCTAACAACGTTAGAAGTTTTGACGTTTATATATAATGTAAATTCTATATACAACAATACAATTTACAACTGTCACAATTACAATAATATACAACACATATTAGTTCATGTCGCTGGCCCAAGTAAGGTGTTTGTTTCAAATCTGTAATCGATTTGCGTACAATACGCAAATAGATTACCGTCTGACGTCAACACCGTACTCGGCTCAGCGCCATGAACTAAAGAAAAACACAAAGGACAAAAAACGTTAGTTTGAGCTCATACAAAAAAAACAAGGCCTTATGTTGGTAGACTTCAATTCGTCGTTCCCTGGATCATGTCATGGGCCAGTCCATATATCATGAGGAACACCAACTTATATTGACACGTGCACGATTATATACTGGTCGCTCCCTGGATCGTACCAGGGACCAGTCTATATATATTAACACACCTTAGTGGACGAACACTGTCCCACACTTGATGTGACCTTCAGATCTTATCACAGAATCTGGCAAAACTGTGCTAACCACTTCCGCCTACATTTTGTGCTTCCCGCCTCTGCTTAGGAACCATGCACAAACGGCGTTGTAACTGCCTCTACCCGGGTTGGTATTAACCTGGAGACGTATATCGAATCTCCAGGTGAGACGTGGCTCTAAGTCCTAACAGCTGACTGCCGGACTTGATGTGCCTAAAAATAACGAACTTACACTTAATACATTGTAACTACATAATAATAATACGTAAGACTTGGGCCTGTCTTGGAAATACCATACAACGCCCTCGGCGAATGCCGAGCATAACGTGCACATGCCAGCCGTGTCACTAGACACGACTCGCGCTCACGATGTAAAGCTAAAAGTGTGCTTACCACTTCCGCAAATGAAGAAACGTAGATCCTACCACGCATGTGCGTCGAAGGATCTGACGTCAAACATTGTCAAGAAGTATACTGACGTCAACAGGCATTACCATGACATACCCCACATAAAACATGAATAATCTAAACAATGACTTATTTACATTAAATTGATTGACCAAAATCTAACTCGCATATGTATTAATTCATTTCTTTAAACTAAGCGTAATACCACTTGCCATAGAATATAATAGCTGAATAAGCGTTTCTCACACATTTGGGATCATAACGTTTGATCTGACATCATGCCATCAATGATGTTATACCATATGACGCCGTCTAATGAAGGCAAATCAAACGCATGATGACCAAATGTTACCATTATAACTTATGGAAAAAACCCTTAATGCGGTGCATGCTATGGCGTCAATTGACGTCACGAGTATATAAATTAGTTCCATTACAAATCAATCTACTTCTATAGGCTACGTATACGTGAAACTAATATAAAAAGTGCTGACGTCGCAATAACATGAATGCAACTGACGTCACATGAATAACATGAATGCAACTGACGTCACATGAATAACATAAATGAAACTGACGTCACTGGACGTCAAATAGACGCACACCATTGCAACCAACATCAGTGATATAAACTATTTCCGTAATTTACAAAACTTCCTAATATACAAATACCATGCGCAGCATGGTCAGTATAAACAAAATTGGTCGACATATGCACAGCCTGATCACTGTCAACAAAATCAAATCAGTCGACACATATAATCATACCATATCAATCAGAAGTCACAATTTTCATTCTTAGCCAAACTATTCTAAATAAATTCTAAATAAATATAATAAGATCTTACCGTTCTGGTCTAAACTCAGAATCTGGGCACACAACAATATAACATCCTCAGTATAAGAATTAAACAGCCACGTCTAACTTTTCAATAAAAGATAGGCGTATAAATAGTATGCGTCTCACATTTAAATCATGGGACTCGAATATTAGCGTGGAGGTACTCACATTAAAATCATGCAACACGCTGTCCACAATCAAAAGACTCGTGCAGGCATTCACCTTAAAATCATGCAATACGCTGTCCACGAGAGGTATTCACAAACAACCCATGCATAACGTAGTCACAATTTCCGTAAACGTTTTATTACCACAGTTACCCTAAAAACTGTAGCCTTACTGATTGAAAGGATTAAAATAATCTCGACGACATAGTGGACGATTAGATCCATTTCGTAACAAAGGGATATTTTGCAATTGTTTTGTGTCATAACATACATACTTTTAGCATTCATATACAACAAAACGGGAGTTTTATTGAACTTGATCCGATACTGTCAAGTCCACTGTATCATGAACAACCTTGTGAACAAAATGCATCAAAAGCTAGGCTAATGGTAGTTGGCATACGGTTTCGACATAACACAAGGATGATCTTATAAACTTTTTAGCAAATTCTTGGCTGATTTATGTAGCTTTTCGGATTTTTTATTATTATTTTTATTATTATTATTATTATCTGAAGAACCACTTTTGAGCTAGGGTCGTGATATATTACATACAGATTGTACTTCGGGTGCAGTTGACTTTATTATTATTATTATTATTATTATTATTATCATTATTATTATGCAATACGCCAATACTCAACCCAAAGTGTGACGCAATTTTACGTTCTTTTCAACAGTATTTCAGTCATATCAGGACAATGAGAGGGTGATAATGAAAGGCTGTGTGAAACAGAACCCCGTTTACCGGTGAAAAGAGTTCTGAGTGCCGCCTCTAGCGGGAATCAATCCCGGGACCGCTAGCTCAACAGGCCAGCGCTTAACTAGCAGCGCTGTCGGGTCTCCTCTCAACATGATTGTATCCGTTTACCAAGTTTCACGACAAAAACGAGTTTAGCTGTTGTTTTCAAGCGATAAATACTTAGTAGCATAATATACACTAAAGGCTTGTGGCCGTGTTCTTCAAACTTTAGACTTCATTTTTAGCTCACCTGAGCCGAAGGCTCACAGGTGAGATTATAGTATAGGCAGGCATCCGTCGTCCGTCCGTCCGTCGTCCGTCCGTCAACATTTTCAAACGACATCTCCTCTGAAACTACAAGGCCCATTGTTACCAAATTTAATATATAGCATCTATAGGCAGGGGGAACCAATACTACTTTTTTTTATCCAAATTGCTTCAAAACTTTGGTTGCTATGGCAACTTAAAATTTCCTTTGACTTGTATGGGGAAAATCGAAAATCTGCTGCATTTATTGCTATGTCACTGCAGATATTTTGACAAAAATTTTACAGAAATGTTTCTTGAGTAGTCCTCTATCAACCAAATGAAATTTATGTAGATTGTAAGATTTGGCTTGTTGCCATGGCAACCGAAAGGTTAAAAATAGAAAAAATATTCAAAGATCATATCCTCATAAACTATGCAACCAATAAAGCTCAAACTTCACAGAAAGGATTTTAGTGCCAGTCTCTATGAAAGATTGTTTTTCTTGGCAATTGCTCTAGCAGTTTGGTTGCTATGGGAACTGAAAGTTACCATTGACTTATAATGGAAAAATAGAGAATTTGCATTTATTGCTATGCCACTGCTGATATTTTGACAAAACTTTCATAAAAATGTACCTTGAGTAGTCTTTAACCAGCCATGTTGCGCAATTTGGCTGGGTGCCATTGCAACCAAATATTTTTAAATAGAAAAATATTAAAAAAACACCTTCGCAAAAACTGTATGGCCAATAAAGCTCAAACTCTACTGAAAGAACCTTAATACTAGCCTCTATAGAATTACTGTTTGTCATGGCATTTGCTCCTGCAGTTTGGTTGCTATGGCAACTAAGAGTTTCCATTGACTTGTAATGGGGAAAATGAAAATTGGCAATTTTTGCTGTCTCACTGCAGCTATTTAGATTTTTTTTCTACAGACATGTTTCTTGAGTAGTCCTATACGATTCATATGACTTTTTTTCCAAATCGATGAATCTGATTGGTTGCCATGGCAAAATATAGGGTAAATTTTCGATAAAAAATAAAAAAAAACCCTTCTGCTCAGAAGCCATATGTGGGATGAAGCTGATATTGTGCAAACATGTTGATGACAGTAGCTTCTACATAAATTTTGTTTTTTCTTCCAATCCCATAAGAACGTTGGTTGCTATGGCAACTTATAGTTTACATTGACTTATAATGGGAAAAGTGAAGCAATGAGGGGGATGAAGCTGATACTTTGCATACATGTTAATAACATTAGCCTCTACCTAATTTATATTTTATATTATCATTGCCCATGTGAATTCCTTGCTATGGTAACTTAAAGTTTCCATAGACTTATAATGGGGAAAGTGGACATTTGGTATTTATTTCTGTGTTACTGCAGATATTTTAGCAAAAGCTTTACAGAAATGTTCCTGGAGTAGTCCTCTACCAGCCATTTGAGTTTTGCCCAAATACCTGATTTTGATTGGATGCTATTGCAGCTGAAATGCCACATTTTTTTTTTTTTTATTTTGCCAAAGATCTTCTTCTCAAGAGCCATTAAGGGGGGATAAAGCTTATTTTTTTGCATAAATGTTTGTGATATTATCCTCTACATAAATGGCGTGTTTTATTGCTGTTGTGCATGTTGGTTCAGAACAACAGTTGGAGTAAGACAAGGATGTCTTCTGTCACCCACCCTCTTCAACATTTTTCTCTAACGGATCATGACTGATGCTCTGGAAGAACATGAAGGAAAGGTTAGCATAGGCGGCAGAAACATTACCAATCTGCGGTTTGCCGATGACATAGATGCTCTAGCTGAGGAAGAGCAGGAACTAGAAGCTCTAGTTGAAAGTCTAGACAAAACCTGCACAAGGTATAAGATGGAGATCAGTGCTGAGAATACCAAACTGATGACGAACAGCGCAGACGGCATCCAGAGGGAGATAAAGGTAAAAGGGCAGAAGCTGGGTACCGTAAGCAGCTTCAAATACCTTGGAGCAGTTGTCTCAGATGATGGCTTAAAACAGGAGGTTCCCTCAAGGATTGCACAAGCCACTTCAGCTCTTACTAAGCTGAAACCAATTTGGAGAGATAACAATATATCTCTTGGATCAAAGGTGAACTTTATGCGCTCCCTTGTCATTTCCATATTTCTGTATGCCTGTGAATCATGGACCTTGACAGCAGAGTTAGAGAAAAGAACGTAGGCCTTTGAGATGAGATGCTACCGAAGGTTACTGAACATTTCGTACAAGGACCATATAACCAATGAGGAGGTTCGCAGGAAGATCCAAGCAGCCATTGGAGAATATGATGAACTCCTTACGCTGGTCAAGAAACGGAAACTAAGGTGGTTTGGCCACGTCTCAAGGTCTTCTGGTTTAGCAAAGACAATTCTTCAGGGCACAGTGAAAGGAAAAAGAAGAAGAGGTAGACAGAAGAAGAGGTGGGAAGACAATATCAAGGAGTGGACAGGAATGGATTTTGCCAGCTCAACTAGGGCAGCTGAAGACAGGACAAGGTGGAAAGGGATTGTTTTGAAGTCATCTGTGGTGCCCCAACGACCTAGTAAGGTTATGGGATAGAATAGAATAGAATAGCATGTTGTTTTGCTGCTGTGGCAACTTAAAGGTTTTGCAACATAGGGCCTAACCTCAGAGCTCAGGTGAGCGATATAGGGCCATTGGCCCTCTCATTTTTCTTTATATAGTTTATCAATTATATTTTTACGTTAATACTAGGCCAGATATTTTCAATAACAGGGCAATTTTCATGTTTTTATATAGACAACTGGTAATATAGTTTTTACGAAATGGGCTTCAACTTTAGCAGACCGATTATTGTCACTCACTCTAATGGATGCCTTTATACAAACATGCTGGTTTGTGATAGCAGCGGCTGTATACAGGTGCTTTGCATTAATTTTATACCTATGCAATTTTTTCATAAGTCTTAGCATACCCCGAAGTGCATTCTAGATTCGGCTGAAAGTCTTTGTTGTAAAAAAATCTTACACTTACTGTGGGAATAAATAAAGGGACACTGCTGAGGGTTCCAGAACAGTTCGTTGTATAGATGTATTGCTTAGAAGCGATTTTGCAGCCTATCAAAGTTATCTTAACCAAATTGACAAATGCTGTAATGCTTCCACGTAGTTAAATTCGATTTTGCGGTGTACATGCATATGATAGTGAAAAACTGAGATCGACATTTCAATTACAAATATTTAAACATGTTATATTTAATGAGACGCCGGAAAAAGATCCTTCCTGCATAAAAATATTTACTCTTAAAAAGAGCCAGAGGAGTCCTTCTTCGGAGCCAAATAGTAAAGATCCTGAAGTTAAAACCGCTAGGCTTGCTTTAAACATTTAATAGATAGAATGCCTGTTTTATCCAATATGTGAGCTATTGAAAGAATACTTTTTACGGTATTTTTACACTGACAACTGGAAGGCAGGGCAGAAGAGAGGGGTGGACACAGTATACCTATGCCAGTGTTTCTTACTACATCCCTATTTGTTGTATTACAGGCTTTGAAACTGAGGTGCTGGCTTGTATTCTTTCTTAAATTTATCATTTTCATAGAAATATACTAAATGTCTAGTTTTTTCCTATCTTTTATCCAAGCAGTGTACCTATTAAAAAGCATTTGTTCACACCTTTTTGCAGTAACAAAGAAGGGTGAATAAAATCACATGTTCAATCTTGTTAAATGATTAAGACGGGAGATAAAAAAAGCAAACAAATCGAAATTTAAACTTTTTGAAAGCAAAACTTGAGTAAATTACCCCACCTCTCTCTTCCGTCACGTTTGATTCCCAATTATCAGTGACTAACTGCAAGCGAAATGCTATGAAAAGTATATTTGCAAAATAGGTTGCAGATGGGAATATAGAGATATTCTGTTTATTAAATTTCTAAAGCAAGCTGAGCTGTTTCTAGCACTGGACCTATGCTAATTTTCTGAAGAACGGTCCCGCCTTGCTCTTGTTAAGGTTAAATATTTGCTTGCAGAAAAGAAATGTATGCGAATATTCATTATATGTATAATGTTTAAATATCTGCTATTGAACTGTCGAACTCGGTTTTTCACTACCATATTCCTGTACACCACGAAAACGACAAAAACTACGCGGAAGCGTTTCAGCACTTGCCAACATTAACAGGTTGCAAAATATCTTCTCCGCAATATTCTATATAGCGAACTTTTCTGGAATCCTAAGCAGTGTCCCTTTATCTATTCCCACGGTAAGTGTAATAAAAAGCACCTGTATTGTTTCTGAAGCAATTATGTTTTATCTTTTCTCTTTTTTTTGGTTTTCTCGCTTAATATAACAAATTGCCATGTATTTTACACTCTAAAGTCGTAAAAACTAAGTTGCCGGGCATTTAATGTATAGATCGGCTGAGGAAATGTATCTTTTTATTTCTTAGCAGCTAGCTATATATAACAAATTGTCACGTATGTACTCTCAAAAATCATAAAATTGAGTAGCTATGCAATAATAGAGATTACTTTAACTATACTGATTTATGCTTTCAGAATGATCAGGCAAACAACAAATCGTCTATGCTTCTTTAGAGTACTTCAAGTCTTTTAAACTTCTAAGTTCGAACTACACTGTAAAATGTGTTTAGAATCAATGCAAAAAATTCAGTCAAATTTTCTATGTGTTTAAATCGTAACACGTTCAATTTGCAACATGTTTAGGTTTATGTTTAGAAATTAAACATGTACAAAACTGGTAATATTAACCCTTTATTTTGAAAATTTCCTCTCTCAACATTTTCGTTTTTTCTTTTTTCGTTCTTCAACGGGGAAAAGAGAGAATTCATCCGAAACGCGTAACAGAATAAAACATGTTTAGCAGACTTTGTCCGGGAAAATAATAGAACAGCCGTACATGTTTAGCTATATGACATATTCCTAAACATGTTTACACCTAAACATGTAACCACTTGTGTTTTATAGCTAAGCGCGATTTTTACAGTGTATTCTAGAAGAGATGTCGTCACATATAAAACTTTTAATATGAAAGCCTGAAAATAACTGCTAAAAATGCCAGCATATTCAAGTAAACAACATTTCTGAAGAACTGTCTGTCATTGTTGTTCTCTGGGAGAGAAAGTTAAGAAATTTGATAAGTGGTTTTGAAATCGCTTACCTAATCAATTACTGTTATTTACGTTGCTACCAGTAATATCTTCTAATAATAATAAAAAACTTAGACTGTTTTTTTCTACTATTTTAAGATTATGGAGCAACTCTACATGAAAGTGTAACAAAAATATTTTCCTTTTAATTTTATGATTTGATGAAAATACCCACAGGTAACGTATATTATTGACCAGTATGCTCAAAGGGCCTTCAGAAAAATGGCAACACATGTTTTTTTCCATTTTGTATGCACCACTGCTACAGTTTATACGTTTTGCCAAAACATAAACATGCATGCCAATGGGAATACCATATGCACCCAGAATATATGTGGCATGAAAAACGGTGAAATACTTAAAAACTGCTTTAGAAATGTGTAAGTTTGAAGTTGTTGCCATGGCAACGTCAAACACACCAAGTCTGCATTATTATTTTTAGCTCACCTGAACGAAAGTTCAGGAAGAGCTATTGTTGTCACCACGGCGTCGGCGTCAGCGTCAGCGTCAGCGTCCGCGTCCGCGTCCGCGTCAGCGTCCGCGTCCGCGTCGGCGTCCGGATTGGATGTTTTGGTTAAAGTTTTTTAAAGACCTATATCTCCTTAAACCATGGATGGATTCTTTTGATACTTGCACTGTAGTTAGATATTGGTCTAAGGTTTAACAGGATACCACCCCCACCCCACTCCATGACCTTGATGTCAAGGTCATGGACTTAGAAAATTGGTAGTTTTTTGGACTGGATGTTTTGGTTAAAGTTTTATAAAGCCCAATATCTCCTTAACCCATGGATGGATTCCTTTGATACTTGCACTAAAGTTAGATATTGGTATAAAGTTTTCGAAAGTACTACCCTCACTCCCCTCTGTGACCTTGATGTCAAGGTCATGGACTTAGAATATTGTCTTTTTATTGATTGGATGTTTTGGTTAAAGTTTTTTAAAGACACATATCTCCTGAACCCATAAATGAATTCTTTTTATATTTGCACTGTAGTTAGATCTACAGAGTACTACCCCAACCCCGCATAGTGATCTTGATGTCAAGGTCAGGGACTTAGGAAATTTTTGTCTATTTTAAAGTTTTGTAATTGTATACTGATTCATAATGCTTTGCAGAGATTTAGTTTATACTTGAACTGATGTTAGACTCTTTTTTGAGTTTTTACAAAACACCTTATACTTACCCCACTGGATGACCTTGAAGTCAAGGTCATCGACTTAGAATTTTGTCTTAAAGATTTTGGTTAAAGTTTAATATTTATGAAGACATAATTTCACAGTGCCACGATGATGGAATCAGTTGATACTATTACTTGGACTGATGTTAGATAATGGTTCAGGGTTTTGATACATCCTAGCCCCCCCCCCCCCCTCCCCCTTACACGTCAGTTTTTTTTTTACCTCAAGCTCATGGACTTTGAAATTTCATTTCATTTTTTTTATTTTAATTTTATTTTAAGACTTACTTCTGAGATAGCTTTTGTTTATAAATGTCTAAATGTGTTTTCATTATGGACATGCTTGCATGAAGTTTTATGCATAGCAGTCCACATAGCCCCCCACCCCCACCCCCGCCCCCTAGCCCCACCCCCTCTCCCCTACCCGTCAGTTTTTTTTTCACCTCAAGCTCATGGACTTTGAAATTTCATTTCATTTTTTTCATTTTAATTTTATTTTAAGACTTATTTCTGAGATAGCTTTTGTATATAGATGTATAAATGTGTTTTCATTATGGACATGCTTGCATGAAGTTTTATGCATAGCAGTCCACATAGCCCCACCCCCCACCACCCCTTCCCCCCTACCCGTCAGTTTTTTTTTTACCTCAAGCTCATGGACTTTGAAATTTCATTTCATTTTGATTTTATTTTAATTATATTTTAAGACTTACATGTATTTCTGAGATAGCTTTTGTTTATAAATGTATAAATGTGTTTTCATTATGGACATGCTTGCATGAAGTTTTATGCATAGCAGTCAACATAGCCCCCACCCCCTCCCCCTTACCCGACAGTTTTTTTTTTACCTCAAGCTCATGGATTTTGAAATTTCATTTCATTTTTTTTATTTTGATTTTATTTTAATTTTATTTTAAGACTTATTTCTGAGATAGCTTTTGTTTATAAATGAGTTGTCATTATGGACATGCTTGCATGAAGTTTTATGCATAGCAGTCAACATAGCCCCCACCCCCTCCCCCTTACCCGACAGTTTTTTTTTACCTCAAGCTCATGGATTTTGAAATTTCATTTCATTTTTTTTTATTTTGATTTTATTTTAATTTTATTTTAAGACTTATTTCTGAGATAGCTTTTGTTTATAAATGAGTTGTCATTATGGACATGCTTGCATGAAGTTTTATGCATAGCAGTCCACACCACCATAGCAGCTGTGTGATGGGCAAGCACCAATTTAGGCGAGCTATGCTGTCAGGCGACAGCTCTTGTTTACTGTAACTATCACATTCATGCATCTTATAACAGTTTAAACATTTAACTTTTACTCGATAAAACTACCATTATTTTTGTTTTACAAGCCTATTGCTTTGAATATTGCTACGTGCATTTTAGTCACAAGATGCTGAGTTATCGCCCTTTGGCCCTGAATTTGTTAACGTCATACATGTCAGATTAAGATGAGTATTAACACCAACAAATCTTATCATACTTTCACTGCATAAATACTTGATGTGTAGCCAGAAGGGTAAACCTTCCCTACTCCCCCTTTTTCACTTAAATCTCGTGCTATCTACAATACATAATGAATTACAAATTTTCGGACAAACGAGCACTAGTACAGGAATAAAAATTATTTTTTTTGTAAAATGCTTACTTGACTAAATTTCTATGACAACAAAATTCCTTGTTAACATTGGGCTAAAATCGGCCTTTATAAAGTAAAACCGGTTAACACCCCCCCCCCCCAGTAGTTATTACTGACCGTCCGAAGGCGGTACTTTCGTTGCGGTTGCATTTGTTTTATTTCGGTGCTGTTTAATTTATTGTGTTCTTATTTTAACCCTTTTATAATGAAAATAGAAAAAAATAGGTAAAAATAGTTGTTAAATGTTTTTCGTATAATTTGCTTAGTCTGTTGTAACCCTTCTGTAGGTCTAAATTATTTAGTTCAGTAAAGATAGCTGAGTTGCCACCTATTTGGGAAAGAGCTGCTCACTCGGCTTATCACTTGTAATTTATTGTTTGTTGGGCCGGGATGTCTTTGTCAATCTTTCCCTTTGATGTTGGGGATAGGGTTTGGGATCTGATTCAGTCAGTTCCTGAAGTGTAGTTTCTCTTTAAATTTATTGCACCTCGTCCTTTCTTCTTTTTACTTCTTAGTTTGGCCCTCCCAATATTATTGGCATTGAAGTTCTATGTTAAGTGATCATAATTTAGGTGTGAGTTATACTTGTGCAGGGGCTCTTCCTGCTCTCGTGCTGTAGTTAATTGTATCTTGAGAAAATCTGTCTGAAAGGAAAATACTCACAAAGTTAATAGGTCTATAGGTATATAAAATTTCCTTTAAAAGGAAGGCTTGTCCAGCTAAGACAGTGGAATGTTCATGAGTTGTTTATTCAAGTAAACCCAGTTGTTAGTGCACTTTCTGTTGCTAATTTTTATTTAGCAAAGAAAATTTCTTAACTTCTTGAATGGTGGCATTATCTACAGGTGTGAGGTAAAAACAAGTGTAGACTCTATTTGAAAAACAGATTGAGGAAATATTTAAACACACACACACGGGCCGTGTTACGCAATCGGTAGGGCACTTGAGTCATAAGTCAGAGGCCCTGGGTTCGAAACCCGGTCTTAGTACTGGTTAACCGCTTAGGAGGTCTAAGCCTGCCCAGGAATAGTGTGGTTAGGTTAACTGACCGTCCCGACTTGACCATTGCTTTTTACCGTGGACGTTAAGCAACAAATCACACAAACACACACACACACACACACACACACGTACGCACACACACACACAAACACACACACACACACACACACACACACACACACAGAGTTTTCCAACGTTTAAGCCGTTAGGTATGTCTCAAGAAAATTTACTATATGGACCTATTTCAAGTCTGTTCTATACAGCTGATAAGTCACATTTAGTTTGAATCAATATTTTAGGAAAGACTGTTTCAAACCTGTGTCTGTGGAATCTTGGCACATCTGAACTTGGCATTAAAAGAAGACAACAAATATATATTCACTGAACTATATTTTTGGTTTTAGTAGCATCAGTGACAGTGACTAGAAGGAAATTTTGACAATCTGAGAAGAAAATGCATGCTACTATTATTTGAGATAATAACTTGCTTGCTTTAGAACATTTGGGAACAACAAAGCACGGAACCCATTGCGTTCATACTTCCATGAACTTCCGAAAAATGAAATTTATCTCTTACATTTATACTATGTTT
Organism: Ctena decussata; assembly: GCA_963989385.1. NCBI lineage: Eukaryota > Metazoa > Mollusca > Bivalvia > Lucinida > Lucinidae > Ctena > Ctena decussata. The sequence continues at coordinate 72,445,822 of OZ022511.1, forward strand.
TCACATCAATTTTGATACTTATTTGTGAAGTTCTGGCTAATTTTACGCCAAGGAAAGGACCAAGAACAGCTATTTACCAACGTGTTTGGTAATGACGTTCAACAGCCGTCACTATGACATGACGTATATCAAACGTTACGTCGGCCAATCAACTTATCGAATAATCCGTGACGTCGAATAATCCGCGACGTCGCTTAAGCGTAACATTGCATGACTGCGTGTTGTTCATGGATGTATGTACATCGTCAGACCAGTAAAGGTTCATCTAAGGAAATCGTCGACATGTGTAAATATTTCTCTGTACATTTGTATAGGTGAAATTAAAAGGCAACATTAGAGACTGTGACAAGAAAACATTGATGCAAAGCATCAATAGTCACATTTAGCTTCTGCGACCAGTAGGCCTAACTGTGTACATATACAGGAATCTCGACACTAGCAAAGGTAGCCTTATTTAGAGTTATGCGTGTTGTGAAGCTGATTGTAGTTTATTGGCTTTCTGCTACTATTGTATACGTCATAAGCATATGGGCAGGTTCTTGACAAACATGCATCATACATGTAGTGATGGATTTCTGATCTGCTCGGATTTATTTTCTATTCAGATAATATTTTAGTTTCGCCTGCTACTAGCAGAAACTAGGTACTCGTATCCGAGTAGTTCTCGTCATTTTTTTACTAACAATTTCCTGTTTTCTCCCAAACAAGCAGGTTTTCTTTCAGTTTGCGGTAGTTATGTATTGCATACCTAATAACTCTGGTTTCGACACACACGTCATGAATTTATTTATAGAAACGAACCTCAGGGAGCGATCATTATTTGATATGCTATCACGCACAGACAACGTCACGTCCAGAAGCAGTTCGATCTCGTCATGTTGCTTTTGAGCTCGATTTAAAATTAAATATAAAACCCATTTTGCTGTTGTTCCAGTATGATGATTTTTGACATCTTATTCATGTAACAAAGTCCGTTAGTATGCCGAATGCGCTCAAATTTTTAATGAGGTCACAGCAGACGAAAACAAACACAAAACTGAGACCAAGAATTTGTTTTGTTCACGAGGCTGCTGAAAACGATAAATGATGACTGGGTCAGGTTTGCTATTTTAATAGTTTTGTGTTTTTCCTGCAAAGTTGACTTACATTCGGAATTTGTTTGCAAAGTAGACACAATATTGGAAAACCTGACCCAATTAAGAGAGGTCAGCACGTGGCTTGAACGTGCTCACGTGAATGCCCCTGACGTAATCACGCGACTTTGCGAATCCAAAAGAGAAAAAACGGCATTTATATATACACAGCTCGATATCTTGATGAGTTTTTGCACTAGTTTGACCAAATGTATCATAAATTTAGGATTAAGGCAGTTGAAGTGAAGAAAAAATACGCGAAAAACTCGTTTTAAGCAGAATGACGAGAACTACTAGCTGACGAGATCTACTCGGATACGAGTAGATATACATGTGTATTACTTTACTGTTCCTGTGTCTGCGGCATTATCACCGTCGGTGCCGGTGTCGTATACTTAACGTTTTTTGGTTGAGTGGTTTTTTGTGACAATGCGCAAACAGGCGAGAGATAGCATGTTCTTATGTAATATTGGAAATAGACTTCAACTCTAGGTTTCATCATATTTTACTCATGTAATAGGACTTAACATGGTTATTTTTTGCCCATAAAGTAATATAGTTTGTTAACGCAGTAATTCTGCATATGTTGATAGTAGGTAACGTGTATATTGAACTTCAGTTCAGTTTCCTAACGACGTTCCCAAAGGGCTGGTTCAGCCACTAGGACATTAGGAAATTCGATCAATCCAATTTTTTAATTTAATTTATTTATTTTTTATTACTGAAAGGTCAATATACAGTAATACGTCAAGCTTTCAAAAATATATACATTCTGCTGGCTATCACTCTGACATGTAATTATTTACGTTCAAATTTGTATATTTATTATGTTGTTTAAAAATTATCTTTACCTTTAAGAAACTAGTCTACTGCGTAATACAAAATTAACGAAGACTTGTTGCAAATTATATAAGTATTACCTCCCTTGAAACATGCCATACGAATCGTGCTTTATGCCATATGCGACCAACAAAGGTACCTATCAGACTGCATTTTGCGCAGTCTGATCATCACCATGTGGGCGATCCTATACATTTTCTGTTGTCGGATGTGGATAAAAAAAATGCACTGAGGCAAAGTAGCAGGCGAAATTGTATGTATTTTATGACATACGCGAAGGTACAAAAAAAAAATCGTCCGGCATATACTAAAATATAGAGTGGAGTCAACCTTTGGAGTGGAGCCTTGGAGTGGAGTGGGGTTTTTTTTTTCAAACTGCCAAGACTTAATGCTGCTGACTCGGATAAATATACAGTATGGCCATAATCACGGCCGCTTATCTCCGTCAGCACAACACCGTGTTGTGTATAGGAAAATGTGCAGGAGATTTCCGGTGGTTCTGCAGGCGATTCGAAAATAAAGGTCACAAAAGGTAGGTGTCTCGGTTTAAAAGGGATATATTTTTTTCCAGCGTAAAACAAAAGAAAAGGAAAATGTCAAGCAACCCTTCAATCGTTTTTCTATGAATACGAGTCTTGATCGAAGCCAGATTCTCAGTTATACAACAGATTTCCATTTTTTCCGGAGAGAGGTCATGGAGGTGGCCGTTTTGTTGACATGCAAACATTTCAAATTTGCATTCCTGAAGTCGCCGAGTATCTATGTTTTCATCTATCACCTGTATATTAAATGTCTCTCATATAAGTACCAGTTACGAGCCTAAACAGAATTTGCTACCTTCCTTCAGCCCAGATAATGAAAGTTGTTGTGGAATTCGTGATCCAGGGGATCGGTGGTGCTGAAGGCGATAGGTGGCGGTGCAGGAGATTGTTTTATGTTGTGCCACCAATGACCGTTTTAACCGTTTTATAACGTAAATTATGTAGTAGCATGGCATGGTACAGATTCGCACAGCTTTCAGATTCGTACACTTGGCTGTACAATGCCTCTGCTGCATTAAGCATGCTAATTAAAATGAAAATAACGACTCCAGCAATCAGGGGATTGAATTATCAGTCAATCATTTGCACTGCAAGGCTTCTGTTAGAACTAAATGGTACGAAAGTAATGCTTGTTTGTCAATTGGGTACTTACATTCGTCCCACTTTCTTTGTTTAATTACATTGTGCACACGGCCACCAATCCAGCTCATTCATCGCATATACCAATGGGGCAAAACTTTCTGTTCCTTATTTTTGAGACCAAAATTCGATAAAACAGGCAATGCTATGCGATGGGACATTCATTGGAATTTTGGACACAGGTATTGGTTTCAGTATGACTATGATGGACCTTGAATTCAATAAAAAAAAATTCTTGTTAGTAGCCACTTTTTTGAACCCGACAATGCTATGCGATAACCTTGATTTCGACCTACAACATACCTTAATAGTAATGCTCTGGATCACAGACTGAAAGGAGAATCTGCGTTGAAATTGGAGAAAGTGCCCTTTTCTCCGCTACAAAGCATTTCAAACGGTCAAACATAAAATTCTTTATAAACCAATACCTGTGTCCAAAATTCCAATGAATGTCCCATCGCATAGCATTGCCTGTTTTATCGAATTTTGGTCTCAAAAATAAGGAACAGAAAGTTTTGCCCCATTGGTATATGCGATGAATGAGCTGGATTGGTGGCTGTTTGCACAATGTAATTAAACAAAGAAAGTGGGACGAATGTAAGTACCCAACTGACAAACTAGCATTACTTTCGTACCATTTAGTTCTAACAGAAGCTTTGCAGTGCAAATGATTGACTGATAATTCAATCCCCTGATTGCTGGAGTCGTTATTTTCATTTTAATTAGCATGCTTAATGCAGCAGAGGCATTGTACAGCCAAGTGTACGAATCTGAAAGCTGTGCGAATCTGTACCATGCCATGCTACTACATAATTTACGTTATAAAACGGTTAAAACGGTCATTGGTGGCACAACATAAAACAATCTCCTGCACCGCCACCTATCGCCTTCAGCACCACCGATCTCCTGGATCACGAATTCCACAACAACTTTCATTATCTGGGCTGAAGGAAGGTAGCAAATTCTGTTTAGGCTCGTAACTGGTACTTATATGAGAGACCTTTATTATACAGGTGATAGATGAAAACATAAATACTCGGCGACTTCAGGAATGCAAATTTGAAATGTTTGCATGTCAACAAAACGGCCACCTCCATGACCTCGCTCCAGGAAAAAATGGAAATCTGTTGTATAACTGAGAATCTGGCTTCCATCAAGACTCGTATTCATAGAAAAACGATTGAAGGGTTGCATGACATTTTCCTTTTCTTTTGTTTTACCCTGGAAAAGAATATATCCCCTATAAACCGAGACACCTACCTTTCGTGACCTTTATTTTCGAATCGCCTGCAGAACCACCGGAAATCTCCTGCACATTTTTCTATACACAACACGGTGTTGTGCTGACGGAGATAAGCGGCCGTGATAATGTTTAATTATTGTTCCCCAAAGTATACTTGGCTTGGCCTAGCTTAGTTCATAGTATTATGCTTTCAAGCAAGCTATTATGTTATTTCACATAATCTGGCTAGTCCAGGAGAGAAATTAGAACATGCCCCTTTGCATTTTGCAACTGGTCATTGCTCGAAAATGGTGAGGCATGGTTTCTTGTCCAGAATACTCCAAAATACCATTCCAAAAAACTACGCCACTCCATAGGTTGACCCCACTCCATATTTTAGTATATGCCAACTCTCCTGGTATTTTCCGAATGAGCGTGACGTCATTTCTTCCGAAAATAACTCGGTATCACTAAACGACATGAATACTGGCTTGTGGCCGAAACCACAAGCCAAAAAAATCTACCTTAGCTGAGAAAAGAACATCTATGCTTAAGGCGAGGATTTCCCCCGTTAGTCCGGCAGGACAGATTGGGTATCCAGGATTTTCATAGGAAGTATGTTTTGGTTCCTGCTGACAAGGCCGCAAACAACATTGTTATTGTTTGTCGGTTGCACTATATTAACACTTTGAAGCAGGAACTTAATGGCACCACGGCTTACGAAGAGACTTTTACAGATGAGAAGACTGTCGTTAATAGCCACTCAAATGGTTTGCCTTTAAAGTTTGCTGTAAACGTTAAGGAACGCCAAGACAAACTTCCTACGATGTATTGGTTACCTAAGCTTCACAAAAAACCGTATAAAGCTAGATTCATTGCCAACTCTAACTCTTGTACTACTACAGAATTATCTAAATTATTAACGTCTTGCCTCACTGCTGTGAAATCTCGTGTCATTTGGTACTATGAGACAGTGTATGAGAGGTCGGGGAAAAATATGTTTTGGTCTATAAAAAATTCTGGTGAGGTACTTAGTAAACTGAAGTCAAGAGGGTTCCGTGCGACTGGTTTGTCCACTTATGATTTTTCTACTCTTTATACCACATTACCCCATAATTTAATAAAGGAAAAACTTGTTGATTTGATTGAGAGGGCCTTCAAAAAGTTCTCCAAAAATGAAGATACCCTTTATATTGCCTGTAACGATAAGAAAGCGTTTTTCACTTCTACTGACCGTAAAATATATAGAGGATATAGTCTTTGGTCATGTCAGAATGTATGTGACGCCTTATCATATCTCTTAGATAATATTTACATCAGATTTGGTAATAAGTTATACAGACAAATTGTTGGTATTCCGATGGGTACAATTTGTGCTCCTCTTGTGGCCGATTTGTTTTTATTTTGTTATGAAAGAGATTTCATGACTTCTCTTTCTGTTGATAATCTAGCTGATATCATTGAGGCATTTAACTCAACCTCTAGATATTTAGACGATCTTCTGAATATTGATAATCCTTATTTTGAAAGCATGGTTAACCAAATTTACCCACCTGAACTTAAATTGAATAAAGCTAATACTTCATATACCGAGGCCCCCTTTTTGGATTTACATCTATCTATTTCCAACGGTTTTGTATCTTCTAAAATTTATGATAAACGTGATAACTTTGACTTTGATATAGTTAATTTTCCATTTTTGGATGGTGACGTTCCACGTCGTCCCTCTTATGGAGTGTATATTTCTCAACTTATAAGATTTGCTAGAGTGTGTAGTCATGTAGATGACTTTAATGCTCGTAATAATTGTTTAACTGCTAAACTTCTTCAACAGGGCTATCGGTATCATAAGCTTAGAAAGGCTTTTTCAAAATTCTATCGCAGACACCATGAATTGGTTTCAAAATTTGATGTCGGATTAAAATTTCTTTTACACCAAGGCCTATCGGAACCAGAATTTTATGGTGACTTAGTATACAAATTCAAAAAGATTAAGGGTAGGACTGATTTTTCTGATCAATTCCGAAAAATAATAATACGTCACAAACGTATTGGCTATAATTTAAATGTTATGCGACAGTCTGCATGCTTAGTGATTAACCCAATCACGGTTGATAACTTTGCTGCACTCTTTAATTGCACACCGGGGGATCGGTCGTCAGACTCTATGATGGCCCCGATCTTAAGCTATAAATTTTAGTTGGTTGGGACCGGAGCCTTTTTGTCTGTTGCTTGGTCCACCGGGGCTCAACTGGTGACCTTCTTTTGCTTCAGATTTCCAGTGGGGTTGTTTGGCAGGACAGGGATCTCCACCTGTCAGACGGCCCGTTGTATCTGTTGAGTCCTCGTCTTTGCTTCTTCATGGTGTTGAAATTTGATTTATGTGTTTACCGTGATGATTCATTGACGAGTTAGAGGGCTATCATGCGAACCGAACAACCAACTAAATGTTTTGTACCACTTCAGAAACTGAGGGTGAGGTTGGGCCTGTAAAATCGATTTAAGCCCCCCCAGTAATTCATTACTGACCGTTCCAAGGCGGTAGTTCTGTTGTGGTTCTATGTTGCCTGTTTTTGGTGTCAGAGTTTCTGTGATGTTTTACCTTATGTATGTTCTTATTATTTTTGGTTCGGTTTGGGTTGCTGAGTGGCCACCTTTTGGGAACAAGCTGCTCACTCGGTTGGCCATATGTTCTCTGTATCTTGATTATTCGTAATCTTAGTTGTTTCCAACTATGGTTTGAGGGCTGGATTTGGATTTTGATTGTTTCTGTTCCTGGTCTTTGCATACTTTTTACTTGAATTTTCAAAAGTAGTAAGGAAGCACAATTTTCTTAGCAGAGCTTCCACAAATATGTAATCCGTATGAAATCAGATCATTTGTGATTCAGATTCGAAGACATGGGGAGATAATTAAGGCTGACCTTTCCTACCCTAAATTCAAGGTATTCGCATACCTCATTTTTGAGGTAATAAGAATATTGAAATCAGTCATTCATTCCATAAATTTTTGCCATGGATTCAGTTTTTGTTCATTATTCTACCCGAGGTTATAAAACTTGATTGCATTCTCAAATCCAGAATAAAGCATATTGATTGGCTACTGCCGAGCATATGGTCGGAAGAACCCAATCAGTGTGGGTTTTCTTTTGAGCTTGAAATTATTCTCAAGTTTTATAACCTCGGACTCAGAGAAGCTTCGGGAAAGAGCTGACCTCTTTGCTATCCGCTTGTCTTGATTTGAGCCGTGACACGACAAAACCAACAAAGTGGTTGTGCGCCCAGCGCAGACTCAGATCAGCCTGGGCATCCGCCCAGTCTGATCAGAGTCTTCGTTGTCCGCATGGAGGTAGCTTAGACCCTTAGCTAGCTACCCTTTAAGCGCACAGCGAAAATTCTAATCAGACTTGGTGGATGCCCAGGCTGATCTGAGTCTGCGAAGGGCGCACACCCACATTGTTGGTTTTGTCGCGTCGCGGCTCATTTGCTTTGTGTGTCATCTGTATGTTTTCATTTCCCAGTCAGTGTTCGGGGGTCGTATTTATAAAATAACTGAAGTGGTTGCCATGGTGTTGCTAAGGCTGAATTTCTATGAATTTGCTCTTGAGGAACAGTCTGAAAAGTGTTTATGTTTACTGAGTTATTTGGCTTATATCAGTTCTTTATGAGTGAAAGAATAGATTTATGCATTCATTTATCTGGAAATTGTTTCAAACAAAATTTATTTAGGAGTTTCATTTTTCACCATGAATTAATAATGTCTTTTACTCTCAGTTTGCTGGTTCCCAGCACAGCATTTTAATATGTATAAACTTTCATATCTTTCTTAATCCAAGTCCAAATTTCCTGACATTTTCGGCAAACTTAATGTTTTATTAATTTTTTCAATTCTAGCTCAATCGTACTTTAGTGAGTGTTTTCCTTTTCCTTAACGTATATTGTGAGGTAAATACGTTTCAGATATAGAAAAATAATGCGACGGATTTACGCGCCACCAAGAGCGTAACTGCCGTGCAGGCATATGACATTGAAACAACATTTAATCATATTGATTCAATGTTGTTTCAACGTTTGGCGCCAGATGGGTGTGATCGATGTCATAATATGTATACACAAAACTATTCCAAAATTCTGGAGGGGATGTCAATAGGAACAATCTTTATTATTATTATTATCTTTTATTTATTTTATTCGTCCAATTCCCACCGCAACGTTTCACATGAGGCTAAAGGGAGCGAATTCATAACAAGTACCTCTTGGCACCGAGACTGTCAGTGCCCTCTCTGATTCGACGAAGACAGCTGTATCTGTGGTGGAACACATAAAAAGACTCATTTGGTAGTATAAATGTTTTTTCCAATTGAAACAGTACAGGTGATATTAGTCTTGTATTGTTTATATGAAAATGTAGCTTTGTTGTTCTATATATTTTACCGTTCACTTGACTAAACTAATACTTAAACATAAATCTGTCTCTTTGGTCACTTCTATCCTTTTCTATCCATCACAATTGTTATCATCTGTCTTTATGTTCATCTATCTTCATTAATCTGTCCCTTTCATTACTTCATGTAATTCTGAAGACGTCATCGTCCTTAACAACGACGTAACGTCATTAAGACGTTACATTCACCATTAATTGAACCTAATGTTCACTATATTAATTAAATGTCACTTAAATGTAGAAAAATGGAAAACAATGTATAGAGATTGAAATTAAATGCAGTGTACTTATTTAAAGGCAAACAAAATAAAGGTAATAAAGCATCTATCAAATGTCATTGTAGTCATATTAAAACAAATCACGGTATTTCCGTGACACTCCCGCCCAAAAGTTAATTGTTTGTTTGGCGCTTTATGTTATCAAGAGCTCGAATGGCGGCCTTTCTCTTTGGCCGCACTGTTGTCTGTTCATTGTCTTTTGTTTCTCTGTGAGAACTCGTATCATTACCGTCTACTTTAGATTCTTCTTTTCCCAGTGGACACTCAATCGGATACAGCAACTTTAATGGTCGTCCTATAATCTTTCTGGATGGAAGTAATACCTTAGCCGAGCGTATTTCACCATCTCCACTTTTCATCAGTTCTGTGATTCGACCTAATCTCCAGCTTCCTCTAGGAAGTTCGTCTTTGATTAATACAATGTCACCTTTACTGGCTGAATATGGAGACTTAACACGTGCTTCTTTCAGTTTGATTTGCGATCTCTCCCTCAAGCTTAAAAGATAGTCATTTCTCCATATCTGCCAGAATCTGTCTAACAGTTTAATACCCCTTTTCCATGTTTTTATCAGTTTGTCTGCTGCATTTGAAATTGGATTGAATTCCTCATCTTCATCAGTTTCCAAGTCTGGTATTCCTATCTTAGGATTCAGGGTTAAAAAATGTGAAGGCGTCAGGGTTAAAGGAGACTGGATGTCATCTCCAATGTAAACTAAAGGTCTTGAGTTCACTACTGCCTCTGCTTCTTTTAATACTGTTAGAAGTTGTTCATTCACTAAACTTGCCTTTCCCATTGCTTTTCTTAATGTTTGTTTTACCAACCCTACCATTCGTTCATAGAATCCACCCATCCAGGGTGCAAATTCTACTATATGTTTCCATTCTATTCCTTCATTAGCAATGTAAGTTGTAACCTCTGGCTGTGTCACAACTTGACTCCATACATCGCTTAGGGTTTCTGAGGCTAGTTTGAAGTGTAGTGCATTGTCCGAGATAATTTCTTTAGGTTTTCCATGTCTTGAAAGGAATCTTCTGAATCCCAGTAAAAATTGCTCGGTTGTCATATTTTGCATTAATTCCAAGTGAATTGCTCTTGTTACCAAGCATGTAAAAAGGCATACCCATACTTTTTGATTTTCTGTTTTGTTCTTGATAAACAATGGTCCAAAATAATCTATCCCTGTGTGTGTGAATGGAACTGACTCCGAAACACGGTTTGTAGGTAATGGTGGCATCAGTGGCATCTTGTATGGACCTCCTTCATGGCGTTGACAGACCTTACATTTTCTTAGAACTCTTTTCACAACTGCACGTCCATTTGGTACCCAGTATGTTTGTCTTAGTGTTCCTAATGTCTGGGCAACTCCTGCATGTAACATCTTTTTGTGACAGTGTTCAACTATAATGTCTGTAAGTTTGTTCTGTTTTGGTAGCAATAATGGATGCCTTGCTCCTTCACTTATCTCTGCATTTCCTAATCTACCACCACACCTAAGTAGTCCTTGTTTATCTATGTAAAGGTCAAGCCTATTTTTATATTTGTTTGAATTCTTTTCTTTGATTGACAGAATTGTATCATTGTAATGTTCAGTTTGAATGTAAGCTATCCACTTTTGTTCGGCAATGAGTATCTCTGCTGCTTCAAGCGGTCCATTTCCTGTCTTGAGTCTCCTCAGTTTTTCAATAAATCTTGTAACTAGGGCTGTTACTCTCAGTATCTTTGTAAATGATGAAAATCTTGAAATGTCAATACCATAAGGTGAAGGTGACTTACTGTTTTCTCCATGCTTTCCTGTGGAGCCATCCGCAGCAACGAGCTTTGCTTCATATAAGACCTTAGATTTCTTCAGTTCTGAATCTGTCTCCGACCTGAGAGTTTCGCTTTCCTTGTTAAAATTCCATACAGGCCATTCATCAACTGGTTTAAGTAGGCAGTGTTATGAATATGGTGTTTAATTTGGTGTAAATATTTTCTTTTACCATGATTTTGCAGTTTTTAGATGTTTACTAGGTTTGAAATAAACAAGTTGTTTACATTGTACTTTAGAACATTCTGGAATAACTATTTTTAGGACTGAGAAAATATTAGACCTTTCTGTTGTAAACATTAAGAATCTTCTGGTATGAAATTATGTCAGAATTGAGTACTTTTTGGTAAGATCTATTTTTGGTTAGTTCCGGAATGTTCCTAGATAGTATATAAAGAAGACAGATTTTCATTTAGATCATCTTTGTAAGTTTCACCAGTCTATAGTTAAATAAGTTATACTGGAATTTAAACATACTGGATTACTTTTGTGACTATTGGAAATATTCATGTGCTCATACAGACTTTATTTTCTGGGATCAGAAATTATTAAAGGACTTGTGTTTTAAATTCTGAGGGACTTTCAGACTAAAATAAGGTATCTTAAATTACATATTTTCTTGATTAACAAATGACTGTTTTATTTTGATGTACATGTAAATAAATTTTGTTAAGTTTAAAAACAGGCTTGTTGCTGGTTTACTTCCATCTTTTTGTTACCTCCGCCAGGTCGTAACAAATTGGGGGCTCGAGTCCGGGATTGAAATTTCTTGTGCATCAAATAATTTTGAATTTAAAAAAAAAAAAAAAAAAAAAAAGTTTTCACTGTTTGATTCAAACAAGGAAAGCCAGCAAAAAGCAATCATGTCTTTTGATCTTGATAAATTCATCGCTGCGCCTTCTCAGGAGCTGTTGAACTTGGCCAAAAAGACTGATTTATTGGATATTGCAGCGCATTATGAATTATCTTCAGTCAAAAGATCCATGTTGAAACATGAAATTAAGAATATTTTGATTCAGTTCTTTGTTGATGAGGAAATTTTTGATTCCTCTGCAGCCTCTCACATTCTCGTCACTCAAACTGATTTGCAGATGAAAGAATTAGAAATTCAAAGACAAATTGAAATGGAAAAATTAAGATTGGAGCATGAAGAAAGAGTAAGGATTGAAAAAGCTGAGCGTGACGAAAGAATTAGGCTTGAAACATTAGAACGAGAAGAAAGGTTGCAGAGGCAAAAATTAGAACAAGAAAAAGAAAGAATTGAAATTGAAAAGGAGAAATTGAAATATGAAAAAGAAGAAAAAGAGAGAGAAAGACAATTTCAAATTAGAATGAAAGAAATTGAAATACAAGACAAGGCTAAATCAAAATCTTTGCCTTTGGACTCAACCAAAGTTTTTGATGTTACTAAACACATCAGACTCGTTCCTCCATTTCAAGAAAAAGAAGTTGATAAATATTTTCTTCACTTTGAAAAAGTTGCTGAAAATTTGAAATGGCCAAAAGAGCATTGGACTTTGCTTTTACAGAGCGTTGTGATCGGCAAGGCTCGCGAAATTTATACTCAACTTTCTCTTGAGCAGAGCTCAGATTATGACAAAGTAAAAGAGCTTATTCTTAAGGCTTATGAGTTGGTCCCTGAGGCTTACAGGCAGAAATTTAGGAACTGTAGAAAAGAAAATGACAAAACTTATGTTGAATTTGCTAGGACAAAAGAGCAGTTATTTGATAGGTGGAGCTCATCAAAGAAAGTAGGCTCTGATCATGGAAAACTTAGGCAGCTCATGCTTGTTGAAGAGTTTAAAAGGTGCATTAATTCTGACATTAAATCATTTTTAGATGAAAAGGAAGTCGAAACGTTAGAGGCAGCAGCTCGTTTGGCTGATGATTATGCTTTAACTCATAAGACTTCTTTTGTGCACAAGCCTTTTCCTAAAAAGACCTTTTTCCCTCAGTCAGGTCCAAAATTCAGTCCCAGTAATCCATCTGGCAATTCCAGTCCTGCATATACTCCAAAACCCAAACCCCCTGGTGAAAACAAAGGTCAAAATCCCTTATCTCAGCCTATTTGTAATTATTGTAAGCAAACAGGACATATAATTTCTGAATGTTTACTTTTAAAGAGGAAGAGAGAAAAACAAGAGGGCCCAAAATCCACAGGTCTTACCTCTTTACGGTCAACACCACAGTCTTGTGTTCAGGATCAAATTCCTATTCAGGCCAAAATTTCTGAGACTGATTCTGTTATGGAGATTTATGAACCATTCTTATCAGAAGGTTTTGTGTCACTAAATTGTGACTTTGCCCAGTCTACCCCTATTACTATCTTACGAGATACCGGAGCTTCTCAATCCCTTATTTTGGCAGATACCCTGCCATTTTCTGAGAAGACTTCTTCTGGGACAAGTGTCCTTATTCAGGGAGTAGAATGTGGATTTATTAATGTACCGCTTCATAACATTTATTTGTCCTCAGACTTAATTTCTGGTCCAGTGGCTGTTGGTATTAGACCTTCATTACCTTTTAAAGGTGTTCACTTATTGTTAGGCAATGACCTAGCAGGAGATAAGGTTGTGGTTAATCCACTTTTGACCAACACTCCTTGTGTTGATCAACCGCCTGACCCCATTGAGCAGGAAATTCCTGACCTTTACCCTTCGTGTGCTGTCACTAGGGCTATGGCAAAGAAAGCCATATTGAATGATGGGAATCAGGACATTGATTTAACTGATACTTTTATAGGTCAGTCTTTTAATGATGAGATTTCAAAATCTCTTTCGCCCAGCCTGTCTGACATGCAGACAGACTTTACACACAACTCATCTGTGTCCAACACGGACCACTCTCCTTCATTTTCAAATGACCAAGGTCATGACCTTCTGTCAAGGTCACAGCTTTGCAAAGAACAACACAGTGATCCTGAGATCTCATCTTTATTTGAAAGGGTTTTAGATGAGAATGACATGTCCCAGGTTCCTGTTTGCTATTATGTCAAAAATGACATTTTGATGAGGAAATGGCGTCCTCCTGATGTCTCAGCAGAAGACGAGTGGACTGTTAACCACCAAGTTGTGGTTCCAAGGGTTTATCGCCCTGAAATTTTAAACTTGGCCCATGAAACTCCCTTGTCAGGTCACTTAGGTGTAAACAAAACCTATCACAAGATTCTTAATCATTTCTACTGGCCAGGGTTAAAATCTGATGTTTCTAAACATTGCAAATCTTGCCATACATGTCAAATGGTAGGAAAACCTAATCAAACTATCCCTAAAGCCCATTTGCAGCCAATTCCTGCATTTGAGGAACCTTTTAGCAGAATAATTATTGATTGTGTAGGTCCTTTACCCAAAACAAAGTCAGGTTGTGAATATCTTTTGACCATAATGTGTGCTTCAACACGTTTCCCAGAAGCAATTCCACTTAGGAACATTAAGACAAAGACCATAGTTAAGGCTCTTGTGAAGTTTTTCACATTTGTAGGTCTCCCTAAATCTGTCCAGTCAGATCAAGGATCTAATTTTATGTCAGGAATATTTCAGCAAGTGATGCATGAATTAGGCATTAAGCAATATCGGTCATCAGCATATCATCCTGAAAGTCAAAGTGCCTTAGAACGATTTCATCAAACACTGAAAAACATGATCAGATCTTACTGCTTTGACACTGAAAAGGATTGGGATGAAGGCATTCATTTGCTGTTATTTGCTGCTAGGGAATCCGTACAAGAATCTCTTGGTTTCAGCCCATTTGAGCTTGTATTTGGTCACACAGTTCGTGGACCACTGAAACTTTTGAAAGAGAAATTTCTTTCTGATGATATCAGTTCTTTGAATTTGCTTCAGTATGTTTCTGACTTCAATAACAGATTGTCAAAAGCCTGTGAAGCTGCTCGGTACAATCTCAAATCAGCTCAAAACAAAATGAAATTTCATTATGATGAAAATGCCAGGGAAAGAAATTTTAAACCTGGATAGAAGGTACTTGCTCTTTTGCCAATTCCTGGCAGACCTCTGCAGGCCAGATATTACGGCCCTTACACTGTTGACAAAAAGCTCAGTGATGTAAATTATATTATCAACACACCTGGGAGGCGCAAGGAAAAACAGTTATGTCATATTAATATGTTGAAAAAGTACATTGATAGGGATAATTCAGTTGTTTCACCAATAAGCGTAGTAAATTCTGTCCCTCAAGAGCAATCTGAAATGGACTCTGAGGATATGAACTTTATAAAATCTGATCCCTCATCATCAAAACTCCAGAATTCTGACATCTTAAAGGATCTCGACCAGAAACTGTCACACCTGGATCCAGTCGAGAGACTTGAACTGAAACAGTTAATTCTTGAATATGAGCACTTAATTCCGGACATTCCAACCAGGACTGACAGAATCTTTCATGATGTTGACATTGATGGCGCAAAGCCTGTGAAGCAACATCCATATCGAATGAACCCTGTGAAACAACAGTATCTCAGGGAAGAAATTCAATATTTGCTGGAAAATGATTTTATAGAACCAAGTCAAAGTGACTGGAGTTCTCCTTGTATTCTGGTGCCAAAACCTGATGGAACTTTTCGCATGTGTACAGACTATCGAAAAGTTAATTCTGTGACTAAAACGGATACATTTCCAATCCCACGTATTGATGACTGTATTGATCAAATTGGACAAGCCAAATATGTTACTAAATTTGATCTTCTGAAAGGATTTTGGCAAATTCCTTTGACAGACAGAGCTAAGGAGATTTCGGCATTTGTTACACCAGATGGACTCTATCAGTATAAGGTTATGCCATTTGGTATGAAAAACTCTCCAGCAACATTTCAGAGACTTATAAATAGCTTGACATCTGATCTGGGTGGTTGTAAAGCATATATCGATGATGCAATCATCTTCAACGATGAATGGAAACTACATCTACAAACTATCAGAGAATTCTTTCAAAGACTTAGTGATGCAAAATTGACAATCAATTTAGCAAAAAGTGAATTCTGTCATGCAAATTTGACATTTCTAGGACATGTTGTGGGTCAAGGTCAGGTTAAACCTGTAGAAGCTAAAGTGGAGGCTATCTCGGATTTTCCTGTACCTACATGCAAAAGACAACTGATGCGCTTTCTTGGTATGGCAGGATATTATAGGAAGTTCTGTAATAACTTTTCTGTAATTGCAGAGCCCTTGACAAATTTACTAGGTAAAGGAAAGAAATATATTTGGAATGAAGACTGTCAAAAGTCCTTTGATAAGTTAAAGGCCATACTTAAGAGTGCTCCAGTTCTCTTAGCACCAGACTTCAACAAAGCATTTAAATTGGCGGTAGATGCTAGTGACGTTGGTGCAGGCAGTGTTTTGGTTCAGGAAGATAATGATGGTGTGGATCACCCTGTTTGTTACTTTTCTAAGAAGTTTAACAAACATCAGAGAAATTACTCTACTATTGAAAAAGAGTGTTTATCTCTCATCCTTGCTATTCAGCAATTTGAAGTGTACTTATCTTCTTCAGCCACACCAATTGTTGTCTTCAGTGATCACAATCCACTGACCTTCATTCATAAAATGAAGAACAAGAATCAGCGGTTACTCAGGTGGAGTCTCATGTTGCAGGAGTACAATCTTGACATCAGACATATCAGAGGAAAAGATAATATTATCCCAGATGCACTTTCAAGAGCCTAAATTTGGCTATTACTACATGATGTCTGGATTAGTACTGATATATATACAGTGTATATGCATTAAACTTAATTTTGTTTCATAATTGGTCATATGGCAAAAGAAAGCTTTATTTCATAAAACTTTCTTTTCCTTGAAGAGGGGAAGTGTTATGAATATGGTGTTTAATTTGGTGTAAATATTTTCTTTTACCATGATTTTGCAGTTTTTAGATGTTTACTAGGTTTGAAATAAACAAGTTGTTTACATTGTACTTTAGAACATTCTGGAATAACTATTTTTAGGACTGAGAAAATATTAGACCTTTCTGTTGTAAACATTAAGAATCTTCTGGTATGAAATTATGTCAGAATTGAGTACTTTTTGGTAAGATCTATTTTTGGTTAGTTCCGGAATGTTCCTAGATAGTATATAAAGAAGACAGATTTTCATTTAGATCATCTTTGTAAGTTTCACCAGTCTATAGTTAAATAAGTTATACTGGAATTTAAACATACTGGATTACTTTTGTGACTATTGGAAATATTCATGTGCTCATACAGACTTTATTTTCTGGGATCAGAAATTATTAAAGGACTTGTGTTTTAAATTCTGAGGGACTTTCAGACTAAAATAAGGTATCTTAAATTACATATTTTCTTGATTAACAAATGACTGTTTTATTTTGATGTACATGTAAATAAATTTTGTTAAGTTTAAAAACAGGCTTGTTGCTGGTTTACTTCCATCTTTTTGTTACCTCCGCCAGGTCGTAACAGCAGTCAGGTCCATTCCACCAAAGTTTGTTTTTCTGAAGTTCACTAGTCGTTGAACCTCTACTAGCTATATCAGCTGGATTTTGTTTTGTTGGTATGTAGTGAAAGTTAATATTTTTCTCTTCTTTTATTTCTTTCACCCTATTTTTCACAAACCTGCTAAGGGATTTTTGACTATCAATCCAGCACAGTACGCATTGCGAGTCTAACCAGATGTGTTTTGAACAAATATCTAACTTCAACTCTTTTTGAACAAACCTTAGACATCTTGTACCTATTACTGCTGCCAGAAGTTCTAACCTTGGAATACTAATGTCTTTATTTGGTGCAAGCCTTGTTTTGGAAAATACCAATTCAACCTTGTGCATGTTTCTACACTCTTGGTATAGATACACGGATGTCGCATGTGCACTCTTTGATGCGTCACAGAAGGCTAGCAAATGGTATGTACATTTTTCTTTCTGATTGAACCCAATGTATCTTTGAAAAGTTGAACTTGTTAGTTTGCGTAGATCTTCTTGAATGTCCAACCATTGTATGACATCTTGCGAAGATAGTGCCTCATCCCATGAAAGGTTTTGATTCCATAAATGTTGTAAGAAAACCTTACCTCGCAGTATGACCGGACTAAACAGCCCCAGTGGATCAAAAGCTGACGCGATCTGTTTCAGCACTGTCCGTTTGGTTATATTTGATTCTGTGTCAGCTCCAGTATGTACATTTATGGCCATCTGATCTGTCCTCACCATCCATGAGAGACCCAGTATTTTCATTCTTTCTGCGCATGACTTGTCTTCTTGCTTTATGATATGTAGTGTTTCTTGATTGTTTGTGGCCCAGTCACGTAAGTTCATTCCAGCTTTCATGAATATCTGTTTTGCTTCAGTATAGAATGTGACCGCATTCTCCACAGATTCACTTCCCGTTATGACATTGTCAACGTATATGTTTTCTCTTATTTTTTCTGCCGTGATGCAGTCATAATTTTGCAGATGATGCTCTAGAGTAGCCGCGAGAAGAAAAGGACTTGAAATTATTCCAAATGGCACTCTACAAAAACGATATTCCTGAATATTATTTTCTAGAGTTAATATATTTCTGTTCTTTAGCCATAGGAACCTTGTGACATCTCTTGATTCTTCTGTTAAGCTTACTTGTAAGAATGCCTTTTCAATGTCAGCGACTAATGCGTTCCTATTTAAGCGAAAACGAAGAAGGATTCCAGTCAGATCCTGTAGCATTACTGGACCCTTATGTAAACATTCATTCAAACTTTTGTTTTCAGTTTTTGTCTTTGCAGAAGCATCGTAAACTATTCTCACTTTCGTTGTGGTCTTTGATGGGTTAACCACCGCATGATGTGGAATATAGTGTTTTCTATACTGGTTTGATGTTCTTGGCGGGACTTTCTCAATAATCCCCTGTTTCTGTTGGTCCTCTATTATATCTCCATATTGTTTTCCCAGATCAGGATAACTTCTCAACCTGTTTAGCAGAGATTTGAATCTGCCAAAGGCCAGTCCATGATTTTCTGGTAGATCTGTAACCTCTTCCTTCCAAGGCCAGGAAACTTTATACCTGCCATCTGCATATTGTATTGTTTCATTGAATTGCTGAAGAATTTGATCTTCTTTAGGATCTCTCTGTGTGTCCAGTATGCCTATTGATTCTAAACGCCAGAAATCTTCCAAATTTGGTTTGGTAGGCAAGGCCTCATCTATACCTGTGAAAACGTTTGTGTTTCTTTCAACCTCATTCCCATAAGTTATGACTAACAAGCTTTGTTCTTCTGTTGTCTTGACCGATTTAGATGTTCGTCCAGCTAGTATCCACCCTAACTTGGAACCAAGCATATACAGACCTTGTTGAATTTCTACTTTCTGTGGCAATATGAGATCGAGATAATAGTCATTACCTATGAGCAAATCTATGGTTGAGCTCTCTATTTTAGTTGGCAACGTATCTGCTAGAGCATTGTCCTTCCAAAAATATTCCCAGTTTTGCAGACAGCTTGTGTTGAACGGACGTCTTTGTATGTCTCCAGTTATTTTTGGTATAACATTTGCTGTAATCTGTAATGCGCTGCCATCTTTAAGTTCAATGTTCAAGACTGTGGAAGGTGTCTCCAATGGCTGTGGTTTTTTAGATCCAAATGTGACGAGGGAAATCTTACTTTTCTCTCCCAATTTCAAATTCAGTTTTTTGGCTAGATCCTCTGTGATGCATGTCCTTTGGCTCCCAGAATCAAATAACATTCGGATATTTTCTTGTTTCCCATTTACCTTGTTAAAGACATTACCTTTTGCCGTTTGCATGAGCACCATCTCTTCAGACGTCATGAGAACATTTTCTATTGCATTTTCAACGGCTTGTTCTAAAAGTTCATCAGCTAAATGTACAGGTACCTGTTGCACAGATCCAAACTTTATTGGACAGAGACTTCTATGGTGAACGTTTGTTTTTCCACAATAATAGCAGGTTCTCGTAAGGGTGCATTCATTTGTTTTGTGGCTCTGATTTAGGCATATAAGGCAGCGTCCTTTGGCCTTTTGCTTTCTTGCTTCTAATGTGGAATATGATTGGCATTCATCGCTCCAGTGTTTTCCTCTGCAATACCAACATGGTGGCATGGACTGTTGGGAATTAGATGATCCTTGTGCTCTAAATCCTGACACGAGTGCTTCTGTTGTAAATCTTGTAGGTTTTTGAGTGGTAGACTTATTCTCTGTTATGACCTGATTTTTTGCCCTTTCACGAGCAGATATATGTTCGTTAAGAAGTTCTCTAAATTTACTAACAGTCCATTTTGTCTTTGAACCCTTTTGTATTTCAAGCTGTACAAGGACATCTCTTGGAACTTTTGCAGTAACTAATGATACAAAAATGTCCTGATTTATATCTTGTTTCAGTGCATTGAGGCTTCTCAGATTTTTCTCAATTTGGTCATATAAAAACCTTAGGCTTCTTGTTGTGTTGTTTGCAGATGAAAGATTGATTAGTTCAGCATAATGTGAATTTACTACTGTTTGTTGGTCTCCAAATCTTTCTTTTAATATTTCTACAGCAACCTTATAATTTTCATTTGAAAGATGTATGCCTGATACTGCTAATTTTGCCTCACCTGTGAGCTTGCTATTGAGATACTTTAATTTTTCAACCTCTGATAAACTGACATTTTGGTCAATTGTGGTCTCAAATGTGTCCCAAAATTCTGTCCATTTCAGTCTATCCCCATTATAAGTTGGCATGTCTAGCTGAGGAAGTTTCACTGTTACATTGGAATTTTGTTGTCTTTGCGTTTTGCTCTAAAAATAATGTTTGCTGATCTACCATTAACTGTTGCATTTGCAGTTGTAAATTTTCCATGCGGCTGTACCTTTCTTCAGTGATAGTGACTGCAGAGGAGTTTTCTGATGGTGAATTTACATTTAAAAGAGATTTTTCCAGTGTAGTCAGTTGATCTCTACAGTCTATTACCGCTGTCATAAACGTGCCGTCCTCTGTCAATAACTGTTCCATAGCATCTTCTACTTCTGTTCGTTCAACAGCTAGAGAAATCTTTTCATTGGTAATTTCAAGTTTATCACAGAAGTTTGTCAATCTTTTTATAAATGCATCTAGCTTTAAGGCGAATTCCTTTGCATCTACACAGTCTTTGTTTTCTTCTAGGAGAGCGTTTCCTATTGATAGTTCCTTGTCCAGGGTATTCTTATATCGTGTCCTATTTGATTTTAAGCTACGAAGCGACATGTTGTTTGTATTGTCAGCAATAGTTCCCTAATCTCTTTCAGGCCCCTTTTATAATCTTTCATTCCCGGGTTCCGGCACCAATTATGTGGTGGAACACATAAAAAGACTCATTTGGTAGTATAAATGTTTTTTCCAATTGAAACAGTACAGGTGATATTAGTCTTGTATTGTTTATATGAAAATGTAGCTTTGTTGTTCTATATATTTTACCGTTCACTTGACTAAACTAATACTTAAACATAAATCTGTCTCTTTGGTCACTTCTATCCTTTTCTATCCATCACAATTGTTATCATCTGTCTTTATGTTCATCTATCTTCATTAATCTGTCCCTTTCATTACTTCATGTAATTCTGAAGACGTCATCGTCCTTAACAACGACGTAACGTCATTAAGACGTTACATTCACCATTAATTGAACCTAATGTTCACTATATTAATTAAATGTCACTTAAATGTAGAAAAATGGAAAACAATGTATAGAGATTGAAATTAAATGCAGTGTACTTATTTAAAGGCAAACAAAATAAAGGTAATAAAGCATCTATCAAATGTCATTGTAGTCATATTAAAACAAATCACGGTATTTCCGTGACAGTATCTGGAGTTACTTTAATATACGAGTACCAAGTGCGTTTTGAAAGTTTGTCAGTTTGACAAAATCTCAATTTGCACCACGGCAACCATACCTTTGCCCATTAATTTTTGTGACACAGAATACAACTTGGCACCATGGCAGCCATGCCCTTGCCCACTAATTTCAGTGGCACACAATACAACTTGGAACTGAGCCGTGATTTTGCATCTTTAGTTCAAAAAATAAAACTGTGAATAAACGGAAAATTATATAAAAATAATAATTAATTTGTATTACAAAGCTGTTTACGATTTAATTTTCATTTAGTAAGCTTTTCATGTATCGCGGAACAATACTTCCTAAAAGGTACGTCTATGATCAAACTTACTTAGTCTATAAAGAACCCACTCCCATCTTCTAATTAGCGAAAGGCATCGGATCGTCGAATATGCCAAGTTGTAATTCTTTTTAATCCTTTCAATCAGTAGGGCTACAGTTTTTAGGGTAACTGTGGTAGTAAAACATTTACGGAAACTGTGGCTATTCGTCATGCATGGATTCTCGGTGAATACTACACGTGGTCTAGTCACATTAAAATCATGATTCATAAGTCGCATGAATTTAAGGTGAGATACTATACTATTTATAATCGCAAATTATTATTGAAAATTTAGACGTGGCTTGGAATTCAAAGTCGTAGGATATCATATTGTCGTACCTAGGTTCAGTGTTAAGACCTGAGGGGAAAGATTTGTTATATTTATTCAGAATAGTTTTGCCAGGAATGAAAACTGTGACTTCTGATTGATATAGTATGATTAAATGTATCGACTGATTTTGTTGATAATGATCATGCTGCGCATGGTATTTGTATATTAGGAAGTTTTGTAAATTACGGAATAGTTTATAACACTGATGTAGATTGCAATGGTGTGTGTCTATTTGACGTCGAGTGACGTCAGTTGCATTCATGTTATTCATATGACGTCAGTTGCATTCATGTTATTGCGACGTCAGCACTTTTTATATTAGTTTCACGTATACGCGGCCTATAGAAGTAGATTGATTTGTAATGGAACTAATTTACATACTCGTGACGTGAAAGTGAGACGGTGTAAACCACTAGTGCTCGTCCACTAAAGCCCCAGTCATACATTCACGGTTCAGGCCACGGTTCACCACGGTTTAACCAACCATAGCACACCGTCGTGATTCGTAGTAGCACCGTGGATGCATCCGTCGTGTTCCGTAATGATCCCTGAAGAACCGCGTTGATCCGAAAGTCGCTACGGAAATTTCAAAATGTTTAAAACTTCCGTGGTGAACCGTGGTGGCTTATGGGCGTGATCTAAACCGTAGCGCAACCGTAACAGAATCGTGCTCATTCGTAGCGCTACCGTCGGTGTATCCGTGATTATCCCTGGCTTTCCGTCGGTATTCGTACACTACCGTGGTAGTTTTGTCACCACGAAAACTCACTTTTTATTCAAGTGAAAAAAGTTCCCAGACTCGAAAGTTTATGATCTTGAATTACTTTCCTCGTGTATGCAAAATGCCTACTCAAAATTAATATTTAGTATAAAAAATGCATTTGTTAACCGAATTTCAAAATGTTTGCTGCACATTTTACGAAAAATTTAGTATTATATAATATCATAAAATACTTTCCTTGCCTATAAATAAATTAAACATCATCAACAAAAATCATTATCATGACCACCTTTAACCGTAGACAATCGTAGCAGCCCGTGGCGCTACCGGCTTGAGTCGTACTAGCACCGTATAGAACCGTAGAAGCATCGTATGCGTCCGTAATGCGACCGTGGGATCCAGGGAGGACCAGTTTAATTCAGCAGGTGTAACGAAGTAAAGTGACCCCCATAGAATAACGACCCCACGGTCATTATACTTTAAAGAATAGTGACTCCCCGGTCATAATATTATGACTCCCCGGTCATAATATTATGACCCCAACACACGAAATAAATCGACCCCTCGCGAAGAATTGTGACCCCCCATAGAATAACGACCCCCGGCCATTATTCTTTAAAAAATATGACCCCCTTTCCCCAACCCACCGGTCATAATTTTATTACCCCTCTACCCGAACAAAAATAATAAACAAAATAAATAAAGAAAGAAAGAAAAATAAAGTCATTCCGAGTATACTGTATACGCACCTATGGCTCATACGATTTCAGTAACCCATTTAGGCCTGGCGTCCTGAAAAAAGGGACAGAGGCCAACATGCAGACCAAGATCAGACGCAGCAAAAATACGCGTCTGATCATTTTCTTCATTGTTTGCATAAAATTTACAGCCATTTCTATGAAATGAAAAACAAGAGGGCCATGAGGTCCTGAATCGCTCACCAGAGTAAAAAAGGTCATAGATCAAACTAGTGTCATCGCTTGAACAAACCTGATACTATATGAATCCCAATATGCTGGATATCAGATTTTCAATATCATTAGATATTTGAGGGAAGAAGAATTTTAAAGGTTTATAACACATGGGCATAACGGACATCTCGGTCATGTGACAAAAACCGTTCATGCAAACTGTTGTTTCTCTGACTCATGGAGGTTCCATGTCACATTTTGCTTCAACCGGCTCAATCGTTTCGTTTAACAGACCTGTCTGAAGCTGTTGAAATACGATCATAGAATGGCCTTGACCTCTGATACTTATATTCTTCAAATACTCATTAAGTTGATGGCCATACCAAAGTCTTCAAAAATATGTTATGACATTTTCTAATATAAAGAAAATTTGACCTTGTGCTAAAAAAGGTCAAGGTCAAACCAATATCATCATTTGAATAAATCTGATAGAACGTCAGTGCCCATTGCTCTATACAAGGTTTCAAGTCCATCAATCTTTTGGTTCCAGTGCAGAAGATTTTAAAAGGTTAATTTCCATGAACTCTTATGCCCAAGCATTTTCCCACATAAGAGCACAAAAAAGCAAATTCGACCTTACTGTAAAAAAGACAAGGTAATTCCAAGGTCATCGCTGGAACAATGTTGGTGATACTTGAGTATCTGATGCTACCGTTAATGACCTGTATGGTAACCCATAGAATGACATTCCCGGTCATTATTCTATAGAAAAAGTGACTCTGTTTCTAAAAGATACTGACTCACGTTAACCCTATCGATGATGGCTATAAAAAATTAATCTCTACTTAATCGACCACTAACTGATTATTAATTTCTGCAAGTTTTATTATTGGTAATACTTATTGATGATGTTGGGAAGGATGTGTGTGTGTGTGTGGGGGGGGGGGTATAATATTATCATATTATGACCGTAGAGTCATAATATTTAGGCCGGGGTCACTATTCTTTAAAGAATAATGACCAAAAGGCCATTATTCTATGAGGAACTCGTAGAATAACGACCCCTGGTCATTATTCTTTAGAAAAAATTACTCCGTTCTAAAATATACTGACTCCCGTTATCCCCCTTGATGTTAGCTATAAAATATTAACCCAACCTAATCGACCACTGACTGATTTTTAACTTATTGGTTTTTACTTGTTGATGTTGGGAAGGATGTGCGTGTATGTTTGGGTTGAGGAGGTGTTATAATATTATAATGATATAACCGCGGAGTCATAGTATTATGATGGGGTAGGGGAGTCAATATTCTTTAAAGAATAATGACTGGGGGGTCTTTATTCTATGGAGAACCCATAGAATAACGACCCCGGTCATTATTCTATAGAAAAAATGCCTCCGTTTCTAAAAGATTCTGACAACCGTTAACCCCATCGATGAAAGCTGAAAATATTAATCCCCACCTAATCGAGTTAATAGTCAGTTCTCGATTAGGTGGGGAATATCATTTTATAGCTATCATTAAGGGGTTAACGGGTGTCGGGTATCATTGAGAAACGGAGTTATTTTTCTATAGAATTATAACCGGGGGTCGTTATTCTATCGATACCTTATAGAATAACGACTCCCCGATCATTATTCTTTAAAGAATAGTGACCCCCTACCCCGTCATAATATTATGACTCCGCGGTCATAACATTATTATATAATAACGCACCCCCACCCCCTCCACATCCTTCCCAACAACATCAACAAGCATTTCCAGTAATAAAACTTGCAGTAGTAAATACTGTGAAACCTGCTCATGTGGTCACCTCTTTTAAGGGATCACCTGTCTTAAGCAGCCA
The DNA here is from genome assembly GCA_963989385.1 of Ctena decussata. Lineage (NCBI taxonomy): Eukaryota > Metazoa > Mollusca > Bivalvia > Lucinida > Lucinidae > Ctena > Ctena decussata. The sequence continues at coordinate 72,471,674 of OZ022511.1, forward strand.
CATTTTCTGGGTCCCTTAAGCAAATGAACCTGTATTAAGGGGTCACCTGTCTTAAGCAGCCAATTTCTGTCCTTCCCGTGGGTGACCCCTTAAGACAAGTTTGACTTTAGTCAGTAATTGGTCGATTTGGTGGGGATGAACATCGAGGAGGTTAACGTGAGTCAGTATGTTTTAGAAACGGAGTCACTTTTTCTATAGAATAATGACAAGGGGTCGTTATTCTATGAGTTTCCCATAGAATCACGACCCCGGTCATTATTTTTTAAAGAATAGTGACCCCCGGTCATAATATTATGACTTCCCCGTCATAACATTATAATATTATGACCGCTCCGCTCCCCCACCCCACCACAGACGCGCCCTTTACACACACACACCATTCCCATGCGAAGTTAAATGGCTCCACACGAAGAATTGTGACCGCCTAGAATAACGACCACCGTCACTTTTTTAAGAATATTTACCCCCAACCATTATTTTGAAAAAAAAAGTACCCTGGTCATAATAGAATGACACCTCCGAGTACGCAAAATTAAATGAGCCGCGACACGAGAAAACCAACAATGTGGTTGTGCGCCCAGCGCAGACTCAGATCAACCTGGGCATTTGTCCAGTTTGACCAGTCTCTTCGTTAAGTGCTCAAAGGGTGGCTAAGGGCCTAAGCTACCACCATGCGGACAGCGAAGACTCTGATCAGACTGGGCGGATGCCCAGGCTGATCTGAGTCTGCGCTGGACGCACAACCACATTGTTGGTTTTGTCGTGTCGCGGCTCAAATGACGATACGCGAAGAAATAGCAATATTCAATATATACATTAAATGTGAGTGGCATGCTTAGGCAAAGGGGATGGGCAGATAGTTCAGCTAAAAAAACTGAAAAAAGGTGGGGTAATTAGACCATCTGCATCTTAGAATAAGGCTAGCATACTATTCATTTACAAATTATTGCATACTATGAGCAGCTGCAGTATTGTCTTCATTGTAAGCATATTTAACAAAATAAATTCAGTAAATAAGAAAAAACGAAAAATATATTTGGAAGACTAAAAATGTCATGTATCCCTTTTGAGAAAGGCAGTGAAAGTAAATGTGCAGACCTGATAATTTTTCAAAATCAACAGCGAAACCTGTTTTTAGTGCATGAGTCTACCTGTTAATGCTAAAATCTTATAGTACATTAACATCATAAGTTAAACTACACACATTGTCATTTATCTTAATTTGGGACATTGACTTTAATTTTTGAGGTCGGGACCTATATCTTGCACGCGATACATTGTCTTTATGTGGCTAACATTAATTTCCAATTATTTGAAAGTCTATCCACAAATGACAAAGTTACAGGTCAGACACGAGATTCTGTTTGCCAGAGTCATATAGCAGGACACCATTATCTTTGAATGATCTCTGCGATCTTGACCCTCTAGCTAGGTACCTAGGACTTGCGCGAAACACATTGTCTTGAAATTTATGCCATTTTTTTTTAAATCAATCATCAAACAAGAGAGATGTAACAGACCGGACACAACATCCTGTATGCCAAAAGCATATATGAAGACACCATTGCTTCATGGGGAGTAATAATATTGTGACTGAGGTGGGAGTCACTATTCTTTAAAGAAAAATGACCGGGGGGGTCACTATTTTATAGATATTATCAGGGGGTCATTATTTTTTAAAGGGAGTCAATATTTTATAGAAAAGGGGTCACTTTTTCTGAAGAATAATGACCGGGGGGTCGGTATTCTATGGGGGTCACTTTACTTCGTTACACCGGCATAAGGCCTTATTTTTTTGTTGTGGGCTCAGTTAACGTTTTTGTATTTTGCTTTTAGTTCATGGCGCTGAGCCGAGTACGGTGTTGACGTCAGACGGAAATCTATTTGCGTATCGTACGCAGACCGATTACAGATTTGAAACAAACACCTGACTTGGGCCAGCGACATGAACTCATATGTGTTGTATATTATTGTAGTGTGGCAGTTGTAAATTGTATTGTTTGTATATAGAATTAATATTACCATTTGTGACCCGTCGCGCGAAAAGGGACAAGTTGGGTGGTTATTTTTAGATAATTCAGGTTTTGATACGCCCAGGATAGTTTTCTCATAATTCGGCAATGCACACTACCATATAAATATAATTACAAAGTTTCCTATATATATCAGGACAAAATAGTCTACTGTTAAAGGACATAATTTGCTCCTACTGAAGTATTTGTTTTTGCATTTAAGAGTCTATCACCACATTTAAGGAGCTAAAACTGAATAAAGGCGAAGTTACTTCCCCTGAACGTATGTTTATACACCTTTTACTACGCGGTTCAATTTTTCAGGCCAAACGCTACCGGAGAGCAATACAGATAGGACGACTGTGTGTGCGGGCGTTTTTCTTCGTGGATCATGTCCCACTGGTGAAGTAATAGCTGTCAAAGGTGTGAAGTATGGCACTAAACTGATCAGTACATGTCCTCTGTCTAGCACTACTGCTGGATGTTGTGACTATGATGCAACAGATTGTTTTGACCCGCCATATACTGGCACAACCCAGCAAGAAGCATGCTCAGGAAGAGAGTTATGTAATGATGTATCAGTGGGCCAAGAGGACACTAGTGTTTGTGGTGCTACATATCACGGACTAAATCATTATCTTACCATGGAGTATTACTGCATTCCAGGTAAGCATGTATCATGTATTAATTTAAGCTAACAAAACATGGGTACTCATTATGCTTCTTTAGCTACTGTAGCTGATTTGCTTTTCTTTTGCTAAGTGACCCAGTGGACACGAAACGATTCGACGTACGTTTGCAGAAACGGTTTCGGCAACAAAGTTATTTAGAAGGCAATGAACAAAAACCGTCACAATTGTTAACACCACCAAATGGGAGAAGAGAAGCAAAGACGGCACCTAAAAAATGGATGGAATGTTTAATACATCAAAATCTTGTCGTTTATTACAAAGAAACAACACAACCTGAAATAAACAGTGCAACGCTGACTATACCCAAAGTGTTGGGTTTTGAGTAACTTTTCTGTCAAATGACTCCAATTATCTCAAAGGATCAGAAACTGTAACCTACAATATATTAAAGAACAGGCATATAATACTTAACGCTAGCTTTAGTGAAGACAAAATAATCTGAGTGACAGGTCCTTGAAAGACAGAAACATAATACAGAATTTAAATTATGGGACTCGAATTAACTGAAGCCGCTTAATAGTTTATTTCATCAAATGACGTCACATCTGAGAGTGTAATAAAGCCATGCATTAAAAAACGATAATCCACTAGTGGCTTAAATATGCAAATTACGTCGTAACGATACGCGTTGACGTCCATGCAAACATCGCATTTTCTAGTGGCGAAATCGTGACGTTTTAGTGCAAAATTTGCTCATAAAATGCGATTTTAGTGTCATATGATAAATAGAATCTTGCATTCGTGCTCCTGTATTATTGAATTTATTAAACTCGTTGGGGAAAACGCTAAGATGCTCGGCATAGCCCCGAATCTTATCGTTTTCCCCAACTCGTTTACTAAATTCAATAATACATGAGCACTCATGTAAGATCCTCTATATAATATTGAACACTGCCCACATTCATTAGAGGTTGTATCAACGTAAAGTAAATAAATAACGTAAATACCAAAAGGGAAAGAAAAATATTAAGGCGGCACACAAAGCAAAACAAGACAAGAGGAAGGCAAAGAGGCCATCTCCTTCCCGATAGATGGCCACTAGGCTCGGTTTTCAAAAGGAGTTGAAATAAGCCTACGATCCAGTACCTTATTACCTCAGGATACTTGTTACAATAAAGTTGTTGGTTGGTTGATTTGATGCTTAACGTCCACGGTAAACAACTAAGGTCATGTCGGGACGGTCAGTTTACCTAACCACACTATTCCTGGGCAGGCTTAGACCTCCTAAGCGGTTAACCAGTACTAAGTGCACATACTTTCGCCAGTAACTGACAACTGCCCTTCTTGAATCAGCGGAAGGAGAAACGAAAGTATGTGGCCAGACCGGGATTCGAACCCAGGACCTCTGACTTACGAGTCAGGTGCCCTACCGATTGCGCTACCCGGGCCGGCGTTACAATAAAGGGTCATCTTAATAAGCTACATATAATTAGTTTAAAAGGCATATCTTGGGATCTTTCTTTTACTTGGAACAAAATCTTGGTATTCTCTTTCAAATCATTGATTTTATTCAAAGCATATGCTACAACAGCTCCACCGAAATATATTTTCTAGTCTGACTTTCCGGATTTACATAAAAGCACAGAATCTAGGGTTACGAACAACCTGGCAAGTTTATGGGATTATAATAGACTAGACTAGTCTCTAGCTCTACATTTGAATTTAAAAAATCTATTTCTGCATCGAACTCAAAAGGGACTAAAATTAGTGAGCTTGATAATAGAATTTCAGTCCATGGTTTGATTGCCAATATTATTACGTTCATTTCTGTCGGGCCTTTTAGGTCAGTTATAATCATAAAATCAAATTCTGAACCAATGTTTGCTTGAATTTGATATGGTTCTTTCAGTGAAGGGGTTTTTTTTTTTTTCATATAGAGATGCTTGACAATTTTTTCCTCGTTTTTTATCCATGATATAATTTCAAAATAACAAAAGAAAGAATAGCAGATATCCACCTTGAGAGATGTTTGAAATGCTCGGTTGCCCGCCGTGGTTGTGTCTCTTACACCGTATTACAAAATGATCTGTGCTCTTCTTTTATTGACAATAATTTGTAAATATCAATAATTGAACCTCGACATGAGAAAATCAACACAGGGGCATGTGCGCCCAGCGAAGAGTCAGATCAGCCAAGGCATCCTCCGAGTCTGATCAGAGTTTTCGCTGTCCGCATAGAGCTAGCTTAGAGCCTTTGCTATCCTTTAAGCGCACAGCGAAGACTGATAAGACAAAGCGGATGCCCTGGCTGATCTTAGTCTTCCCTGGTCGCACGCGCAACTTTGTTTGTTTTCTCGTGTCGCGGCTCATACGTTTTAACTTTTTGCTACTTTTTAGATTCCAGAATTGGTTCATCATCGTCGGCTACACTCGAGGAGACAGGCAATCTTCTTTATTTAAAGAACATGGACTATCCGGGACACACAATCAGACCATCTGAAACAAGAATTTCTTGTTCAGTTGAGACAACGACTTGTACATCACAAGTCAGTGTTTATTTCGTGCATTTTGAACTCTCCGATGGCGGTTCCTGTTCAGGTACCCAAAATATACAGATTGGCGACAAAGGCGTGACGCACACATACACATGTTCGGACAATACGGATTATAATATAACTCAGAAATTGACAAGTACATCGAATTATTTGAGCATAACGTTAAATAATCCGGGTGGAACAGCAAGTGGGAAATTTTGGATAGGATTTGAAGGTATGTTCGGAATTTTTTATAGACTTGAGAAAAAAATGAGCCGTGCCATGACAAAACCAACAAAGTGGCATGTACGCTCAGCGAAGACTCAGATCAGCCTGGGCCTCCGCCCAGTTTGATCAGAGTCCTCGCAGTACAATTGCATTGTTACTCTAAAATGGTGGCTGCGAACGAGATATGACTCCTTAATATAATTTCCCCTTTAGACAAAAGTGAGGCGTTTCCTGTGAAAGCCGAGCTTAATGGCATTTAATTATAATTAGGTATCGAACGTTAAAAAATATCGAAATTAATGTGTGTGTTTTTTTAACTGTTCATTGTTTCCATGAATATAACGCCTCAAATGTTTAAAATTATCAGAACACAATGAATTCAAATAAATCAAGTTATTAGTTGCCATGCCAATGCTACTCTGTGTTAATCAAAGCCATGAAAACAAATGGTATGAAACCACTAAGACTTATACGATCTAAATGCCTGTTAAAGTCTACGTAGTCCTATAAGTGGCAAAAGCGTATAAGAGTCATTCTACAAAAAAGAAGGAATTTGGGTTTTTTTTTTTGTTTTGCAAAATATAACACAACTACATGTAATTTTGATTTGTTTTATTTTAATCTTAACTCCGAACAGTTAACAACAATAAACCATTTATTTAGACAAGAGAATTTGCATAATAATACATGTTGGCTTATTTTGGTGGCTGCCCTGGTTGAAAATGTCATTCCTGTTACCATAACAAGAAACCTTATTTCCTAAATAATATCGTTATGGTGGTTATTTTCTTTTTTCAAATTAAAAAAGCTCCTTTTTAGACCTCCAAGTTTACAAACTTGTTATAAGCAAAAATTTTTTTTTGCTCATAATATAATCAATAACTTGTTATTTTATTGAAACAAAATGTTTTATGGCAAATGCCATCAAATCTATTTTGAGAATTGTAGGATGCGAATCTTCATTTTTTGCAATAGGTAGCTGCAGGCATCAAATTTCAAACTAGTAAATAAGCGCCATCACACAATCACTAAACCTGACAACGCACACACTTTTTCGAGTTATTTTGCATCCAAATACATAAATATGGACCTATCAAGGTGTGTTATAGTATAAACCTATCAAAGAATGTGATTTGATATATGTTTAGCCAAACCGCCATCGCAATTTAACCTACATTGAAATAAAATACGAACCTGACATCAGCCCCGACAGTCCGGATTCGGAACGACATATAACAGATAATTTATAAAAAGCTACTAAAATCTGGTTCTTATCCGGCATTCAGCCCTTGTCCAAGCATAAATATAAAATAACGTAACTGTATCGAATTTAGAACGACAGACGCGCGTTTCTGTAGTTAACTTTCTCATGGGCGGTAAGCACCAAAAACCAAGTTCGCAGCATATAAAAGGGAAAGTTAAAAAAATGGACTGTTGAACATGTTTATGAGAGTTAAAATAGAACATTCGGTTCTCGGCTTTTGTCACCAGTGACATAAAGATCTGAATTAATAATTGACCCGCGACACGAGGAAACTCTGATCAGCCTGGGCATCCGCCCAATCTGATCTGAGTTTTCACTGTCGGCATGGAGGTAGCTTAGACCCTTACATTCTCTTTAAGCATACAGCAAAGACTCTGATCAGACTGGGCGGATGTCCATGTTGATCTGTGTGTTCGCTGGGCGCACATGCCACTTTGTTGGTTTTCTCGTGCCGCGGCTCAATTACTTTTGTTCTATTTTAGCAACTGATGGCACAGCACGAATCAAATTATCATGCCCCGCACAGTCACAAACAGTTTGCATGGGTAAGTTACATCTCTTGTACACTGATCAAACTGCGAAAAATGAAGATTAATAATTGTATCTATACGGGTACGAGCGTATTACTGGAGCATTTATTGATATTTCTTATAAATTTATTTTGCATTTGGTTTAAACATATTTGGTTTAAAAAAAAAACAAAAAACATACATTTATAGATACAGCAATGATAAGATAGAACACAATAGGATCAGAACGAAAGCATAAGCTTATTTAGTTCTCCTCCTTGTTATTCATTTCGTTTCCTTATTACTATTATTTTGCACTTTGCTATAATATTAGCCATTAGCCAAAGTAATTCCTGTGTTATGAAAATGTTAAACACGTGTGCAATTGAACTTTTAGCTTTTGATTTCTTGAATTGCGGTCATTATGACTAATTTCAGATTGTCCTGCGTTATCCTATCCCGCCAATGGTCAGGTCTCGCCAACAACCACCGTGCCATTTGGTCAATCTGCTACATATACTTGCACTATGGGATACACTGTGGTAGGGTTCACTACCCGGACATGCCAGATGGACGGATCTTGGTCAGGTAGCGAACCCACATGTGGAAGTGAGTTTTTATTACTATTTTCATAAAAGTATTATTTACGTACTAGTGTGCTTCAAATGGGATGAACTAGGCCAATGTACTTCGTAGGAAAGATTCACTTTCCCGTCTAAATTCTATATGATGAATTTCGACATTTCGGCATTTCGACTTAGTTGGTTTGGTGGAAAAATATAATGTAGGCCTAAGTAAACTTTTTCAAGGAATATTGGAACCAGGGGCCGAGTGCACAAAGCAGACGTAAGCGTACGCTAGACGTACGACCGTCGTAAAGTTGTCGCAGAAATTAAATCCGTGTGCACAACCGAGGCGTGTCGCAAACTTCGGGGTTCAGACTCTATGATAGCCCCTACATAAAGCTATATATAAGTGGGTTGGGGCCGGATGTTTGTCTGTTTCTTGGCCCACCGGGGTTCAACTGGTGGTCTTCTTTTGCTCCAGTGCTCCAGTGGTGTTGCTGACGCCCCAGGGATCTCCAGGTGTCTCAACACGTTTTGGCTGTCGAGTCCTCAGCCTTGCTTCATCACGGTCTTTTCTTGATTTTAATTGTTGACCGTGATGACTCTCTGATGAGTTAGGGAACCTCCATACGAACCGAACTACCAACTAATTGTGTGCACCGCGGCGGAGGGTGAGAGTGAAGGTTTTGGCCCAGTAAATCCGGTTTAAACCCCCCAGTAGTTATTACTGACCGTCCCAAGGCGGTACTTTCGTTGCGGTTGCATTTGTTTTATGTTCGGTGCTGTTTAATTTATTGTGTTCTCAGTTTAACCCTTCCTTCTATAATAAAAATAGAAAATAGGTAAAAATAGTTGTTAAATGTTTTTCGTATAATTTGCATTGTCTGTTGTAACCCTTCTGTTGATCTAAATTATTTAGTTCTGTAAAGATAGCTGAGTTGCCACCTATTTGGGAAAGAGCTGCTTACTCGGCTTATCACTTGTCATTTATTGTTTGTTGGGATGTCTTTGTCAATCTTTCCCTTTAATGTTTGGGATAGGGTTTGGGATCTGATTCAGTCGGTTCCTGAAATGTAGTTACTCTTTAAATTAGTCGTAAAATCGCTCTAAAACTCACGTCTGATTTACAGTAGACTTAACACTGGCGTAAGGTGTTCATTTTGAGTTATTCCGTTAGTGTTCCATTTAAACATGGCCGGAATGTTACATTGGATGCACGATTAGCAATATAGAAGGGTTTTAAAGAGAGACAGGATAATCAGAGACAGAACAAAATCTTTGGATACATAAAATGATGTAGAGCTATATTAACGGTTTCGTTTGCCAGGCCATAGGCTGCTTGAACAATGGTGATGACTGGCCTATTATGTCAAGCACCAAGTCCGTGTAAGGTACTTCTGGTGGCTTTGGACCACCCCTAGTATGAGGATACTTTCTGTTGGAGTAGTGCTTCTTTGTTCGGGAAAGCAGGTCTTTCCATTTTTGTTTGATCTCTTCCAGAGTCCGCTGTTGTTTCCCAGTTGCATTTACTGCGGACTGTATTTCTTCCCATTTGTTTTCATTCTTGACGTGGACACATTAGAAAATTTGTAATTTAGGATCTCAGAATTGTCCTTATACGTCGCCAACAATTTTAATGATGCATTATCTTCATTTGTCTTAATAGACATTTTACGTTTAGTTCTAAAGTACATGCACGTTGTTTGAAAGAGTTATAATGAATATTAGTTTAAAAAAAAACACACCAAAAGATAAAAATATGTCGTGCAGATTTATGATGGATCTATAACATGCAAAAAGGTGCATATGCCATATGCGAACATCAGAGGCTCATACCAGCCTTTGCACCCGCGCGGTCTGAAGACTATGCATGGAACCTAAGGATTTTACAGGTTCAAAGTGAAGGATCTATCTAAAATCATGGACTCACAGACTGGTTTCAGTCTTGTCTGGTCGCAGATGCCTTAAGCAACCTTTATGCCTAAGGCGGTTCATATCATATACGTAAACCTTTCATCAAACACATGTGCTAATTTTATTTGAGAGTACTACGCTAGTCGAACTCTAGTCGCTACTACGCCTGACTTACGCCTGCTTCGTGCACTTGTATTTTAATACAGTCGCAAGATTGACTTAGTTGCGCCGACGCTCGTAGCCTACGCCGGCGTAGCTTACGCCTCCTTTGTGCACTCGGCCCCAGAATTCTAAGGGATGAACTACGCCAATATACTACGTAGGGAAGATTCACTTTCCCGTCTTAATTCTATACAAGGAATTTCGACATTTCGGCATTTCGACTGAAGTGGGTTGGTGGAAAAATATAAAGTAGGACTGATGAAACTTTTACAACATGGAATATCGGAACAAGAATTCTATGATGACTTGGTATACAGAATAAGAAAAATTGTAGGCAAATCTATTTTTTCTGAACAATTTCGGAAACTTTTTTTAATCGGTATAAAAGAATAGGATAGAACTCATATGTTATGCGGCAGACTGCATGCCTAGTTTTGAACTCAATCGTGGTTGCTGACTCTGCTTAAATGTTTAATTGCACGACGGTGGATCGGACCTCAGACTCTATGACGGCCTCTTCATGAAGCTTTAAGAAACGGGTTGAGGCTTGAAAATTTGTCTTTGGTTCGGCCCACTGATGTTTAAGCAATGAGTTCCTTTAACTTTGTCTTGCAGTGGAGTTCGTTGTTACCGTACTTTTCTTCGTTTTATCGTAGTGATTAATTTGATTTTTATGTCGTCGCATTGACTGAGTTAAGGTGGCATTACGCGAAATGAACGAAATGAACATTCTATGTATTTTGGTACTACGAATTGAATGGGACAAGGGTGAAGTTTGTCGACAATAAAAACAAGCTTTTTTTCTTTCTTTTTCTTTTTTTTCTTTAAAAAAAAATTATCGGCGCAGATTAAATGGAAGTGTGTTTTGTAATATGTCTTTAGGTGAAGATTTGACAGTAACATTCGTGAATATGACTCAAGTGAGCTATGTCGGTAGGCACCCAAAACCGTAATTTTGACACTGGGTGGCGACAATGACCTATCTCAAGATTGAGCGATGATAGACCGTGGACAATCTTGAGGATTTCAAAACATTCAAAACATAATGCACTATTTGTTTGTGTGTATTAAACCAAAAGTAGAAATTGAAGTAGATCTACAACGAAAGAAATAAAGTTTTGAATATCTGCGTCAGTTTGCGATAAAATTTCTATTGTAAACACAAACAATAGAAACATTTTGAATTTATATCTGACAGAGTGCTAGTATTCACAGAGTGCAGTACGACGGGAAAAACGAAGATTAAATATTCATTGAACTTTGATATTAGTGGCCAAATTTTGATATACGCATTATTTGACCAATGGAAACTTTGTGAAATGTGGAACTATACTGAAATTATACGCGGCTCAGAGGGTCAGAGAACTATAATGAAATTATACGCGGCTGTGACGCGAAAAAAAAAAAAAAAAAAAAAGAAAAAGAAATAAATCCCCCAGTAGTCTATGGTAATGTCCGTTCTAAGGCGGCAGTCCCGATGCTATTCTGAGTTTTATGTTGCTTTGTGGTTTTTACCATGAGGCGCTTTATGCTATACAGTATTCTGCTCTTAGCAAAATGTTAAAGTTTTACGTTAAAGTTTTTAGCAAGGCGCTGTCAGGCGAGCTATCCGGTCCCACTGACAGGTCTTGTGTTTCTCTTCTTTTTGGTGTCGTGGGTTGGTTGTGGTTTGAGATTGTGATTGTGGCATACCCTGGACCTTTCTATTAACTGTTTTGGTGTCTAAACATAGTATTGGATTGAAAACACTTGTTCTGCAAGGCCTTTCGGAACCTGAATTTTATGGCGACTTGGTGTATAAATTCAGAAAAATAATTGGTAAAAATGATTGTCCTTATCAGTTAAAGAGAATTAGGGGTGAGGGTGAAGGTTTGGGCCCAGTAAAACTGGTTTAAGCCCCCCCCCCCCAGTAGTTATTACTGACCGTCCCAAGGCGGTACTTTCGTTGCGGTTGCATTTGTTTTATGTTCGGTGCTGTTTAATTTATTGTGTTCTCATTTTAACCCTTCTATAATAAAAATAGAAAATAGGTAAAGATAGTTGTTAAATGTTTTTCCTATAATTTGCTTAGTCTGTTGTAACCCTTCTGTTGGTCGTAATTATTTGGTTCGGTGGTGGGAGGGGCGGGGGGGGGGCTTGGTTGCCGCCTGTTTGGGAGGGAGCTGCTGGCTCTGCTTGTCGCTTGTGGTTTGTGGTTTGTTGGGTGTCTTTGTCGGTCTTTCCCTTTTGTGTTGGGGGTGGGGTTTGGGATCTGATTCCGTCATTTCCTGAAGTGTAGTTGCTCTTTACATTATAATTCGATAAAAATGGTTATAACACAGATATTTTGTGGCAAACAACATGCTTGGTGGTCAACCCATTCAATATTAACAGCTTTGCTTACCTCTTCGATTGCACGACTGTGAACCAGGCCTCAGAATTTATGAGGCCACCAACCGAAACCTAACAATAGTAACATAGACGTTTTTCGCCTGACACCTGTTTCGGGACGTCTTGGGTCGAGCCCACTGTGGTTTAACTGGTTGATTTCTTCTGCTCCGGAATTACAGTGTTGCTGTTTCTGTGAGGCACCTTAGTCTTAATTTTAATTTCTATGTTTCCGAGATATTACACTTATGAGCTAAGAATCTTCCACGCGAACCGAACAAGTAAGTGTTTGATGGACCAAAGCAGGACCAAGGGTTCGACAGCAAACCGGTTAAGTCCCCCCACAGTAATTTCATTGCTGGCCGTCCGAAGGCGGCACTTCTGTTATGGTTGTTCTTAGTTGTTTCATGTGTTGTTTTTTGCTTTTTCTGTTTTGATATATGGTTTCTAATGTTAAGCTAGCCCTGACATTAAAAAAAAATTGAAAATAGATAAAAAAAAAAATGATGTTTAATGATTTTCGTATAATTTGTTCTATTGTCAGGATTGGTGCTTTTTGCAAGTCTGTTATGTGGCTGGTGGTTGTTTTTGTTGGGTTGAACAACTAATCAAAATCTTAAATAGTTCCTTCAAGAGCAGAGAAAACAAAGTATCTGATGAACCAAGGCAGAACAAAGGCGAGGGTTGGTCGACCACAAACCGGTTAAGCTCCACATTAATTTCATTACTGCCTTTCCCAAAGCGACAGTTCCTTTTTGGTTATTCTTGGCTGTTTTTGTGTTGTTAGTTGCTGTGTCTGTTATTGATATATTGTTTGTGATGCTCAGGCCAGCATGCTAACCACCTACATGGAAAATGGCTGTTCACATGGCTGCCGCTGGTGTTGTCTTAGGTTATGAGTATTTTTGTGATGCTCTTTCCCACATGGTGTCTTGGGTGCAATATGGGACTGAATTGTGTCAGTTTCAGAGAATTTTCCTCCTTACTTCAGCTTAGGAAACTTTTTTCGTCAGTCGGTTTAGCTGTATGGATATAATGAATGAACAAAAATGCTTCAACCAGAGGGCCAATGGCCCTATATCGCGCACCTGAGCACTGAGGTTATGTTGGAAAAACTAAGTTGCCACAGCAACAAAACAACATGTACAACAGCAATAAAACACACCATTTATGTAGAGGATAATACCACAAACATTTATGCAAAAAATAAGCTTTATACCCCCTTAATGGCTTCTGAGAAGAAGATCTTTGGCAAAAAAAAAAAAAAAAAAAAAAGTTGAAAATTTGGCCTTTCAGTTGCAATGGCAACCAATCAAAATCAGGTCCTTGGGCAAAATTCATATGGTTGATAGAGGACTACTCTAGGAACATTTCTGTAAAGCTTTTGTCAAATATCTGCAGTCACACAGAAATAAATACCAAATGTTGTTCACTGTCCGCGATTGTAAGTCTATGGAAACTTTAAGTTGCCACAGCAAAACCAGTTCACATGGGCAATGATAATATGAAACATACTTTAGGTAGAGGCTAATGTTATTAGTATGTATGCAAAGTATCAGCTTCATCCTCCTCATGGCTTCACTTTTCCCATTATAAGTCAATGGAAACTGTAAGTTGCCATAGCAACCAAAGTTCTTATGGGGTTGGAAGAAAAAACAAAATTCATGTAGAGGCTTCTGTCATCAACATGTTTGCACAATATCAGCTTCATCCCCCATATGGCTTCTGAGCAGAAGACTTTTTCATTATTTCTTCTTTTTTTTCGAAAATTTACCCTATATTTTACCATGGCAACCAATCAAATTCAGCGATTTGGAGAACATTCATTAGAAACATAGAGGACTATTCAAGAAACATTTCTGTAGAAAGAAAATCTAAATAAATGCAGTGAGACAGCAAAAATTGCGGAGATGATTTTTTAATATTTTTCTATTTTTAACTATTCGGTTGCAAATGGAAACCAGCCAAACTGCGCAATTTGCATAAATTTAACAAGGCTGGTTAAAGACTACTCAAGGTACATTTCTATGAAAGTTTTGTCAAAATATCTGCAGTGGCATAGCAATAAATGCAAATTTTCTATTTTGCCATTTTAAGTCAATGGTAAATTTAAGTTCCCATAGCAACCAAACTGCTGAAGCAATTGCCAAGAAAAACAATACTTTTATAGAAGCTAGTACTAAGATCCTTTCTGTGAAGTTTGAGCTTTATTGGCTGCATAGTTTCTGAGACGATTTTTGAATATATTTTCTATTTTTAACCTTTCGGTTGCCATGGCAACCAGCCAAATAGTGCAACCTATATACATTTATTGTGGTTGATAGACGACTACTCAAAGAACATTTCTGTAAAAGTTTTGTCAAAATATCTGCAGTGACATAGCAATAAATGCAAATTTTGAATTTTCCCCATACAAGTCAATGTAAAATGTGAAGCGATTTGGATAAAAAAATATTAGTATTGGTTCCCCCTGCCTATAGATGCCATATATGAAATTTGGTAACAATGGGCCTTGTAGTTTCAGCGGAGATGTCGTTTGAAAATGTTGACGGACGGACGACGGACGGACGGACGACGGACGACGGATGCCTGCCTATACTATAAGCTCACCTGTGAGCCTTCGGCTCAGGTGAGCTAAAATGCCAGACCACATTCTCTTGAAACGTATAATATTTACGTATTAAAGTAAACAACGACGAAAACTTCAACAACCATGTCTAAGATGCTGACAAATTGACAATGACAGCATTGATGCCTACAGATTCTTTAGAGGCAGCCATAAGTAAACCAAGACTCCTTTTCAAGCTACTGTAAAATAGGTTATCTTATTGTGTATTTGTATTGTTTTGTATATGTACAGTGATTTGAATAAAATATTGTTTACACTAAAGTAACAGATCCAACGACATCTGAATTCACTCGACCATCATCACTGGAAACTGATACTACAGATTCAATTACTTCTGAGTCGACAATATTGCCATCACTAGAAACTGATACTACCGTTTCGTCAACTCAACCAGTGTCTACAACACAGCTTGGCACAATCACCCACCCAGCAACTGTAGCACGAGTTGGTATACAACCGGAAATTGCAGTTCAAACGGGCTGCGAGTATGACAGATGGGATATAACAGTCAATTTTGGCGTGCTGAAAATATTGTATTCTAATATTACCAAAGACAACATTTACCTTGGGGTCTCAAGTTGTGTCGGCAGAAGCCATTCGGATTTATTGTTGTTTCAACAAAGTTTTAACAGCTGTTCAACTACAGTAATGGTAAGTTTGAACGATATATCTTATGTAGCGCAAGGGTACCACCATCGGACACCTAAAAATTGCTTTTTCAAATGAATTTTCAAACTGTTACATCAAAAGTCTAACGACTTTATGTGACTTGCAAAATATATACCTCATATATTGATTCGGTAAACATAAGCTGTAGTATGACGTCATACGGAGGAATCGGGGAGCATTCATTATTTCACAGGTAACGGGCGTAAAATCTTGGTTAGGGGTACCCCCATCGGACACCTTTATTTTCTACACATGTAAACTAATTATGCATAAACAAATTTAATGTAACATTGTAAAGACATACCCTTGTTTAAGATAAATAGGCAAGAATCGATTCAGAACTTTAAGTTTGACATGAAAGGTAAAATAATATGTGCTCCCTCAGAATGATGACGTTTGTTTACATTGAACTATTTATATAGATTTTAGCCAGTGTCGAGAGGCAAACAAGTGTGCATTTTCTCTAATTTCTCTAAAACTAGAACGAACTGGAATATAATCCTTATATTATTTGTTAGGTGACTAAAATCTCCATCCAATGTTGTTGATTAGATTATTGAACAGCATTTAGGTACGACGAAATCATGGTGTAACCATTCACTGAAATGTTTCTGACTTGTACCCTTGTCCGGTAAATACCGTCTGTGAAAATTACGTTAACGCTCCCGAGACGAGAAAGGCGGGCAAAAGTGTCGAGGAAAAGACCACAAAACATTATAAAAATTGGTATTAAATTGGACGAGGTGCTACTCATTTTAAACGAGAACAGATCGTAAAGGTGTCCGATGGGGGTACCCTGTCCGATGGGGGTACCCTCACGCTATAAGAAAATGTTCACAGTATAGTAATACCAATTTCCCTTACTATCCTATCGACCGAGCCAGCCAGTTATCAAACATGCAAATGTGGCTGATGACCGAGACAATTGACAATAGTAGCAGCTCAGTATTATCATTTACTGTTATTGATAATGTGTACGAGCAAACTCTCAGTCGACAGCCAATTTGTATAGTACCTGATCGGTTGACAGCACAGGTAGGCAAAATTGGTATTTCCCCCGTGATGTTTTCCGTTCATCAATAAAGGGGCTTTCAATATAAACCCGAATAGAGCAAAAACCCGAACAATACCGATTTTCATCAATTAAGAGCATTGCAAAAATTTTCTCAGTGATGTTATTTTACCTATGAGAAAAGGCAGCAATTTAAAGAGCCATGTATTTTGGCAAGGATATTTGAGCTTAAACACTTGGATTGCCGTTGTTATTTTCGAATACTGATAAACGATGTATCAAAATATCAGAGAATTCTGGGCTTAATGAAGACTGAAAATTATGCGGAAAAATTATATGCATGCATGGACCTTTGCATGGGTATATGACAACCTACAAAATATTTAGGCCATTGTAACCAGGGGCCGAGTGCACAAAGCAGACGTAAGCGTACGCTCGACGTACGACCGTCGTAAAGTTGTCGCAGAAATTTAATCCGTGTGCACAACCGAGGCGTGTCGCAAACTTCGTCGTAAAATCGCTCTAAAACTCACGTCTGCTTTATAGTAGACTAAACACTGGCGTAAGGTGTTCATTTTGAGTTATTCCGTTAGTGTTTCATTTAAACATGGCCGGAATGTTACACTGGATGCACGATTTGCAAAATAGAAGGGTTTTATAGAGAGACAGGATAATCAGAGACATAGCAAATCCATTGGATACATACATGTATAATGATGTAGAGCTATATGAACGGTTTCGTTTGCCACACCATTGCTTCCCAATTGCATTTACTGCGGACTGTATTTCTTCCCATTTTTTTCTTGTTCATTCTTGACGTGGTCACATTAGAAAATTTGGAATTTAGCTTCTCCGAATTGTCCTTATACATCGCCAATAATTTCAATATTTCATTATCTTAACTCAAAAGCACATGCTTTGTGTTATAATGAACATTAGTTTTAAAGAAAAAACAATCAAAGATTAAAATATGTCGTGCAGATTTATAATTGATCCATAACATGCAAAAAGGTACATATGTCATATGCAAACATCAGAGGCCCATACCAGACTGCGCGTTCGCGCAGTCTGAAGACTATGCATGGAACTTAAGGATTTTACAGGTTCAAAGTGAAAGATCTATCTAAAATCACGGACTCACAGACTGGTTTCAATCGTGTCTGTTTGCAGATGCCTTAAGCAACCTTTATGTCTAACGCGGCTCATATCCGATATAAGAAACCATTCATCATTTTATTTGAGAGCACTACGCTAGTCGTACTCTAGTCGCAACTACGCCTGACTTACGCCTGCTTCGTGCACTTGGATTTTAACACAATCGCAAGATTGACTTAGTTGCGCCGACGTTCGTAGCCTACGCCGGCGTAGCTTACGCCTCCTTTGTGCACTCGGCCCCAGGTCTCTGTAACAAAAGTTCAAGCGACGGTGAAATGCTATATATAATTGTCTGGACCACTTATTATCATTAACAGAATGGCCCTTTTTACTGGTCTTGACAGTTATATGGCTTATTCTGTCCACATAATGAGTAATGGTGAAAAGTAATAATGTAGAAAAATAGGTCGTACGTATAGTCATATTAAAATTTAGTTGTAGGCAATATCTAAACGTCAATGTTATACTCGTATTGCAACTTTTACTACCTCACATTGTAAAATTCAGTGTGTTTCTCAGTCATTCAGCCTATTTTCACCCGTATTTCAGACAACTAATACGTCAGTTGTTTATCAGAACACACTCATCTACGCAGAGCACGACCCAGTATACACTTTTATTGTGAGACGGTTAATTTGGGACCTTCCGGTTAAATGCCAAGTTCCTCGAGTGCTTGTGGCCAATGCCTCAATACACCATGATGGACATCACCTCCACGAGAGCATAGTTACTCCGCCCCCGGCACACACACCTATTTCATTGCAGTTCTTTAGGGACAAGCGCTTCCTCCACCCCATCCCTGGATCGTCTCTGCATGTCAACGTGGGCGACCTTGTTTACGTCAAAGTTTTGGCAGTCACGCAGACTATGAGTGAGAGGCTTGTCCTACGATCATGTTATATGAGACCAACTGCTGATGCCCCAGATACGAAGAAATATTATATCATCCGAAATGGGTAAGAATTCCACATGGTCTGGAACATTCGATTAACGATATTCAATATGTTTTGCCAAAACTATCCGCATATTTATGCTGACTGTGAACTAGCTATTGCACGATGTTCGCTGTTTTCTGCGAATTGTTTTGTTGTCTTCTGTATACTGTTGATAAAAGTGTAATGCGTTCTGATTCATATGTACTGTGTACTGACCACTACGATTGAATTTGCAAACTATGCGAACAGCTAACAACGCACAGTATGCAGTAGATAATGAACAGTGGTCAGTATATAGCTAGAATGCGTGCGTGCTCTTGCGTTCGTAACATTTTAAAGTTGGAATAGACAGTGCACAGAAAACTGTCGACATGATGTGTCGTAAATGGAGTTTCGAAAGCATGAAAACAAACCTGGGGCCGTATTCATAAAACGACTCAAGTCGTTGCTATGCTGTTGCTAGGGGTAAATTTCTATGTTGGAGATTCCCTACAACTATGAAATTTGTTCTGGAGGAACAGTCTTTGTATGAAATTTGTCCTGGAGGAACAGTCTTACAAAGACTGTTCCTCCAGACCAAATTTCATAGTTGTAAGGAATCTCCTTTATAGATATTTAGCCTTAGCAACCGCATAGCAACGACTTATTTTAATAAGTGGCTTTATGAATACGGCCCCTGAGGTTGACAATAAGAAGTCCTATCATAGCCTCCGCTCTTAATTGGTTATTATGTAAAGAACAGACAATATGTAATGATCAGTGAACACCTTTATCAGACTGAGTAAACACGAAGGCCGCTGTGCACCCTCGGGTTTCAAATAAACTTTGTTCTTATATACCTGCAGTGCAGCCTCTCTACAACAGGCAGCAGCCCTGTTTTTTTTTAGGTGAATTGGTTTACTTTCAATGGCAACAATTCGGTCATTTTAATTTTTGCTTTCTTGCTCAATAGGGATCAATTTTAAAAGAAAGAATTTGCCCCTTCTTTCCTTTAAGAGTATTATTATTATTATACCACATTTATATAGCACCTTTATCATATGTGCAAAAGTGCTTTACACAAGAACATACACAGACATAAAAACACCTAAAAAGACACGGATCTACAAATGGAACCATAAAACAGTTAAATAATTTACAGCTGTTTGGTTAAAAAGTATTTATATGTTATGTTGCAAACTACTTATAGTGCATAAAACTGATATTTTGAAATCCCTTCGCAATATATGCAAGTTAAACAGTTTGTCAGTTAAACTACCTAGAACATTTAGACACAATACCACCCTGTTTTCAAAGTTCATCTATACCCCGAAATTTGACATACATTAAGTAGAGTCAATACTTTCCATAGGTTTGTAAGCGTAGATCCGATTTTGGAAAGAAGCTAGCAGGAAGTCACAAAAGTTGTTTCCTATGTGAAAATGTCAGAAAAAAAGTCTACGAATACACCTTAAAATTGGCTATCATAGGGTTGGTTGGTTTGGGTTTAAAGGCTCTGTGAGACAGTATAATCTAGGGAAACGGGGATAAGCGTAACTAACTCCCGATTATTCGCCAGATACCCTTAGTACAGTTTCCTTAGGTCACACTAGGTCAGTCTTATCGAGCCGTCTGTAGCATTTGAAAGGTTTAGTATGTAGCCAACCATATCTTTGGAGATAAATGACTGTTTGGGTAGATGTTTTATCAGTCCACTATTAAACCAACCCAAACCCAACAGTGCTCAAGGTGTGTTCAACAATGCATGAGTTAACAGGCGCCCGATATAATGGTACCCAGGTGTACACATTTGTGGCAACAAGGGGATTGATTCAAGTTTGGTCTAGTTCTTTGGTGGACTGCAACTAAGACTGTCTTAGCTGCTATGGTAACGGGAATACAGCATCATCAATTTGCATATGCTCTTGCTGGTTGAAAATTCATGGCGCACATAGTGACGTAATTTTCGTGCAATAAAATTTGAAGACTTCCAAAGAAATTTATTTTCTTAAATATTTTTGAATATTTAATATTAATTTTCTTAAATGTTATTTTCTTTATTCCTAAATACATTCCTTAAATATTTGATTCCCAGTTTACAATGAAGTAAAAGAACTGGTAAAATTCCTTTGATCTTTATCTCTGATACTACACATTTATTTCAAACTGACAAAATTCAGTATGCAGCTGCGAAAAGGTATAAATGAAAAAAATAAGAATAGAAAAAAAAAGAATAAGTGAGAAAATTAAAATTTCAACGTCTATTTTTTCCAGTTGTGCCACGGATGCAAACACCAGTTTGATTTCCCGATCTCAGCATGAGACGAGATTTTCTTTTCGAGAATTTGAATATTCAACCAATCATGAAGGACTAAAGATTTACTGCGAAGCTTTCTTCTGTGAGGTCAAAGATACGTCGTCCAGGTGCGTCACCAACTGTGCAACAAACAATAATCCTGCTATCATTGGATGATGACATTATACGATTGCCTTACGGCATGTGCAGCAAGAAACCTTCAGCTCAGCCTGCGCATCCTCTACGCTGTCTGATCAGAGTCTTCTCATTTCGTATACACCAGCTATAATCCAGGCAAATCTCAAAAATGAAAAGAGAAGAGACTGTTCAGGTTAAGCAAATGTGTAAGCGGACTTATGTATTTACAGTATACAGATGGCTTAAACTCCCTTTTAACGCGACGTCAATCATAAATAGATTTATGTTATTCATAAATACAGAAGCAGACACGTACACTGTATGCAGGCCGATTCACGTTCGCGAAAGTATTAGTTCCGAGACAGAACAAGAAACTGCGCGTAACAGGTAAAAACAACTTTTTTATTCTGACAGTTTTTCTTAAATACATGTTTTTCTGCACTAACGCAAATATCATAGATGTGTGTTTTTACAGTTAGGTTGGGCATATGCTCTACGATCTAGAAGCATATAGACGTTTCCACTGCACCTATCATGTTAAGTCTGTTTATTAGAAAAGGTGCAGATTTCTGCATTTTTCTATTGCTTCGTCAGAAAGCAGCTTAAATAGTCTGTATTCCTTCATCATTTGCACAGCTTTACCC